>JADRCG010009760.1:464838-588377 GCA_019844195.1 Rhabdomys dilectus
CTTTCTTTCTTTCTTATATATTTAAACATAGTAAAGCTTGTGGGGGGTGGAGGGTATGTTGGTTGGGGTGGGGTTGGATGTTCCTTGTGATAATTATCACAACAAAGTTTTAGACACAGCTTCATAGAAACTCATTTGCAAAGTACATCTGTTTAGCAAAGCACCTGTGACCTTTCCCAGGAGAATGAGTTCTCTTGCCTTGTAAACAATGCTCAGGATAAGGGCCTAGGGAGGACAGTTTGTAATAAGCATAAAGATGGGTTCTATTAACTGAGAAACAGTGCCCAGGAAGAAGTGTTTATAATAAGCATAATAGCAAATTGTTTTGCAATGTACCTGAGCCGCTTTCATGGCTGAGAGACAATTTTCTCCACTGAGAAACAGTGCTCAGAATTTTGGGTCATTCAGTGAGTACTGGCTTTTACAGAATAGTAAAGATTATCAGGTATTAACACATCCATTCTCAACCTTCTAAGGGCCAGTTTGAAGAAAAAGCTTTCATGCTTAACAATTCTGGTTTCCTTAGTGCTTATCTGTGAGCTTCTGTCCTCTATGGTAGCTGGAACAGGATGCTGAGGGCTGAGCTGACATCTCCACCACGAACACAAAGCAGAAGGAACTAGAAAGGATGCAATTCTGAACTCTCAAGCCTGTCTTCAATGACATACTTCTCCCAACAAAGCCACACATCCTAACACTCTCCAAATTGTACTATCAAGTGGGGACCAAGTGTTCAAAGACAGGAGTATATAAGAGACATTCCCATTCAAACCACTACACAGTCCTTCTTAGCTTGTTGTGGTGGTATAGACTGTCATTTCAGCTACTTGAAGGCTGGAACATAGGAATTATAAGCTCAAGACTAGCCTGGTCATCTTAATAAAGCCTTGTACTAAAATAAAAAAAAATAAAACTCAGGTTGGGATCATGAATTCAAACTCTTATCTACCAGAACATTCTGAGTTTAGTCTCCATGATTGGACAAAAAAAAAAAAAAAAAAAAAAAAAAAAAAAAAAAAAAAAAAAAAAAACAAAGGAAAATCCTAAATCAAGTCTTTGTAAAAACTATATATATACCTCTAGTTGGTGGTATTATCAATAGTACTTAACTTTTCCTGTTGGAAACACTAGTCAACTGGGACAGATACAGGGAAGCCAGTGAGATCAGAGGTAGCAAAAGTCTTAATCCTCCAGATTAACTTTTTTTAAAGATTTATTTATTTTGTGTATGTGAGTACACTGTGCTTTTGATCACATTAAGGATGGTTGTGAGCCACTAAGTTGGTGCTGAGAATTGAACTCAGGACTCCTGGAAGAGCAGTCAGTGCTCTTAACCACTGAGTCATTTCTCTAGCCACTGTAAGACTCTTGTAAGCCTCAGCTTACCAGAGACTCTCTGAGTGAACCAAGGATGGATGTGAATCAATGCAAATTCCAAGAGGAATTTTAATGATCTAACGCACTGGGGTCATCCTACACCAAAGGTGGAGTGGTGACCCTGGGCAGCCTGTTTGGTCAATTTTTATACATTTTAAGGGGTAGGCTAGAGAAACAGTGACTAGGCACAGTATGATTGGCAGAACAGTGTGGCTTTTAAACTGATTGGTCTTTAGGGTATGAGGTGGCAGGGTCTTCCCTTGTCTTCAGGTGGCAAGGGTTGGTCCCTCCTGTGGAATGTGTCTATGGTGCTCTGGGCCTTCCCCACCCATAAGTGGGTTCCCTCCCCTGTGGTCTGAGGAGTGTTAATCAGCCTCTCCCACCCAGCAAGTGTCCCATGACCTTTCCAAAGTTCTGGAGCTGACCAGGAATGTTAACTAGCCTCTCCCTTCTGGGGGTTGGGGGGACGACAAGTGTTCCAAAGTTTCTGAGCTGACTGCTTCACCACCTCCATCCCCCAGATCATCTTAACCACACTGCTCATTTTGGAGTGAAAGTACTTGCCATTATTAAAGACATCCTAGGCAAGTCTCCTTTTAAAGTGCATGTTCAACAAGCTGCTCAGTAGGGTGCTGAAACTGAACTCCGGTCCTCTGGGTGAGCAGTAAGTGCTGGACTGCTGAGTCATCTATCCAGTCTCATCTTGATTTTTCCTTTTAATAGTTGTAAATTTAGTGAATATAAATTTTATACTTTCATGTCATGTGTCCCGTCCAGCGGGCAAAGTTATTACAGGGTCCCTGAGTAGCCACCACCTGAAAGAGACACGGGTGGGAGAGAGAAACGAGACCAAGCAGCGAAGAACGACAGAGTCAGTCTAGCTGATGTCAAGGTCTCATTTACTAGAGGCAAGGCTTGCAGTATATAAGCAAAATTAAAACAGGGAAGTAAAAACACCCATCCCTGCCCAGTGTCCTTAGTCCGGTTATCTATGGCTCGAGGCTGTTGCTTATCTTCATGTCAGAACGTTCATGTTCTGAGGAACGTTCTGAGGTCGGGTTGTGACATTGCTGGAACTGTGAAGGTTGAGCCTTTTCTGGAAAGCCTCTGTCCTTTGGCTGACTCCGGCAGCCTAGGGGCCTCTGGTCCCCAACAGTCATGTTGGTTAGATAGGCAAAAATATTGTTTACTAAATGAATGAGGCCCTTGTAATGACATGGAGGTGTGTGTGTGTGTGTGTGTGTGTGTGTGTGTGTGTGTGTATAAAACTCAGAATACACTATTTCAAGGTCGTTAATCTCCTTCAAAGAGTCCTATTTTTTCCTGTAAGGACATAAATTGTCTCTGATTCTTTGTCCTCCAGATTCAGTATAAACTATCTTAATTCCCAGTTAATAGAAGCTGAATTGCTATAGACAAATACAGAACCACAGGTTGTTTACTTCTATTCTTTACATGACTCACACACGCAGAGACTCAGACAAGTTCATGTAAATAGCAAGAACTTCTTGCAGTTAGCTTACTAGCACCCTTTGATCCATTAGCATAATGAGATGTGGTTAAAAACTCCTCCCCCTGATGCCCTGTGGCCCCAGCCCCAGAGGGCCCAAGGCTATGGGGTACATTGGGAGTCTCTGTTGCCTACTTTGTTTCCCTGACTCTGGGAAGAAGTGACAATTCCTGGCTCTCACTTCTACCCATAACAAACTGTGACCTCTCTGGGATTTTGTTCTATGCTTTGAGATGCTTCTTTTTTTCTATCTGTGATGTCCCAGGATGCCATACTGCTTCTCAGGAGCTTCTTGAACATCATGTCTCCTCAAGTGTCTTAGCCTCTAATCAACCAATTATATTTCTTTCTTCTTGGGTCCTGATCACTCTTTTGAGAATCTTTAAGCTTAGAATTAAGCAGAAGTTTAAAAAAATATTACACACACACACACACACACACACACACACACGGATGTATGTCTACCTGTGTGAGTTTTTGTATATTGTGTGTGCAGGAGCTCAATGAGGCCAGAAGAGGTGTCTGGATGATCCCTTGGAAATGGAGTTATAGACAGTTGAGCCTCCCTGTGGTTCCAGAGACAAACCCAGGTCCTCTGCAAGGACAATGAGTGCTCTTAACCACGGAGCCATCTCTCCAACCCTGAAAGAAAACATTTTTATGGTACCATTGTAGAGTCCACCAGAGACAGCTGGACCTGGGATCAAAGGCAGGCTGCTTCTGCCTTCCCAGTGCTGAACTGCATGCTGACTCCCTTCTGACTGGAAGTTGCCCTTCACTGTCATGACAGGAGTATTTCCTCAGGATGGATGTGATGCTGAATTTGCCTGTCACCCTCTGGGGAAGAGATCTTTTGTCACAGATGGGAATTATGATGTGTAGTCCTAATGAAGTTGTGACAAAACAAATGTTAAAACAAGGATTTTTGCCTGGCCAAGGACTAGGAATAGAAGGACAAGGTATTAAGACCTTTGAAGCACCTGAGCCTCATTCTGACAATAGAGGTTTGGGGTATATTTCATAATGGCCACGGTCTTGCCTGCATCCCATGCTGATAAAATTCAATGGCTTAATAATGTCCCAGTGTGGGTTGATCGATGGTCTTTGTCTAAAGAAAAAAAGAAGCTGCCTCATTGCTTGTGCAGGAGCAATTAGAGGCAGGACATATAGTAGAATCTCAGTCACCTTGGAACACTCCAATATTTGTTATAAAGAAAAAATCTAAAATGTGGCAGTTGTTACAAGATTTAAGAAAGGTTAATAAAACCATGGTACCTATGGGAGCTCTACAATCTGGGCTTCCGTCTCCAGTAGCCATTCCTAAAGTGTATCATAAAATAATACTAGATTTAAAGGATTGTTTTTTCACCATTCCCTTGCATCCTCGGGATTGCAAAAGATTTGCTTTCAGTGTTCCTTCTGTTAATTTTAAAGAACCAATGAAAAGGTATCAATGGGTAGTTCTGCCTCAGGGCATGGCTAATAGCCATCCTACATTATGTCAAAAAAATTTGTAGCACAAGCCATTGAGCCTGTAAAACAGCAATGGCCAATGATGTACATCTGTCATTACACAGATGATATTCTTTAAGGAGGGAAAGATCCTCAGGACTTGTTTTTATGTTACAGAGATTTACAACAGGCATTAGCTGATAAAGGTTTGCAAATAGCTCCTGAAAAGGTACAAACTCAGGAGCCCTATAATTACTTAGGCTTCAATCTTACAGATCAAGCTGCTTGTCTTCAGAAAATAATTATCCACAGGGACAGTTTAAAAACTTTAAACAATTTCCAAAAGTTGTTAGGTGATATCAATTGGCTTTGTCCCTATTTAAAGGGGAATTGAAACCTTTATTTGATATTCTCAAGGGGAGTGCTGACCCTACCTCCCCTCGATCCTTAAACCCAGAAGGATTGTTGGCATTACAACAGGTAGAAAGAGCCATTGAGGAACAATTTGTCACTTACACAGATTATTTCTTGCCTTTGCATTTGTTAATTTTTAATACAACTTATACTCCTACAGGATTGTTGTGGCAAAGGCTCCACTCATGTGGATACATTCAAAGATATTCCCTAAACGTAACATCCTACCATATTATGAGGCAGTAGCCCATATGATTGTACTTGGAAGAAAACAGGCATTCACTTATTTTGGCAAAGAGCCAGATGTCATTATTCAGCCTTTTAATACAGATCAGAATTCTTGGTTAAAGCAACATAGTACAGATTGGTTGCTTGCTCAAATAGGATTTAATGGCGTTATAGACAATCATTATCCTCCAGATAAATTGATACAGTTTCTAAATGTACATGAGGTTATATTTCCTAACATGACTTCTTTGCAGCCTCTGCATGATGCTCTTTTAATCTTTACTGATGGGTCCTCTAAAGGATGAGCAGGGTACCTCTTAAATAACCAACAGGTGGCTGCTGGCAGCTACAGGCATCTCTTTCATGAGGTTAGGCAAGTTTTCTTCTGTAATTTTGTTCAAGATATTTACTGGCCCATTAAGTTGGAAATCTTAGCTCTCTTCTATGTCTGTTATCCTTAGGTTTGGTCTTCTGATTGTGTCTTGGATTTCCTGGATGTTTTAGGTTATGAGATTTTTGCATTTTGCATTTTCTTTGACTGTTGTGTTGATGTTTTCTGTGGTATCTTCTTCCTTTGAGATTTTCTCTTCAATCTCTTTTATTCTGTTGATGATGCTTGCATCTATGACTCTTGGTCTTTTCTCTAGATTTTCTATCTACAAGGTTGCCTCCCTTTGTGATTTGTTTATTATTTCTATTTCCATTGTTGGATCCATCCATTTTATGGTTTTGTTCAATTCCTTCAACTTTTTGTTTGTATTTTCCTCTAATTCTTAAAGGGATTTTTCTATTTCTTCTTTAAGTGCTTCTGCCTGTTTACCTGTGTTCTGTATATTTTTTTTATTGAGTTATTTTATGTACTTCTTAAAGTCCTCTATCCTCATCACAAAATGTGATTTTAAATCTGAATCTTGCTTGTCCAGTGTGATGGGGTATCCAGGACTTGCTGTAGTGGGAGAACTGGGTTCTGATGATGCCAAGTAATCTTGGTTTCTTTTCTTACATTCTTGTGCTTGCCTCTCGACATCTGGTTATCTCTACTGCCACCCACCCTTGCTTTCTCTGAATGGAGCCTGTCCTTTCTGTCATCCTGGTTGTGTCAGAACTTTTCAGAATCCAGTTGTGTCTGATCCTGTGATTCTTGAATCTGATGCTCTTGAGATCCTGAGTGGTTCAGAGTTCCTGGGAATCAAGCTGCCTCCGGGATCCTGAAATCCTAGTGTGATCAAGCTCCTGAGATCCTGCTGTGTCAGAGTTCCTGGGATTCGAGGTTTCTCTGGGTATTGCAGTGTTAGGTGGGGATCCAAAACCTTGGGTTTGTTCCAGGCACAGGTGCAAGCTGGAAGGAAGTTGTGCCTCTAGATGGGTGGGGCTTTGTGTTTTTCTGGTTCATGTAGGGACCCAGTTATGTTCAGTGTTGGGAAAGATGTTGTGGCCTCAACTGTGATCTTGAGGGTGTCGGAGCTACAGTGTTTCTTGGTGTCTCTGCTCTCCTGGGAGTCTAGCCTTTGTGTTCCTATGATCCTTTGATGCTGGACGTTTCAGAGCACCTTGGAGGCAGGCTCCCTCTGGGTGTTGTAAGTGTGGATGCAGAGCTAGCATCATATGTCTGCTCCAGCTGTGTGTTCAGTCCAGATGAAATCCACGCTCTGATAGGGAGTGGGTTCCTGTGTTCCTGGATCCAGGGTGATCCAGTTACTATGGATGTTGGAGCAGATGTTGTGGGCCCCTCACCTGTGATCCTGGGCATTTCAGAGCATCCAGGAGCTGGGCTCCCTTTGGGTCTTGAAGGAGTGGGTGCAATCCATTGCACCCAGTCTTCTCCAGGTGCATGTTCAAACTAAAAGGAATCTTTGCCACTCCAAAGCAACTCTTAAAAAATATTTAATTGGGGCTGGCTTACAAGGCAATAGGTTCAGTCCATAATCATCATGGCAGGAAGTATAGCAGCATCCAGGCAGACATAGAGCTAGAAGAGCTGAGAGTTCTATATGTTGTTCTGAAGGCAAATAGGAAATGACTGTCTTCCAGGAAGCTAAGGTGATTGCCATGCCTACAATGACACCCTTTCACTACAGGACAGCACATACTCCAACCAGGTCACACTTCCAAATCATGCCACACGTGGCCCAAGCATATTCAAATCACTACATCCTCATCCATCCATCACTATCTATTTTATCGTTCCTCCCTAGGAATAGCCAATTCTTGTTCAAGTCCCTTTCTTTATATCAACCCTTTGTGGTCTCTTGGATTGTAACGTGCATATCTCTCCATATCTCTTCAAATTTGTATTTGTTATCCTAGCTAGAGCAATTAAAAAACTAAATAAAAAATAAAGCAGTTATAAATTAGAATGTAAAAGGTAAAAAAAGTATTCACAGATGATATGATAATACTCAAAAATATTGCCAAGGAATTTCTGTAGCTGATAAACAACTTCAGGAAAATGGATAGAAACAAAATTACCTCAAAAGAAATCACTATCCTTCATTTACAAACACAATGAATGGGCTGAGAAAAAAATTAGGGAAAGAACACCCTTTCCAATTGCCACAAATACCATAAAATATCTCTCTGTAAATGTAACCAAACAAGTGGAAAATATGTATGAAAAGAACTTCATGTCTCTGAAGAAAGAAATTGAGGAAGATACCAGAAGATGGAAAGACCTCCCATAATTGAGTATTGGTAGGATTAACATGGTAAAAGTGGTCATCTTACAAAAAGGATTCTATAGATTCAATGCATTTCCTATCACAATTCAAACACAAATAGTTCCAGAACTTGAAAGAGCAATTCTCAGTTTCAGAAGAAAAACAACAACAACAACAAACCTAAACCAATTAGCTAAAGCAATTCTGAACAATAAAAAGAATTTTTGGAAGTTTCACTATCTGTGTTCTCAAACTGTGCTACAGAGCAATTGTAACAAAAACTACATGGTATTATTGTAGAAACCTATAGGTTGATCAATGGAATTGAATTGAAGCCTCTTATTTTTTCTCTTTTTTATTGGATATTTTATTTACATTTCATATATTATCCCCTTTCCCCATTCCACCCTTCCACCCAGGAACACTTTATCCCATCTCCCCTCCTCCTGCTTCTATGAGGATTTCCATATATTGAACCATCCCTGCATTTCTGAGCTAAAGCCTATTTGATCACGATGCATGATTGTTTTGATATGTTCTTGGATTCTGTTTGTAAGAATTATATTGAGTAATTTTGCAACAATATTCATAAGGAAGATTGGTCTAAAGTTCTTTCTTTGTTGGGTCTTTGTGTGGTTTAGGTGTGAGTTTAGTTGTGGCTTTATTGAACGAATTGGGTAGCGTTCCTTCTGTTTCTACTTTGTGGAATAGTTTGAAGAGAATTGATATTAGATCTTCTTTGAAGGTCTGTTAAAATTCTGCACTACAGTCATCTAGTCAGGCTTTTTTTGGTTGGAAGACTTTTTATGATTACTTCTACTTCCTTAGGGGTTATGGGACTTTTTAGATTTTTTTCCTCATCCTGATTTAACTTTTGTACCTGATACCTGTCTAGAAAATGTCTAAAAATGTCTAAAAAATACCATTTTTCCTGATGTTCCAGTTTTGTTGAGTATAGGCTTTTGTAGTCAGATGTGATGATTTAGTAAATGTCCCTGGTTTCTGTTCTTATGTCTCTTTTTTTCATTTTTGATTTTATTAATTTGGATGCTGTCTCTCTGCCCTCTGGTTAGTCTGGATCTGGGTTTATCTACCTTGTTGATTTTCTTAAAGAACCAGCTCCTGCTTTTGTTGATCCTTTATATAGTTCTTTTTGTTTCTACTTGGTTGATTTCAGGCCTGTGTTTTATTAATTTCTGAAATCTACTCCTCTTGGGTATATTTCTTTCTTTTTTGTAGAGTTTTCAGGTGTGCTGTCAAGCTGCTAGTGTATGCTCTTTCCAGTTTCTTTTTGTAGGTATTTATAGCTATGAGTTTTCCTCTTAGCATTGCTTTTATTGTATCCCATAAGTTTTGGTATGATGTGCCTTTATTTTCATTAAAATCTAAAAGTTTTTAATTTCTTATTTCTTCCTTGACCAAATTATCATTGAGTAGAACATTGTTCAAGTGAGTGATTTCATAATTCCCCAGAATTTATTGATTCATGAATGTGAATAAAAAGATTGGTGGGTACACAACTTTGGGAGGTACTGTTGAACCAAACTGTGTTGATCTAGTTAAGTCAGCTCAGAAATTTGAATCAGGGGCTATTGGCTATAGCTGTGTGTGGCAGGTTACAGATTTCAGCAACTTATATTGCATATAATGACAAGAATATACATTATCTTATGGATGCCATTTCCCCTAAAAGGGAATGGTCCGCTCTTCTTGGAAGTCACTATAGCTATGCATTGTTCCACTTTTATCTGTCTTTTTAAGAAGTGAGTTGTAAGTAACACTTTTTAAATTTTATATTCTTAGAACCTCACAGCTCTGATCAACTATCTGTTTCTATTCTCCAATGTCTCTGGAGAATTATGAATTTTATTTTTTTTTCTCTCAAGTGCTTTAAATATTTGTTTTTCTTTACAAGAATTTCTTCTATAACTCAGGCGTTCCTCTTGCTAGTAATATCTTTGAACATCTAATCCTGACTCTGCTGCCCAGTGCTTGAAGAGAGTCTTGCAAATCCTTTCCTAGTGAACCCTGACTAGTCAGTGAGAAAAGAAGAGAGGGGAGAGGGAGAGGAAGAGGATGACAAGTAAATGAATATTCTGCTACCTCCCTGAATTTCTTGGGGAAAATGTAAATATGAAAACAGAAGGAACATTGTTGGACCTGAAAGTCTAAACTCTGGAGATAAAATATTTGCAAACTGCCTCTGAAAACAAATCAAAAATGAACAACAAGGCTTCATCCAGAGATGTTGTGATGGGTCAACTTAGGAAAATCAGGAAATGTAATCCACCATGTAAATAAATTCACAGAAATAAAGTCCAGAATCATCTCATTAGACACCAAATAAGTATTCACCATGTTGGCCAGAATGTGGATACGGGGAATACCCTTCCATTCCTTGAAGTAATAAAAACTAATACAGCCACTATGGGAATCAACATCATGGTTACTCAGAAAACTAGGAGTCCATTTATCTGAAGATACAGCTGTATAAATTTTGGACAAATATCCAATACTAGTTCCATCCAACTATAAAGACATGCCCAATTATGGTCATAGGAACTTTATTTGTAATATTAAGAAACAGGTAACAACATAGATGTCTCTCAAATGAAGAATGGATACAGAAAATGTGGCACATTAACACAGGTAAAGTTTGGATTCAATTAGAAAAATCACACTAAATAAATTTTATGGTTTTAATTTGCTTGCCCCGGGGAGTGGCACTATTTGGAGGTATGACCTTTTTTGGAATAGGAGTGTCACTGTGGGTGAGGGCTTTAAACCCCTCATCCTAGCTGCCTGGAAGTCAGTATTTTGCTAGCAGCCTTCAGATGAAGATGTAGAACTCTCAGCTCCTCCTGAGCCATGCCTGCCTGGATGTTGCCATGTTCCCACCTTGATGATAATATACTAAATCTTTGAACCTGTAAGCCACTTCCAATTAAATGTTGTTATTATAAGAGTTGTCTTGGTCATAGTATCTGTTCACAGCATCAAAACCTTAACTAAGACAGAAATTGGTACCAGGGATTAGGTTATTGCTGTAATAGGCCTGGCCATGCTTCTGTTTACAACAATGTGGATTTAGGGATTTTGTATTTGGAAAGAGGTGGAATGCTTTAAATGGAGCTTAATGTGCCATCCTAGTAGGAAGATGGAAGACTTTGTTGCTGAGAGTAATTTGAACTGTGCAGACCTGGCTCAAGAGGTTTCAGGGGAGAAGAATTTCAGTATGTGTCTTAGAGACTGTTTTTGTAGTATTCTGGTAAAGAATATGCCTTTTGTCATTGTCTGAAGAGTCTGCCTGAGACTAAGATGAAGTGATTTAGATTAACTGCTTTGAAAAAGGAAGTCTTAAAAAAAGCACAGCAGAGACTTTGTTCTTTGGTTAATTCTCATGGCAAGCATGTTGAACAGATGTAGCCAGCTTAGAAAGGAAAAATATAAAATATATGGTTCAAGTATTAGAGGGCACCAGGAAGTAGAATGGAGCTTAATACTATGCTCTTGCAGATAGCAGGTTAAGGGAGTAGGACTTTGGTGCAAGATCCTCTTTGGTGCAAGACTCTTGGGAGCCTTGGCTTGCTGGGGAACCTCTGAGTGAACCATATGGAGTCATGAATTGTTGCAAAAAGCAAGACAAATTTTACTGTTCCAATGCTTTGGAGTTGTCCTGCACCTGAAGGAGTGGCAGTGACCCTGGGAAGTCCATTTGGTCAGTTTTTATACAGTTTAAGGGGTAGATTAGAGAAACAGTGACTAGGCACAATATGAATGGTAGAACAGTGTGACTTTTCAAGTGATTGGTCTTTAGAGAATGAGGTAGCGAGGACCTTTTTTGTTTTTAGGTGGCAAGGGTTGGTCAGTCCTGTGGAATTTGTTTACATGCTCTGGGCCTTTCCAACCCACAGGTGGGTCCCCTCTCATGTGGTCTGATGAATGTTAATCAGCCTCTCCCTTCCAGGGGAGCAAGTGTCCTCTGAAAGAGGTATTTGAATTAGCCTCTCTCGTCTGGCAAGTGTCCCATGACCTTTCCCAAGCACCTGAGCTGACCAGGAGTGTGAATTAGCCTCTTCCTTCTGAGGGAACAAATGTTCCTGAGCTGACCTCTTCAATCCTACCAAGCTATGTTTATATCCATGCATGCAGGTACACACTTTTAATCCCTACAGATAAACTCAAACCTATCTCTGAGTTCAAGGCCAGTCTGGGACAGAGCAAGTTCTAGATGAAGAAAAGCTGAAATCCAGGTGTGGTGGTAAACACTTTAATCCCAGAATTGCTAAAGTAATAGAGCTGAAGGAGGAGCAGGTTCCATTCCCCACAAAGCAGCAGATCTCAGCAGTTTGTACCATTTGGCTCTGGCATTAAGAGTCAAGAATAATAGGCCGGGAGGTGGTGTGCACACCTTTAATCCCAGCACTTGGGAGGCAGAGGCAGGTGGATTTCTGAGTTCTGAGTTCGAGGCCAGCCTGGTCTACAGAGTGAGTTCCAGGACAGCCAGGACCACACAGAGAAACCCTGTCTCAAAAAACCAAAAAAAAAAAAAAAAAAAAAAAAAAGAGTCAAGAATAGAAGGGACAACTGAGCCAATAGATGCTGGTTATCTAGAGCTTAGAAATTAGTGATGATTGAGAAGAGACTAGTATCACTGCAGTAAAATCTGGGAATTGTTTTCTTAGAGCACAAAGAACCTGTGTTCCAGAGATAACCAAGGTGGTACCTTGTGTTGCAGCTGTACTTGCTAATGTGTAAGAGTCACCCAGATGGTACTGGTTTTGTAAGCATGAAAGGATCATGAACAGCTGAGGTTTGGCACTGTGAGAGCCCATGGAATGCCACTGGTGAAGGTGCAGTCTCACTTACAGTAGATAGCCCAGGCTGAAGGGTGTCATGCAAAGGAGTTGAGGCTTGGCACCATGAAAAGAGCCCATGAGAGCCTACTGGTAAAGCCTAGTTGCAGCAGAAGATCCAGTGTATTGGAGGTGCCAGTACCATGGGATGATCATGAAGAATAGCAGCAGCAGTGGAATGGAGACAACCTGAGCTTAGAGTGCTACAGAGGGTAGAGCTGGAGATGTGACACCAGCCCTTTGGAGGAACCCTGAAGATCATGTGTGGATCCCAGACACTGAAACCAGAAGCTGTAACATTGAAGTTGCCTTGGAGATCCCAAGATTTTCCAGATGCCAGAGCCATAGAATATCTTCTGAGGAGTAGAAGCAGCTCAGGAGAAAGAAGTTTGTTGCCATCAACAAACATAAAAAAGGAGGTGGAGATCTGCAAATTGTTTTCACATCAGACATGGAGATGCAGAGTTTAGAGTTTGCCTACCTAGTTTCCTGTCTTGATTCAGGGATTACAGTTAATGATTGGATGGATGTCAAAAGAAAATTTAACTTTAGACTTTTAACATTGTTGATTCTACTATAGACTATGGGGGTCTTTGGAAATTGGACTAAATTATGCTATGGCTAGGTATGGCACCCATAGATTCATGTGTTTGAAGAAGCCTATGGGGACTAGGGAGTAGATTGTCATAATTTCAATATTCTTGGTGCATAGAGTGGCACAATTTGGAGGTATGGCCTTATTGGAATAGGTTTGTCACTGTGAGTGTGGGCCTTAAGACTCTCTTCCTAGCAGCCTGGAAGTCAGTATTCTGCTAGCAGCCTTCAGATGAAGATGTAGAACTCTCAGGCTGCACCATGTCTACCTGGATGTTGCCATGTTAATTCCTTGATGTTAATGGACTAAACCCCTGAACCTGTAAGCCAGTCTCAATTAAATGTTGTTCTTATAATAGTTGCCTTGGTCATCATATCTGTTCACAGCATTAAAACACTAAATAAGGCAAATCACTTAATTCCAAAAACAGAAAGCAAGTTCACATCCCTGGAAGAAAAAGACTGGCCCCATAGTTAATATAGCTTTTCTCAAAAACATTTTTCTAAAAATCTGAGAATACAGGTCTTCTAGAATTAATGTTTTCCCTATGAGAAATCATGCCAAACATTATCAAAATGATTAAATAATTAATTTGCAGCTACAGCAAATGTTTAGATAACATGTGGTTTCTGGGGATGGAAACTGTGACCTCTGTAACAACATCCATTGCTCTTAACTCTTCAACAGTATTATAGTCACTGTATATATTACAATGACAATTATACATTCTAATTAAAATATATTATGTCAGTTCCCCTTAGTCTTCTCTAACTCTCTTCCAAAAATTTTCCTAGCTGATTTGTTTCTTCCTAAGCATGTGTGATCAAGTATATATGAATAAAATGTACTGAGTACCTTTTGTTATGTGCAGGTATAATGACTTCAGGACTGACCATGATGTACTGAATACTCAAATAGGGAGGTCATCTTTCCCTCAGGCTAATCCTTCAAATTGCTGGAGACTTTCACACTTTAATGAGGAAGAGGATATTGGGGCCCAAGTTCTTTACAACCGCAGTTCACAAAGGAATGAAGGAATATTAAACACATAGAGGACTCTTTTCAATGAAGGTGATAAAATGCCTTCATTTGATTTATTGACCTGGTGACCTCTGTGCTGCTAGAAGGCATACCATACCTACCTTTAACTATAGAGGTTGAAGTTATCCAACCTCTGCACAACAATTATCCCACACTCTTTCTTACCTAGATATTTAACCATCCTTAGTGAAATGTCCAGTGTACTTTATCACCTTTATACTACTGTGCAGAGACCACATTAATTCCTAGGTGTTTTATCAACAGAACCAATTTTCATGGTCATGTGTACTTTATAAAATTATTTCTATGTAGTCAAAACTTAAACTATATTGTGCATGTAGAACTGGACTGGGTGTTGCCTGGGAATATTTCCCCAAACTGTTGTGTACTTTAATCTTTGTGCATGCAACATTTTGGGTAGAACTAGACTCCCCCATGTCTATATCAAGTTGACAAAGTCAATTTGCACCAGGATTTCATTCTCATCTCTTGGCATGGTTCCTTTCCCTATCTGATACCTAGAGGGACACCATCAACATAAGTTGAATCCCCAAGTGATCTACAATGCCTTGGATGGGAAACATTATCAGGTATAGAAAATTTGGGGTGGAAAATACCTCAGAAGTTAAGAAGGCAAAAGTTTCCTTAAAAACATTCAGGTTTTAGTCACAGTACATAAAGAATCTCACTCAGATCTGTAATTTAAGTTTCAGTGGTTTTAACAATCTCCTCCTTTGTGTGTGACATGCATAAACAGGGTACAAAACAATGTATAAAGGTAAAACATTTGAACAAAAACAATAATTATTAAGATTCTTTTAATAAGAGAGAGGGAGGGAGGGAGGGAAGGAGAGAGAGAGAGAGAAAGACAGAGAGAGAGAGAGAGAGAGAGAGACCTAGCACCATAAATATTAAGTGTGTTCAAGCTGGGCATCTTACTGCATTTTTTTCAGGCCCAGAATATGAATGGAGAAAGATCACTGTTTATTTGAGAAAAGCTTTAAGAATACAGATAATGGGAACAAATATAACAAGGAAAATTAACTGTAAGCCTACAGCCAATATCAAATTAAATGGAGATAAATTCAAAGAATTTCATAAAATGAGGAACAAGACGAGTCACTATGTCTGCATTCAATATATGGCTTGAAGTTTTACCTAGAGCAATAAGAAAATTGTAGGAGATCAACAGAATGTAATTTGGAGAACAAGAATTCAAACTACCCTAAATTAGTAGATGATATGACAATATACATTAGTGACCCTAAAAATTCCATCACCAACTTTCTACAGCTCATAAACACTTTCAAGAAAGGTGCTGTATACAAGATTAATGGAAAACTCAAAAGTAAATCCATAGCCCTCCTATTTCCCTCCTATATAAGATTGACCAGTGGGCCGGGCAGTGGTGGAGCATACCTTTAATCCCAGCACTTGGGAGGCAGAGGCAGATGGATTTCTGAGTTCGAGGCTAGCCTGGTCTACAGAGTGAGTTCCAGGACAGCCAGGGCTACACAGAGAAACCCTGTCTTGAAAAACCAAAAAAAAAAAAAAAAAAAAAAAAAAAAAGATTGACCAGTGAACTAAGAACAAAAATTCAGAAAACAAAGTAATAGATAACCAGTAAAATAAAAGATATTGCAGTAATTTTAAAAAGCAAATAAAAGACTTGTAGGATAAAATTTTGAATTATTTAAAAATATATAAGTACATATAAGTAGATGGTAAAATTTCTTATCCTCATGGATTGGTAGGATTAATAGAGTTAAAATACCTATCTTCCTAAAAGAAATCTAAACTTTGACACAATACTCATCAGTATTCCAAAGAAGAGGTTACAAATCTTAAGAAACAATTTCCAACTCCCAAGACAAAAACCCTGTAGAGCTAAAGCAATCTGGAACAATAAAGTAACTTCATGGTATTGGCAGACAAACATACAGATTGATCAGCTGAAGAGAGTTCAAGGCCCAGATACAATTCCAACCACACATTGACCCCTGGTATTACTAAGGAATCCACCTAGACACACTGAGAAAAACAGCACCTTAAACAAGAGGTGCCACGGAACAGCCTTAGGTCTGAGAGGGGTTCTGTAACAAGGGGTGACTGTGAACAGTGAAAAAGATGACTAGAAGCCAAACTGTGGGTTCAAGCTGATGACCTGTGTTCTGCTTGATACAGATTTGCCTTTCTGCTTCTCTCTATGTTCTGCTTTCTCCCTGAAGATCTGTGCCTATATTCAGCTTGCTGGCTACTCTAAAATACCTCTCTCTCCATGTCCAGCTTTCTTATTGTTGTAATAGAACCTCTATCCAAAATCCACTTTATGTGTGTGCGTGTGCATGTGTATGTGTATTTGTGAATGTGTGTGTGTCTGTTTGTATGACAAGTGTGACAGTTCTCCAAGCAGGTCTTTATTTTTATCCTAAAAGTTTTTCAGGATAGCTCCTATTTTGTAGAACACATATCCAGTCTTTTATTTTACATGTCATCCAATCATTTACTCCAGGTTTACTTTTGAGTATCTCAAATATAACCGTGTCAAACAGTGTGGTGGGCAAGAATCCACTAGAAGTTTAAGATTCTTAGCCTGAGAGTTAGAGATTTAATTCTAGCAAGCTCAGGAGAGAACAGTCACGTGAACCTGCCACATGTGTTTCTAAACAAAGATTTGGGGGCTGGAGAATTTACTGTTATAAATCTGACTGATAAATTTCAAGCCTTTGGAGTCTTAATTATAAGGGGATGTGGGTTAAGAGCCAGTGGCCACTAGTCTTGACAGGCTAGCCAAAGGGGAACTATGACTTGGGAAATGCAAGCAATATAGTAGCAGGGTAAATCTGGGGATCTGGGAAGACCATAACTTGCAGCTCCAAATGGGAAAAGGCAGACAAAGTTGTCAGCAAATAACCAGCATTAGTGGGTTTTGTTTTGTTTAATAATTATAGGAACCACCATCCCATGACCCCAGCCCTTCAATTTTTAGGAGACAACAAGGATAACTTTTTTCTAACACTGAAAAAAACCACAACTCAGTCTGCCTTTGTTAAGTATACATAATAAGCTAGTTGGATAAGACATTGCCCTGAAATTAAAATTTTTACCACTCAACTACCAGTACTTGCTGTGTCCCAGGATGACCTTAAACTCAGGAATATGCCTGCCTTTTTATCTTCCTCCCTTTGTATCTTTGTGACAAGCTGGCTCTTAGCTTAGCTGCCTTTGTTCAGTTGGATTAGGGAAAAAGCCCCTGATATAATTTATATTGTCTCCTTATTTTTACATAGTTGGGAAATTACATATTTTCAAACCCATGCATTTAGAGATCTTTCCCATAACCTTAGGTCTGTCCTCAAAATCCTAGTGTTTATCATTAGGCTGAGACCTAGCCACATCCTCATACCCTAGAATCCTGCTGTTTCTCACCATCATGGAGTCATTAACATTCACACAGATGCCTGTGTGAATATGCCTCTCAAAGAAAGAGTACTCCTCTGCTAGTGGGTCCAGAAAATTTGTACATTATTACACAAACAAGCCTTACTTCTGCCCCAGAGTAGCCATAACACTCGAGGAGGCTCACACTGTTAGTATTCTGTCTAAGCTCCACCCCCACAGTTACCTGGCAACAGCGAGGTATACTCCTCCCCACAGTTACCTGGCAACAGCTGCTTGGTCCACTATAAAAGGGGCTGCTTGCCCTCTCCTCTCTCTCTTACTCTTAATCTCTTACTCTCTTACCCTCGTGCCTCTAGCTTCTCTGTCCTCTTCCCCTCCCCCTTCCCTTCCTCTTTCTCCACGTGGTTATGGCCAGCGTCTACTTCTCTTCTTCCTCTTCTTCTTCCCCCCACCTTTGCCTTATCTCCTGAATAAACCACCCCCCCCCAACCGTGTGGTCTGGAGTGGTCTGCTCTGAACTGTGCCTGGACTTCTAACAATGACTAACACTGGTGCGTTGGCCAAGAATTGAATCCGGGTCAACTGCTTGGAAGGCAGCTATGCTCACCACTATAGTGCAAGAATGAAGACCATTCTCAGCAATCAGACTGTTGATATTCCAGAAAATGTTGACATCACTCTGAAGGGGCACACAGTCACTGTGAAGGGCCCCAGGGGAACTCTGCGGAGGGACTTCAATCACATCAATGTAGAGCTGAGTCTTTTTGGAAAGAAAAAGAAAAGGCTCCAGGTCGACAAATGGTGGGGTAACAGAAAGGAACTGGCCACTGTCAGAACCATCTGCAGTCATGTTCAGAACATGATCAAGGGTGTTACACTGGGCTTCCATTACAAGATGAGGTCTGTGTATGCTCACTTCCCCATCAACGTCGTTATTCAGGAGAATGGGTCTTTGGTTGAAATCTGAAATTTCTTGGATGAAAAATACATCTGCAGAGTTCAGATGAGGAATAGTGTTGCTTGTTCTGTCTCTCAAGCCCAGAAGGATGAATTAATCCTTGAAGGAAATGATATTGAACTTGTTTCAAATTCAGCGGCTCTGATTCAGCAAGCTACAACAGTTAAAAACAAAGATATCAGAAAGTTTTTGGATGGCATCTATGTGAATGAGAAGGGAACCGTGCAGCAGGCTGATGAGTGAGGCCTCAGATTCCTAGCTCCAGAAACAAGATCCTGATCACAAGTACAATTTGGTCTTTTTGAGGGCAATAAAGGACTTATATATTGAAAAAAAATGACAGAGTCCACTAGCCAACACGCACCAGTGATCTTTCCCAGGAGGCAGGAACCATGGCAACCTGTCCACACCAGGGCAACACTTGGCTAGGCAAAGGGGTGCTTCTTAAACTGTAGCTACAAAGAGACAATGCAAATAGATCTGTATTCTTCACCCTGCACGAAACTCATGTCCCAGTGCATTAAAGACTTAAACTAAAACCAGACACAGTGAACTTGACAGAAGGGGAAAGGGTGAAGATCCCTCAGTGCACTGTCCCAGAAGGCAGCCTTTTGAACAGGACACTAATATTTCAGGCACTAAAATCAATAATTCATGAACTGAACCTCATTAAACAGTGATGTTTCTGTAAGGCAAAAGTGCACTCAATTGGACAAAGAGGCAGCCTGAGGAATGAGAAAAGTAAGTTTACCATATCCACATCTGAAAAAGTCATAATATACAAAAATATATACAGACCTCACAAAACTGGATGTTCTAAAATCAAAAATCACAGTTAAAAATAGTGTACAGATTTAAGCATAGAATTCTCAACAGACAATCCCAAATGGCTGAGAAACACTTAAAGAAAGGTTTACCATTCTTAGCCATCATGGAAATGCAAATGAAAACTATTTTGTGATTCCATATAATACATGTCAGAATGCTTAAAATATATAACTCGAGTGGCTTTTTATATTAGTGAGATATGAAACAAGTGTACCACTCTCTACTACTTGTAGGAGTGCAAACTAATATAGCCAATACAGAAATCAATATGATTTCTCAGGAAACTGGAAATCAGTCTACCTCAAACCCAGCTATATCAGTCTTGAGCATAAATGCAAAAGGGACATCATCAACCAAACCACAAGGACACATCCTCAACATCCTCAACTATGTTCATTGCAGCTTTCTTTGTACCAGCCGGAAGGTAAGAAAAACTTAAATGTTCCACAGCTGAAGAATGAGTAAACAAAATGTGGTTTGTCTGCATAATAGAGTATCACTTAGTTGCTAAAATATGACATGATATGAATACATGACAACAGGCTGACGATTGCAAGCAGAGTAAAATCACCCTACATGAGGTAACTCAGAATGATGAAAATGCTATACATTCGCTAATAAGTAATAAGTAGGTATTAGCTCTTAGGTAAACTTTAATCAAGCCATCCTCCACAGACCCAGAGAGGTTGTAAATAGAGAAGGCATATAGTGGGGACACATGTATTTTTCTGCAAAGGGCAAACAGAATAGACTCTCCAGGGAGAAAGAAGCCAATGAAATGGGGAAAAAAGTAGTAGGGATGATTTGGAGGGAGGATGCAGGGAGAGAGTACTGTGCAGGGAGAAAGAGCTGTAATTAGGGAGTATTTGGGGGTTAATATGAGAATTTAGTGTACGTTCAATGTTCAGGGAACTCAGGTGACCCGAGTCAGCACTCCTAGTAATGGAGGAAAGAGTCTGTCCTGGGCATCGTTCATAGTAAGGAACCATTCAGTATTGGGAAAAGTTAACATTTCCTTGATGTGATAGCCAAGGAGGTCCCTAAAGAACCCATGGTGATTCCATGACAGAACATTTTGCTCTCTGTAACCTGCCTATTACGCCATCTTGTTTTGAATAACTTCCACACAAAAAAAAAACCTAAACTTGAAAATCCAGTTTGGCCGGGCAGTGGTGGCGCATGCCTTTAATCCCAGCACTTGGGAGGCAAAGGCAGGTGGATTTCTGAGTTCGAAGCCAGCCTGGTCTACAGAGTGAGTTCCAGGACAGCCAGGACTACACAGAGAAACCCTGTCTCAAAACAACAACAACAAAAAAAAATCCAAACAAACAAACAAACAAAAAAAAATCCAGTTTGTAGAGGCTTGGAGCCTTCATTCTATCTTCAAGTCTCTATGTAGAGAAAAGGTACTCCACAGGCAACAGAAAGAAAATCATGGACACAGTACAAGCTATAACATTCTCTACCTACTCTCGCAGGCATGCACTATGACATATGAAGAGAAAGTTCTGTTTTCACCACAATAAAACGACTTTCTGGATTTTTACAATATACTATAACAACTATTTGCTACTCATTGATCTAACAACCTTGGCTGTAAAATGCTAAATGTTTATGTTTTCTTCTCCACATCTGAACTACAAAAATATTATTAAAACAGTTTGATAGTCAATCATCTAGATTCTGTGCTTTCTTCCCCTTCATGTTGTATTTCAACCTGTAATGTACCCAAGACAGTTGAAGCTCTCACATTCCTGTAACAAATGACAGTGTTACTTGAGATTTAAATTATATGTGAGAGAGAGTCAGCAGGACATTGCTTAAGCTGTCATTGTATGCCATTTCATGACCAGTAGGGTATTGACTGTAGGGATCCTTTATAAGGGTATAAGCCTTTAAATGTGAACTTGACTAATGTTACCTATGAGTACATGTGTAGAGAATCAAAAATAAAAAAAATACTCCCACATAAAAACTCGAAGTGACTTTTAACTGTTTTATTAGTCATTGTCAATCTAATACTGACCTTCCTTCCAAGGAGAGAGAGTCCCCAGGCTCTATAGATCTCTCTGAATTAAGGTGATCAGAATGGTGGCTATGGCTCTGCAATCCCTCATGCCTCTTTGTGACTTCAGAAAAACCCACGCCCTCTGAAGCCCACACGCAAAACAATGTTGAAGAACGTTGTCATGGCTTCTTCCTGCCAAGCCCTATGAACACCTGAAAAACCTCTAAGACTCAAAACACTTTTTGTAACCTGGAATTTAGTATCCATGAAACATGCAATTGTTGTTGGTAGTACAGAAAATGCAAAAGGATTCTCAGAAAAGCTGAAGGATGATACTCTTTACATTTTTCTAACAGTTTCCAAATTCTTAGTAAAATTTGTCACATAAAATAGAACATGAAATGAAAAATATTAGAAACTACTAGAAACCAGATCTTCAATTTTGAAAAGTATCTTCCAACTGCACACCAACGTTATTGCCTTTTATGCAAAATACACAGTGATATAATAAGCAACCAATCGTCCTGTGCCCAGAGATGTAGAGTCTCTACCTCCCCACAGAATCCACATTGAGTGAGGCTCAAAGGCCCAGGCTATCCATGTATCAACAAGCCACAGTCTGTCTCACAGTCCACCTCTTTCCCAGCAGATTGGACTCTACCAGCTTGGCCATCCAGGCTTATATTTTCCCCACCTTCAACATAGCACAGCTTAAGGCCTCCCTCACAGCTCCCTAGAACTGCATCAAAGAAGAATCCTAGAAAAACCATAAAGCTTCCTCCTGAAGACCCCCAAATTCGGGAGAAAAGAAATAACAATCTTAATTCCCCAGAGACATTGGAGAATAAGAACAAGTAGTTGATCAGAGCTTTGATTGTCTAAGAAAAGGAAATTTAAGAGGTGTTACAAAAAAAGGGTGTTACTACCAACTCACTTCTTAAAAAGATAGATACATTCGGAACAATGCATAGATATACTGACTTTCAAGAAGAGCACGCCATTCCCTGATAGGGGAATGGCATCAATGAGATAACATATGGTCTTGTCATTATGTGCAATATTAGCTGCTGAAATCTGTAACCTGACACAGCTATAGCCAATAGCCCTGATTCAAATTTCTGAGCTCACTTAACTAGATCAACAAAGTTTGGTTCAACAGTATATCACCAACTTGTATATCCACCAATCTGGACAGTTTCTATTCACATGTATGAATTAGTAAATACTGGGGAATTACAAAATCACTTACTTAGCCCCATCAGGTCCTTCTTCCTAATGGTGATCCCTGCAGATGACCCCTTACACTTCAGTCTGTGAGCTAGCTCTTGTCTACATTGTTTTGTAGGACTTTCAGGTCTTTTCCCGGTTTAAATTTAAGATTAAAAGAATTCCACTGTCCCAGGACACATCCTGGGAGGGCACATTCCTTAGTCAGAGGACACTTGCTGGATTAACATTCAGAAGAGGAAGGGAGGGGCTGATTAACATTCCTTGGACCACAGGAAGAGAACCCACCTGTGGGTGGGGAAGGCCCAGAACACAGAGACACATTCCAGGATGGGAGGTGGTCAGGAAGAAAGTAATGTGTGAATCTGAGTCATCTATAGACTGGACCTAAGAAGGTCAGGCTTTGTGGTCCTTTGTGGTTGCTCTCATGTACTCTTTATAAAAACTGCTCCCAGTTTTTGTTCAGAGTTCCTCTGTCCCTGTGTGGTTCTGGGGGATTTCGTACCCTGGTTTTAGAATTTACAGTCCAACAGTTTCACCCTGCAGTGTACACAGTAAACTGTTCCTCCTGTTCTGGTCTGAAGGCAGAAGCCATGCTCCACATGCAAGCACTTTTACTTTCTTTCTTTCTTTTTTTTTTTTTTTTGCCAGTCAGTCTTGTACTTTATTGTCATTGACGTCTCAGGCCTTGACTGCATACTTTTGAAGTGGGTACAACTTCTCCTTCCACTGCTGCTTCTTGGTATTCAGCTTCTCTTCCTGCTTGGTGAGCCGGCATCGCATGGCTCTAGTCTTCTTGGGTTGCAGGTCCAGGGGCTTGTATTTCTTGCCCTTGTAGAATTTCCTGAGGTTTTCTTTTTGGGTCTGGTTAATGACAGTGAGGACACAAGTGATAGATTTGTGTGTGACTCATATCTTGGAGAGGTTGGATGTGGTGTAGAGTGAAAAATTATAAAGACCATTTTATGAAATATATATAGGCTTTTCCTTTACCCTGAGCAAAAGAATGCAGGCTCCAGAAGACGGAACTGAATGTAAGATTTCGGGCCTTCATTGCCCAGAGATATTCCAGGTGGAGGACATTATCCCTGAATCAGAGGACACTTGCTGGATTACATTTCTCAAGCCTCAGGGAAAAGAACCCACCTGTGGGCGAGGAAAGCCCAAACAGGAAGACACATTCATGACCACGAAAAGATGCAAGTCACCTAAGTGGGGCTATGACCGGAGCAAGTGAGAAATAGTTAACCTGAAATAGTTGGTAATGACAGGGTAGGACACAGTGACTTGACAAGACCACATTTTTGTGAGAAATGGGTGTGCAGGGTGCTTTCCACATGATCCTGTATCATTTAGGTTTGGGCTCCTCTGGAATGTTCCACTATTTTTACGTTATGTATCCTTGACAACCCCTCACCCCCTCCTCACTCCCCTGGTTTGTGGCTTTCCTCTTTAAAAGACTCCTTAGCCCGCCACTCATGGCCAAACTCTACTCCTGTGCAAGAATGCAGTTTGACCACTCAATGCCAGCTCCCTAATAAACCTCTACTAATTGCATCCAGTAACGGTGTCTTGGAGTTTGTGGGTGTCCAAGACTTCCCGAGACTTGAGTAAGGGTCTCCCGAATTTGGAGGTCTTCAGTGGCACCACCTGTCACTTTGGCAATGTGAAGCTGGGAGAGCTCCAACTTCAGATCATCCAGTTGTTTCAAAAGCTCCTCTTTCTTGCCACGCAGGTCCCAAGCCTTAACCTTGGCCATTGCTGCATTGTTCATGGCTGAGGCTGCCTGGTTCGAGAGTGCAATTTTACTTTCAGTGCAAAGGACAGTTCATTACATGACTGAGATGAGTAATTTTAATATGCTCTTTTTGAACATACATTTAACAATTGAATTTAGGAAGTTTAATGTAAAGAAAAGCAGGGCCATTGCCCTGTGAAGCATGAGACTGGGATCCAGGTGACAACATAGCTTCTCTCAGAAATAATTTTCTTTTTTTGGTTTTGTTCGAGACAGGGTTTCTCTGTGTAGTCCTGGCTGTCCTGGAACTCACTCTGTAGACCAGGCTGGCCTCGAACTCAGAAATCCGCCTTCCTCTGCCTCCCATGTGCTGGGATTAAAGGCGAGCGCCACGACCACCCAGCAGAAACAATTTTCTAAAAGGCTAAATAAACATGCAGCTGTTCAGAACTTATTGCAGGTTTTTTTTTCTGTTTGTCAGAAATACAGAGAAATATTGAAAGAATTTGCTTTCAGACACCCAACTGAATGTAAATGAGTTGGTGCCATTTACAACCTGAGGTGCCATTTACAACCTTTTTACAAGACAAAATTAACTCCAAATGAATCATAACCAAAATGTTAAATGCAAGGGAAGAGCTTGTACACTGTCCTGTAGAAACTAAGCATGTTTGCCATTGGCATCCTGCCAGGTTTTTCTATACACAAGGCCCTGCACCAAATGCTTTGTGCAGATTCAGCCCAGAGAGTGAAGAAATAGAAAAGTCAGAACAAGAAATGATGTGGGTAAATGATAAATGAAAATTACCATATAACAGATTTGGGTGGATTGCATAAGGGAAGGCAGCTGTGAGCAGTGCAGCCCATCACATGGGCTCCCTGGTGATTTTTGTCAATCATAGAATATAACAGGTAGGGACTGAGGAATTCTGGGAGAGACTGACAGGCTGGCCACATTTGATTTATTAAGTAGGGATTTCTGCCTTTTGTGCCAGGGTTTGAGACTTAATAAGGAGAAAGTATAAGCTTCAATGATTTAATTATAATATCAAAAATTACTTTTAAAAGTTGAAATGGGCTTAATGGTGGAAAATTATCCACTTATTACATATATGTACTAAAGCACACACCAGGTATTACTCAACACCTTTTCTCTCTGGATGCCTCTCTTCCAGTTCCTCCTGATGCTTTCAGATGGAACAATTCCAGATTTGTTTGTGTAAAAGCTGCACTTTTCCTGTAAATCTAAGCAGATATTTCCTTTATCTTCAGTTAGTAAATCAAGGCCATGTCTGTTTTGGAGGACCACTTCTGCCCAAGAGTCTACCTGATCCTGTAGGTCTCTGACAGACTAATAAACCATGTTGACATCTTTTATCAATTGTTGGGAACAATTTACTGTAAGTGTCCACAGTCATTCCAATGCTGACCGAGCCGGTGGCAAGTGCCCCAGATATTCCAAGACCAATTAAGATGGGAATAAATTGAATGGCTCTTTTATGTCTGGGAGAAAATGTATCAAAACTGGGCAAAGGGATGGGTTGATCCTCAGGAATGATTTCAACATCTGGTAAGAGTACTGCAGGAAAGCAAGACCTAGTCCAATTCACAGGGAGAAAGGATATGCCATATTATTTCTATACACAAAAACTTTACCTCTGCCCAAACATATAGAATCAGAAATATTAATAAAATAGCTGCAAGAGGCAAATGTTGCCAGACCAAGAGCCACATCAAAGGAATTATTTTTAAAGGGCTAAAGAAACATGTAGACACATTAAAGTCAGTTGGTAGCACCTTAAAGGGTCTTAAATAACTTCAATTATCTTGTGAATGGGAAATCATGGAATCATTGAATAAGGGTACCACCAAGGGCCAGAAGGCTCTCAATGTTGAGACACAACCAGCAGTTGCTGGCTAGGGAAGGATTGGTAGAATTTAGGGCAGCATGTGTGGCAGCAAGGATTTCAGTGGTTTGGAGGTCTATATCAATGCCTCTAGATTTTGGTAACAAGAATGGATGATGGTGGAGGCGAGGCATAAGACAATTAATTTGGGCTTGGATTTGTTCTTGTACCTGCAAATCTCTAACTTGGTCATTAAGGCCTCTGTCAGACACATGTATAGGGGCAGATTGTGGCCAACAAGCTGGTACACCCAGCAGCACAAGACAAGAGGCTTGTGCATACTTTGGACTTGGGCCAAGTACCTGAGTACTGGAGGACCAACCTCCACCAAAAGTGTTTAGCTGAGTTTTATGGGGTCTGGCAGTGAAATAGGACATGCCATTTTTAGTGCACTTGGTGAATGAGGTCTAACAGCTGGTGTGCATCTGATCTATAAAGGAACAATTCCTAGGACAATGAGCATCCTGTGAAATGGACAGGGGTTTTGGTTTGGGCACACAGACCAAACTTTGGTATACCCCTTCCATTTGGGATCTGTGGAGCACCAAAAAGGCAGTCTTATCTCCACAGTCAATGGACTGGGTGTTGTCTGAGGGAAAAAGCCTACTGCCTTCTCTGCAGTTGCAGGGGTTACCATACAGTGAAACCAGAAGTTGATGTCTATCAATCAGCTGATTGAAGCTGCCTTTGGCCTTCATCAACATCCGTAGCAATTTGAAGAGAATAGGTACCTTCATTCTCTTTTAGTGTTTCTGTAAGGGAAAAGGAACAAATCTCAGGGAGACTTTTCCCTGGGTTACCAATTATCATCAGTGGTCTTGGTATGGGGATCTATCTTTGAATGAGCATCTATTTGTTTCACTAATCTTTCTGGCAGACATCTAGCCATGCCTTCTTTGGTATCCAACAGACATATCAATTCTCGGAACTGGGAATATGAGAACTGGGTCTGGCCCATTCCATTTAAAGGTAAGAGGGTCCTTCCACATAATTGTGGCATAATTTTTATTAGTCTCAGGGTGCCAGAGGCGATTGGCAGCAGATTTGCCATGAACATTCAGATTTTGAAAATTGAGAACAAATAAGGCATAATGGAGAATATTTTTAGAGGGCTTTTTCTGGGGGTATAACTCACCCTTCTTAAACTTATGTAGAATATTTTTGATAGTATGGTGGGCACATTCAACAATGCCTTGTCCCTGGGGATTGTAGGGAATGCCAGTAATATGTCTGATTTGTAACTGGCAGCAAAACTCTTGAAAATTTTTCCCAGTGTAGCCAGAACCATTATCAGTTTTAATAATTTTAGGCTTACCCATGATGGAGAGACAATTTAAAGCATGAGCTATAACATTTTTGGAAGCCTCACCAGTATGTAAAAATAAATACACTAATGATATCTATGGTCACATGAAGATATTTAAGATTGACAAATCCAGGAAGATGTGTGCCATCCATTTGCCATATTTCATTTGGAACCAAACTTCTGGGATTAATGCCCAGGTGGGGAGTGGACAAAAGTATGACACAGGTGGGGCATTGTTTAACAATTTGGCATGCCTGTTCACAAGTAATCTTAAAAAGTAGGCAAAGGGTCTGGTCATTTAAATGATGTAGGCCATGACACTTCTGGGCCTCTGCTACAGAGTTTATCAACACCGGGAAGGTCCAGCAGGTGGCAGCATCTGCACAGGCATTTCCTCTAAAAAGGGGTCCAGGCAGATCATAGGCACATGGATGTCCGATAAAGAAGGGGTGGCATCTGTTTTTGGAGCTAAAGAAAAAGAAGGGTGGTATTTGTGGAGAGTCTAACATAAGGGACCATCTCAAGAATGGGAACAGAATGAGCAATATAGGCACTGTCAGTATACAAGTTAATGAAACGATCTGTCAATAATTGAAAAACTTTTATTACTGCAAAAAGTTGGGCCAATTTAAAGGGGGAACAAATAGGAGTAGCCTGTCTATCTATGACACAAGCCTCCATTCCATTAGAGGAGCCATCAGTAAACACCAAGCAAGTGTTTGGTATTGGTTGAAGGAAGGTAAATTTTGGAAAAACAAAAGGATAAATTTTAGCAAATGGAAGCAATTTATCAGCAGGATAACGGTTATCAATTATTCCCAAAAAGGAGGAGCAAACTATGGGCCACTCATCTGTGGTTTGCATGAGCCAATCTAGTTGATTTTTAGAATATGACATAACTATATTATTAGAATCTTTACCAACAAACTGGCAACTCTGTTCACATCCCAAAAGAATAAGCTTAGCAACCAAGGATGTATAAGGGACAAGTACATTACAGGGTGGAAGCTGAGAGGTGGACCCAGAGTAGAAGGGCACCCTGCCAAAACAACCTGGTAGGTGTATGAGAAATGGCACAAATAATAAACAAAAGGGGCTCCTCATAGAAGGCAAAGGTAACCTCCTGCTTTTGAATGGCTAATTCAACAACACATAAAGCATCATTTGCTACAGGAGTTAGGGAGAGACAGGAGGTGGGATCAGGATCTCCTTTGAGGGTATTAAAAAGAGGTTTAAGTTCTCCAGTGGTAAGTTTAACATAAGGCCTTATCCAATTGATGTCGCCCAGAAGTTTTTGAAAGTCATTTAGGGTTCTTAAATGATCAGTTTTTAACTGAATCTTTTGAGTAACAATCTTTTGGTGATACAATTCAAAACCCAGATAAAAATAGGGATCTGTTAACTGAATATTGTTAGGTGCAGTCTGGGGACCATTTTTTGTCAATTTCTATGGAAGTTCTTGGCAGCAATGAAGCAGCTGAGGGGCATCTGACCCAGCTCAAAGAACATCATACATATAATGTATAATGTAAATAGAGGGCCAAAGTATTCTAAAGGGATCAACAATCTGGGCCATAAATTTTTGACATAGGGTTGGGCTATTGGCCATGTCCTCAGGCAGGACCTTCCACTGGAAATGTGGCATGGGCCCCTTAAAATTGGTCACCAGTAAACTGAAAGCAAAATGTTCCTTATCTTTTGGATGTAGGGGGATGGTGAAAAAGCAGTCTTTAAGCTCTATCACTATCTTATAAAATCCAGCAGGATGGCCACTGGCATGGGCAATCCAGGTTGTAAGGCCCCCATAGTGAGCATAGTTTTATTTTTTATTTTTATTTTTTTAATTTCTTGGTTTTTCGAGACAGGGTTTCTCTGTGTAGCCCTGGCTGTCCTGGAACTCACTCTGTAGACCAGGCTAGCCTCAAACTCAGAAATCCACCTGCCTCTGCCTCCCAAGTGCTGGGATTAAAGGCGTGTGCCACCACTGCCCGGCGAGCATAGTTTTATTAATTTCTCTCAGATCTTAACTCATCAAATGTTAAAGCAAGGATTTCTACCCAATTCATTCCATGAAGCCACAATCACACATAAACCACACAAAGACCCAACAAAGAGAACTTCAGACCAATCTCCCTAATGAATATCGACGCAAAAATACTCAAAAAATTCTCACAAACAGAATTGAAGAACACATTAAAACAATCATCCATCATGATCAAGTAGGTTTTATTCCAGGAATGCAGGGTTGGTTCAATATATGGAAGTCCATCATTGTAATCCACTATATAAATAAATTCAAAGAAAAAAAAAACACATGATCATCTCACTAGATGCTGAGAAAGCATTTGACAAAATTCAGCACCCCTTCATGATAAGTTTTAGAAAGATCAGGAATTCAAGGTCCATATCTAAACATTGTGAAAGCAATATACAGAAAACCAGTAGTCAACATCAAACTAAATGGAGAGAAACTTGAAGCAATTCCACTAAATTCAGAGACTAGACAAGGCTTCCCACTCTCCCCCTACCTATTCAATATAGTAGTGGAAGTCCTAGCCAGAACAATTAGGCAACAAAAGGAGGTCAAAGGGATACAAATTGGAAAGGAAGGAGTCAAAATTTCACTATTTGCAGATGATATGATAATATACATAAGTGACCCCAAAACTTCCACCAGAGAACTCTTAAACCCAATAAACAACTTTAGTAAAGTGGCTGGGTATAAAATTAATTCAAACAAATCAATAGCCTTCCTCTACTCAAAAGATAAACTGGCTGAGAAAGAAATTATGGAAGCGACGCCCTTCACTATAGTCACATAATATAAAATACCTTGGTGTGAATCTTACCAAGCAAGTAAAAGACCTGTATGACAAAAACTTCAAGCCCCTGAAGAAAGAAATTGAAACAGATCTCAGAAGATGAAAAGATCTCCCATGCTCATGGAATGGCAGGATTAATATAGTAAAAATGGCCACCTTGCAGAAAGCAATCTACAGATTTAATGCAATCCCCATCAAAATTCCTACTCAATTCTTCACAGAGATAGAAAAAGCAATTCTAAAATTTATTTGGAATAACAAAAAAATCCAGGATAGCGAAAACCACTCTCAACAATAAAAGAACTTCTGGGGGAATTACCATTCCTGATTTCAAGCTATACTACAAAGCAGTAGTGTTAAAAACTGAATGGTACTGGAACAGAGACAGGCAGGAACATCAATGGAATAGAATTGAAGACCCAGAAATGAACTCACACACCTATGGTCACTTGATCTTAGACAAAGGAGCTAAAACCATCCAGTGGAAAAACGACAGCATTTTCAACAAATGGTGCTGGTCCAACTGGAGGTCAGCATGTAGAAGAATGCAAATTGATCCATACTTATCTCCTTATACAAAGCTCAACTCCAAGTGGATTAAGTACCTCCACATAAAACCAGCTACACTGAAACTAATAGAAGAGAAAATGGGGACAAGCCTCGAATACATGGGCATAGGGGACAAGTTCCTGAACAGAACACTAATGACTTGCACTCTAAGATCAAGAATTGACAAATGGGACCTCATAAAACTGCAAAGCTTCTGTAAAGCAAAGGATACCGTCAATGGGACAAAGCAGCAATCAACGGACTGGGAAAAGATCTTTACCAATCCTACAACTGATAGAGGGCAAAAGAACTGAAGAAATTAGACTCTAGACTATCAAATAACCCTATTAAAAATGGGGTACAGAGCTGAACAAAGAATTCTCAACTGAGGAATCTCGATTGGTTGAGAAGCACCTAAAGAAGTGTTCAACATCCAGTCATCAGGGAAATGCAAATGAAAACAACACTGAGATTCCACCTCACACCAGTCAGAATGGCTAAGATTGAAAACACAGGTGACAGCAGATGCTGTTGAGGATGTGGAGAAAGAGGAACACTCCTCCATTGTTGGTGGGATTGTAAGCTGGTACAACCACTATGGAAATCAGTCTGGCGGTACCTCAGAAAATTGAACATAGTATTACCTGAGGACCCAGCTATACCACTCCTGGGCATATACCCAAAAGATGTTTCAACATACAACAGGGACACATGCTCCACTATGTTCGTAGCAGCCTTATTTATAATAGCCAGAATTTGGAAAGAACCCAGATGTCCTTCAACAGAAAAATGGATACAGAAAATGTGGTATGTTTACACAATGGAGTACTACTCAGCTATTAAAAACAATGAGTTCATGAAATTCTTAGGCAAATGGATGGAGCTTGAGAATATCATCCTGAGTGAGGTAACCCAATCACAAAAGAAGATACATGGCATGCACTCACTGATAAGTGGATATTAGCCCAAAAGCTCACAATACCTAAGACACAATGAATAGACACATTTGGATGCTTTGGTTTTATTTTGGAAGGAGTAGCAAAATACTCAACCAGAGCTCCCAGGGGCTAAACTTCCAGCCTGAGAACAGAAAGGGAGGGGCTCATGGCTTCACTTGTATAGGTAACTGAGGGTGGCCTCTTTAGGCAACAGAGGAAGTGAAGGGCCATGGTCCCCGAAAGTTTGGATCCCTAGTGTTGGGGAATGAGAGAGCAGGGAGGCGGGAGTGGGAGAATGATGGGAGCACACCCTCATAAAAATTCGAAGGGGGGTATGAGATAATGGGTTTTGGGGAAGAAAGGAAGAGGAGATAACAGTGAAAGGTAAACACGTAAAATATCCAATAAAAAATAACAGATAATGGGTCTGGCAAAAAAGAAGAAAAAGAAAAAGAAAAAAGATAGTTTACTTATTTCAAACGATTTTCAAAAGTTTCCAGGAGATGCTTATTGGCTAAGATCTTATTTTAAGCTCTTCACAAAAGAATTTAAGTCTCTGTTTAATATTCTCAAGAGAGATGCAAATCCTAATTTCCCTCAACAATTAATTGACAAAAGAGGAATAATTTTACAAAAAGTAAAAAAGCTATCATTGATCGATATATTATATAGATTGATTAACTGTTGGCTGTTTTATAATAGTCCTTTGATAAAAAAGATTATTAATAAAGATTTATATTTCTTTAAAAAAAAAAAAAGAAAATAGTTGAGTCACACAGCTTAGCTAACGTCAAAAACATTTCAGAGATGTAAAGCTACCATATCCACTTAAAGGAATATAGGACGAAGGCCTAATAAACTTGGAGAGTTTACAGAGTCACACTATGATCCAACTCTGTAGATTTCAAGATCTCATTCATTTTTGAATATATAATGCTGCTCTCTTCAAAAGGCAAAAGCATAGACCAAGAATTGCCACTCCTGAAGTAGAAAATTCCAGCTTCATATTAACTCACAGATATTCCCAGGAGAGAAACGTTTTGACAGCATTTTCTGACCCAGGAGACAGTCATGCAGAAGAGCAGAAACATGGAATTCTATACCTGGGACCAGAGGAGATCAAGAATTTCAGGCAGGAGTCTGTGACCTCCTGTCTGACCCTGTACTAAGACTGAAAAGACAATCAATCAAAGCTCCTTAGGCACAGGACATCCCCAGCATCACAGACTGAGGCTGTGGTAGCGGTGGGCTTGACACAGGTTAGGACAGGAGCTGCTGCTAAGAATTCTGCCTCAGCTACAATTGCTGCCTGTGTCTCTCCATCCCTGTGACTCTCCATTCCTTTGTATCTCTTAGGATTTAGCAGTTCACAAATCCACAGAAAGAGCAGATTTCTTGCTCTTGAGAGGACAATCTATGAGGAGGAAGACTGTGGATTGCCTCCTCATCTTTCTCTTTCCTGTCAATGTTTTCCTGATCAGAAACTGGTAAGAAAGTCGTATGTTGTATTAGAAAGAGGGAAGGTCACACTAAGGAAGAGAAGCACTCTCTATATGTTTTCTTATCAGCAATTCAAAATGAAAATCTGCATTATTGTTGTTGTTGTTATTATTATTATTATTATATTTTAAGTTTCCATAAAAAGAATTAACATATCAGCATACTTTCTTTTAAGCTTTATATGAAAATCATATCAATGAAAACTATAGTAGAAAGGGAAGTTATTGCAAGATTAAATCAATAAATCAATGCACATTAATTTTAATAAAAATTGTGTTTTCATTTTAAAAGCATTAGACTAAAGGAAGATTTCCTATTCAATGTATTGAAATATGTGTTTGTTTCATGGCAGAGCATATATTCTCATAGGACATTTTACACACACACACACACACACACACACACACACACACACCCCAAAGAAATACTTTTCATGGGTACAGACCACTTTCCTTCAAATAGTGAATTATGTTCACAGTATACTCTGGAGAATTAATAGAAGAGTTATGTAAATAAAATATCCAATAAAAAAAAAGAAAAATATAAAACATGTATTTCCATGGTTAAGAAATCTGATACATGGGCTATTCTAATTTTCAATGAATGGCAAATTGGACTAAATTTGTAAGAGTTTTTTATTGTCGTGTAAATAAATAGAGACACTAAGTTAAGTAAACAGGACAAAAAAAGTAATGTTGTTACTGAGATACTTAAACCTAATAAAAATAATTTGAAAACCAGCTAATGAGATTTACCAACAAAAACAATAAGACATCTTTTGACAAATATTAAGAGATATTGACATTATTAACATAATGAAAGTACTGCAAGAAGAAATCTATGTACAATGATTTACTTCCTTCTAGGAGCTGCAGCCCTACAGCTTCCTTCTGCCCTCTTGGACAAGTAGCCATTTCCTTGCCTCCTCCTCCTCAAAGCTACCTGATTTATCTTCACCTGGGCTTAAGTATTACAACCCTGTGCTCCTCATCTTTTGCTAAAAATTGTCTGCTATGGGCCATCAATTCTCAGTGCCCTCCTATGCTCTAGGATATGAGAATTGTCACTGGGTTGGAGGTCATTTATTTTTCTACCCTGTTCCCTCTAAGCTCCATTTAGAAGCCCAAGAGATTTTTTAGATGACCCTAAACTTTGCTTCTACCCTTACCTCACCCACTTCTCACAGGTGTATTCTTTGTCTCTTCCTTTATGCCCTTTTGGTTATGGTGACCATCTCTTCCTCCTTGGAATCAGAAAATCCTAAAACCTCACTTTCTTCAATAAAACACTTGGTCTAATCACAGCTCAATTAAAGGCTCAAAACTCCATACTCAGTTTTCAAATTATGTCATAAGGAAGCCATTCCTGCACAAACAAATGATGCTCAAATCTCTTATATCTAAACCTTATCTGCTCTAAATTTTAAAGCCTTTTATCTCTAAGGTTTTTACCTATTTCCATTCTTTTTATTCTTATCTAATACAATCCATTCTAAGTGGAGCTATCACTCCTTCTAGCACTTCCAGCTCCTGCCCAACTCACCTCTTCCTAAGCATGTCTGTCTTATGTTACCCCAGGAAAAAGTAGGTCTACGAGACACATTAATGAAACACAAGATTAGATAAAAGGAGAACATGCACATTTCTTTCAAGCCTTGAAGTGGTCAAGTAATAGGAGGGCAGGAGTCCTAAGAGCAGGCAAAAGTGTACAAGAAAACTTCACCCCTACCCTCAGTATTCCTCAACAACCCCCAGAAACAAAAACACAAGCCAACAACCATAGCATACATGCAGTGTACCTACTGTAGACCCATACAGGCTTGAAGATAGTGTTTCAATATCTGGGAAACCCAGGAATCCAGCTAGATAACTCTGTTGCCTGTGCTCTCAATGTATCTTTAGACACCTCTGCTTTCCACAATGCCTTCTTCCCCTCTTCTCTGGGGTTCCCCAATCTCTTAGGTAAGAAAAGCAATAGACACTGCAAACCTGGCTTCTATACACCTAGTGTTTAGGTGTGGGTCATTTGTACTACTCCCATGGCCTGCTGAATGCAGACTTTGTCATGAGAGTTGGTATAGTCAGCAAACTGACTAAAGCAGAACATCACTACAGAAGGTGGTTTTGTTGTTGTAGGAGGAGGCAGTTATGTTTGGTTCTATTGTATGATTTTGGCTTATCTTGCTTTTAGTTTCTGGTCAACCAGTCAGTGTCAGTTATAGGCTCCTTCTTTCATGTGCCACCAATTAAACCAGTCAATAATTGGCTATGACCACAAGTGTGCTACTATTGACCCTGTACATCTTGCAGGCAGAAAACATTATAGGCTGAAGGTTTTATTCCAGGGTTGTTTTCCCCTCCCTTCACTTCTCCATAAATTTTCCAACCTACCATGGCTACAAGATGACTCCTCTCCCATCTCCATCAACAAATAGCAGGCCTCTTCTGGATATCAACTGAACAAGACATAATATGTAAAAATACTAATAGACACAATTACTCATATCAAAGCTAGGTAAGGTAATTAAGTAGGAAGAAAACCATGGGAAGATTAGCCAAAGACAAACACAGACACACACACTAATACCCACAGGGTATCTCTAGTATGATTCCATTCTTGTATTACAAGGTGATGCTGATATGCAAAGGCTTAATCAAGTTGACTATGTTCATAGAGGTTCACTGTAGAAGGAGGTAAGGTGGGAGAAGTAAAGGGAGGAAGAAGAGGAGCTAAGGGAGAGACTGAGAAGGAGAGAGGGTTGCATGTAGGCTGATGTTCGCTTAAGTGTAGCAGTCAAAGGTAGTTGGTATATCTAGGTTGGGTATTGGGTCACACCTCTGATTGTAAGGGTATCTTGTTATTGATCATTACTAAATATATAAGTCTTTGGATAATCTAAGCATTAGAGTCTCATCTGTCCCAAACCTGCATGGTTGGTGGGATGGTCTGGGCACTGCCCAGCCTTGGAGAGACAGCGTGGGAGATTGGCAGAGCCATCTCCCAGGCTGGCATCTCTGGCTGGCCTTTTCTAGCTGCGGTGCCCACGTGGGTGCCACGTGAACATGGCAGCTGAGCTAGCCAGAGCCACTGCAGCTTAGATAGTTGGTTTGTCTGGCGACCGCATTTTAACTAATTACATCAACAGTTCACTCTAATTTTTGTTTTTAATGCCTTTGAAGAACCCCATATGTGCAATGGATTTACCACTTTGGTTGTATTCATAGGCTTTTCTCCATATATGTGATCTTTTATGCGTTTGAAGATGATAGTGGTATGTTAAGTCTTTACAGCATTGGTGAACTTCCTAATGTTTCTCTCCAGTATGTGTTCTTTTACAACTCTGAAGATTACTTTTATGTGTAAAGGCTTTACTACAGTGGTTATATTTATAGAGCTTCCCTCCAGTATGTGTTTTATCATGTCTTTAAAGACTAGTGTTGTGGGCAAAGGCGTTACCACAGTGGTTATGTGCATTGTTTCTCTCCATTGTGTGTCCCTTTATGCCTTTGAGGATCACTATTGTGGGCAAAGGCTTTACCACATTGGTTACATGCATAGGGCTTCTCTCCAGTATGGATTCTTTTATGCCTTTGAAGATGACTGTTCTGTGCAAAGGCTTTACCACATTGTTTACATTCATAAGGCTTCTCTCCAGTATGTGTTCTTTTATGACTCTGAAGCTGACTGTTCTGTGCAAATGCTTTACCACATTGTTTACATTCATAGGGCTTCTCTCCAGTATGTGTTCTTTTATGACTGTGAAGTTGACTGCTCCTTGCAAAGGCTTTACCACATAGTTTACATTCATAGGGCTTCTCTCCAGTATGTATTCTTTTATGACTCTGAAGGGTACTGTTCTGTGCAAAGGCTTTACCACACTGGTTACATTCATAGGGCTTTTCTCCAGTATGTGTTCTTTTATGCCTTTGAAGAGCACTGTGAGATGAAAAGGCTTTACCACATTGTTTACATTCATAGGGCTTTTCTCCAGTATGTGTTCTTTTATGAATCTGAAGATGGCTTTGAGAAATAAAACCTTTACCACATTGGTTACATGCATAGGGCTTCCCTCCAGTATGTGTTCTTTTATGAATCTGAAGAACACTGTTCTGTGTAAAGGCTTTACCACATTGTTTACATTCATAGGGCTTCTCTCCAGTATGTGTTCTTTTATGCCTATGAAGAGCACTGTACCATGAAAAGGCTTTACCACATTGTTTACATGCATAGGTCTTCTCTCTAGTATGTGTTCTTTTATGTATTTGAAGATCAATATTTACTGCAAAGGCTTTGCCACATTGGTTATATACATAGACCTTCTCTCCAGTATGTGTTCTTTTATGACTGTGAAGATGACTGCTCTGTTTAAAGGCTTTACCACATTGTTTACATTCATAGGGCTTCTCTCCAGTATGTGTTCTTTTATGACTCTGAAGATTAAAGTTCTGTGCAAAGGCTTTACCACATTGGTTACATTCATAGGGCTTCTCTCCAGTATGTGTTCTTTTATGAATCTGAAGAACACTGTTCTGTGCAAAGGCTTTACCACATAGCTTACATTCATAGGGCTTCTCTCCAGTATGTGTTCTTTTATGCCTTTGAAGATCACTGTGATATGAAAAGGCTTTACCACATAGTTTACATTCATAGGGCCTCTCTCCAGTATGTGTTCTTTTATGACTCTGAAGAATACTGTTCTGTGCAAAGGCTTTACCACATAGTATACATTTAAAGGGCTTCTCTCCAGTATGTGTTCTTTCATGCCTTTGAAGAACCCAGAGATCTGAAAAGGCTTTACCACACTGTTTACATTCATAGGGCTTCTCTCCAGTATGTGTTCTTCTGTGCCGATGAAGAACACTGTACCACAAAAAGGCTTTACCACATTGTTTACATTCATAGGGTTTCTCTCCAGTATGTGTTTTTTTAAGGCTTTGCAGATGGCTGTCGCATGCAAAGGCTTTACCTCGTGTCTTACAATCACAAGGTTTCTCTCCTGTGTCTGTTTCTCTATGCATTTGAAGGCCACGATCATATACAAAGGCTCCAGTAAGCATTCTTTTATGTATCTGAGGATGACTGTGACTTGAATACACTTCACTACATTGCACACGTCTATAGGTTTTCTCTCCAGTGTGAATTCTTTCTTCCCTTTGAAGATGCCTGTGACATACAAAATCTTTATCACTTTGCATGAATTTAGAAATTTTCTGTACAGTATAAATTCTTTCATGCCTGTGTATGCAATTGGCACTTTTGGAAGTTTTATCCCATGTATTATATCAACGAATATTTTTTTATGTATGAATTACATTTATAATGCTTTCTAAATGTAATGAAAAATCAGATATAACAGGGTTTCATCATTTTGTTTACCCCTGGTGTTCTCCTTCATTATGGATTCCATTACATCTTTAAAGATACCTGTGATTGTAAAATTATTTATTTCATGGCTCACATGCACAGCAATCTTTTCTCATATGTTTTTTAAAAACATATTTAAGAAAATGTGAAAGAACTCACAGCTTTTAAAGAATGACTACAGCCTGGCAGTGGTGGCACACACCTTTAATTCCAGCAATTGGGAGGCAAAGGCAGGCTGATTTCTGAGTTCCAGGCCAGCCTGGTCTACAGAGTGAGTTCCAGGACAGCCAGGGCTACACAGATAAACCCTGTCTCAAAAACCAGAAAAAAAAAAAAAAAAAAAACAACTACAACGAGTAAACCACATAGCATTTGCAAAGTAAACCAGGACAAACAGATAATGTCTACATTACTAATACTCTAAAGAATTTTCTGTAGTTTGAGTTTGTTGATTTATTCCCAATGAAGTAGGAAAATCAATTAACTGAAAAATCATATCAAGTTCGACAAATCTACTCTAAGTGGGAATAACAACATATCCTCTAGATGTTCTGGGAGAGAGAGACATACAGGGTTTCTGTCAATATCTTTAATAATTGGGACCTGCATCCTCTACATAAGATAAAGATAAATCGACAGATCGACAGATCGACAGATCGACAGACAGACAGATAGATAGACATACAAACATGCCTGTGCCTTACAATATACCTAGTAAAGGTAGAATAACAAATAAAGGGTATTTATATTGCATTCAGACAGTTTGAATTTTTGTTCTCCAGAGACATATATGTTATTTACATTAAGTTTTCTATGCAACTTTCTCAACCCTTATGAATTTCCACTATCATGAGAATTAATCACCTTACTACACAGACATGAGTAACATCTACTTTCTTGTGCACTATTTCCTTATAAGAAGGTTTTGGATATATACACATCGTACATTCAAAGTGTATACTTTTTGTAATATCTCAGAGGTATAAGGCTAAACAGACTGACAGATCTGCATTTTAGTGTCAATAGGTCATGTTTGAAATAGTACTATCTGTTAAGGCATTGTTTACATGTATTTTATCTTGAAGAATGCACTGCAAGCAGAAATAGAATACCTGTCATAGAGGTACATGCATTTGTTAGAATTAAATACTCAATATCCTTAAAGTTTATTTGCACTGCTGTTTTTAACTAAAACATCAAGAACACATAAAGATTTCATCAGAGGCATATTTGGTTAAACCACATGAATAAAAATTACCTTCCATGTCTTCTAGAATTTTGAGAATTCATTTCATAACTGAGGTCTTCCCAATAATAGCCTGAAACATAGTACCAGAAAATGTATTATGTATTATTGGATGTATATATATGTATGTAAATGTATCATTGGAATTTAGGCAAAATTTAAGATATTATCTTCAGTGAACCTTACAACTATGTCTGATTCATTCACCTCATTCTTCCTCCTTCTCAATTAAAATTATAGAAGAGCATCAACAAAAAAAGCAAGCAAAAAGACAAACATACAAACCAAAAAACCAGTTGTCTTTTGATCTTAAAAGGAAAAACAACATTAATCATCTTACCTACAGCAGTGAGGTTGCTGTAGGTCTCCAGCATCACTTCTTTGTAGAAATTCTTCTGGGAAGGATCCAACAAAGCCCATTCTTCCTGAGTAAAGTTTACATGCACATCCTCATATGTCACTGCATTCTAAAATGTCCCGTACATGTGTAAAAAAGAAAGCATGGTGCTCACATATTCAACATATATTTCATTGACCATTTATTCAATTTATTCCCACTTTTCCTCCAGTTACTTCCTGACACAGAAGTTATAATGTAATCACACAGCCATTTTAGAAGGAAAGTGAAATAAAAGGTTCACATCTCTCATTTCTTTATCTTTTGAATAGGATATACATTTGTAAGAAAAAGACCAATTAACAGATATAAAGAGACAAGCAAACACATCAATAGGACTAAGCACACATCATAAATATTATATGAATAATATGAATGATGTTAGTATGAATTATTAACTACAAAAAGTAAAGAACTATTTGTCAGATGGTTATTTTTTTTTGCTATGGGAATCCTATCTATACATGAGTAAATATATGGAAAACATTTCCATGTTTTTAAATCTCCAATTTCTTTTTTCAGGATTTGAAGTTCTTTTTATATAGATCATTCACTTGCTTGGTTAGAGTTATACCAAAATATATTATATAATTCATGGCTATTGTAAAGTATGTTGTTTCCATAATTACTTCTCAGACCAATTAACATTTGACTAAGGGAGAGCTACTGATTTCTTTTTTTTTTTTCCAGCCACTTGGCTGAAGATATATATCAAATGCAGGAATTCTCTGGTAGAATTTTAGGGGTTACTTATGTATAATATCTTATCATTTAAAAGTAGCAAGACTTTGACTTCTTACTTTCCAACTTGTATCACTTTGATCTCCTTTAGTTGTATTATTGCTTTTGCTATAATTTAAATGTTTATATTGAATACATAGGGAGAGTGTGGGCAGCTTTATCTTGTACCTGATTTTAGTGCAATTGCTTTAAGGTTCTCTCCATTTAGATTGATGTTGAAGGACCAGGTACACATGAGATACAAATTTATACATACAGGCAAAATACTCATATTTATTCCAACATAAATTCAAAACCTACTCAACAGGTAGAAAGTCTGCGCATGCACCTACAATCCAATGACTCAGGAGGATTAGGCAATATCACTGTCATCAGGACATGACTTCCTGGAAAACAGAGTGACATTCTCTGTCAAATTTAAAAATGCAAGATATGGGTGAAGCTCAGCATAACAGTGTATGCTTGACATATACAAAAAACCTATACTGTCAGCCGATAACATAAAACATCATCCAATAATACAAAAACAAAAACAACCAAAAAAAGCCAGGTATGTTGGCCCACATGTAAACAATCGTATTACTTTGGAGACAGACTCAGATGGATCTCTAAGTTGGAGGCATGTAGGTATCCACCCTACTTGCAGGACAGCCAAAGCTATAGAGACAATCATTGTCTTCTAAAACAACCACAAAAAGAACAAAGCTAAAAATAGAAAAACATTAAGCTAGCAAAATTTTAGGCATAATGTTATTATTATACACTGTACTAAGGTTATCACTGTGTTATTAAACACTGGTTTCTGTGCTTCCATTTCTGGTTGTAATATTATTTAATATCTCCTGACTCAATGTTTTATAAGTACTGTTCCTCATTTATTCTCTGATTTGTCAATAAAAGGAATAAGCCATTGACTGAGTAGGTGAGAAAATAAGCAGAACTCCCTCTCAGCCATTGGATGTGCAAAGAAAATTGGAGTGTGGATTCAGTATAAGGAGGTCCATGAGACACTTCAAGCCTAGAGAGTCAGATCAGTAGCAAAATGCAAGCATCACTAGGATTTTGACTAGGAAGTAGCCAGGTTAGTTTAGAGAATAAAAATTAAAAAAATACAGTTCATTTATTGCACACTCAAAGCTTGATAAATAAAAATAATATTCCAGTTTAAATTATTCATCAGACAGTTGTATTGAGCAAAACTGCAGGATAACTAAAAAGCCAAAAATATTTGGCATAACAATCAGTGGCAAGAACTCCCTTAGAATATCAACATTTCTGATTAAGTTTTCCAGGCTCCTTGAATAGATCTTCAGAGGTTCAGCTGATCCAAAACCAGCTACAGTTTTTTTTAAAAAAAAAAAAAATGAAGAAAGAAAGAGAAAAGAAAAAATAAAAAGAGAGAGGAAATGCAGGGGCAGTTCTTTTAAGAAATCCCTGCTGAGTCAAAAAGAAGTGGTCTTTCAACACTAGCCAGCTCTTCTCAGACTAGACAGTTTCCTAGCTAGGCATGAGGATAAATTGGACCGAAGAGCAAACATCTGTGATACCATCAACTTCCCAGAGAAAGGCAGAGTCAGGATCTATTGAAGCATCTATGGGTTATATATGCTTCAAGGTAATGAGATGCAAAACAATACTCCATTGAAGTGGAAACAAACAAACAAACAAACAAAACCAAGCTGGTATAGCTATTTTACTATGTAACAAAATAGACATCAAACAAATAAAAATTAATTTAAAGCAATGCAGGATATTATATGTTCACCAAGAAAAAAATCCAAAAGGAGAATGTTTAAATCCCTACATGTATATAGAAAACATAAGAGCACCTTTGTTAGAAACACAAATTGACTCTCGTGCATTGATAATGGGAGATTTCTATATCTCACTACCACCAAAGGACAGGCCCTCCAGACTAAAAGTAAACAGAGAAATGCCACAGCTAATTGATGTGAAAAAAATGAGGAAACCTCACAGATATTTATAGAATATCCCATCCCAAAACAAAAGAATATACATTTTTTCTCAGCACCTCATGAATGATTCTCCAAAACTGACCAAATAATTGAATATAAAACAAGTCTCAATAGATACAAGAAAATCTAAATAACCACCCTGCATTATCAGCCCATCATGATAAAGCTGCATATCAACAATAGAAACAATCAAAGGCTTACAGAACCTTTGAAACTGAACAACTTTCTACTATAAAAAAAAAAAATAAGTCAATGGCCCATGCCTTTAATCCCAGCACTTCAGAGGCAGAGTCAGGTGGATTTCTGAGTTCAAGGCCAGCCTGGTCTACAGAATAAGTTCCAGGACAGCCAGGGCTACACAGAGAAACCCTGTCTCCAAACAACCAAAAAAAAAAAAAAAAGTCAAGATAGAAATAAATTAAAAACTTTCTACAATTCAATCAAATGGAAGACACACCAAAAACAAACTGATAGGAAACAAGTCGTAATAAGAGGATAGTTCATAACACTAAGTATCACATGAATAACTAGAGAGATCTCATGCAAGTAAGATAACAGCACACCTGAAAGCTCTAGAAAAAGTAGTAAGTACATACAAAGGAGAAGACAGAAAGAAACTATACAACTGACAGGAGGGAGGGAGGGAGGGAGGGAGGGAGGGAGGGAGGGAGGGAGGGAGGGAGGGAGGGCGAGTTAGTTGTTCTTTGCAGAAAAATCAACAAAATAAACACGCCCTTAATGGAGGGAAAGATTATCTAAAATAATCAACTCAGAAATGGGAAGGACACCTAACAAAATGAAATGGGGAAAACTTAATAACCATGAAGATATATTTTAAAATTATGTACTCCACCAAATCTGAAAAGAAAAAGAAAAAGAAAAAAAGAAACTGAAGAATGAAATAAATACATATTGTTTCAATCAATTTCAATATCCAATATTAAATCCATGAAATATAGATAATTTAATTAGACAAATAACACTAGTGAAATAAAAGCTGTCATTACAGAATTTGAACTAAACATGACACAATTTGATAGCTAAGTTGGCAGAACTCAACAAGATTTTGAAAGGAGACTTAAGGTCAATGCTTAACACAGTAATCTACAAGAGAAACAGAAAGAATGTTACTCAAATTCTTTTATGAAGCCACAGTCACATTTACATTAAACTATCTAGTTTCAAAATAGAAAGACAAATACCCTTCATGAACAAATATACAAACATATTTGATTAAATACTTGCAAACTGCCTTCATAAACACATCAAAAATACCATGAACACTGATCAACTAGGCTTCATCCAGAGATGTAGTGATGGCTCAACACAGGAAAATCAGGAAATGTAATCCACCATATAAATAAACTTTCAAAAATAAACCACAGCATCATCTCAAGAGACACCAAACAAGTCTTCAACAAAATACTAAACCACTTCATGAAAAGAGGTTTGGGGAGCATGGGAATAGAAAGGATATATCTAAATATAACACAGGAAGTTTACAGAAATTTTATAGTCAACATCAAATACAATGAGCAGAAATTAAAAGAAATTTTACTGGAACTAGAAACAAAACAAGGCTGTCTACTTTCTCTATATCTATTCAATATAGAACTTGAAGTTTTAGGAGACAAACATGACAACAGAAGGAGATCAAGAAGATGTAATTTAGAAATGAAAAATTCAAAGTATACAAACTGATGATATGATAGTGTATATAAATGAACTGAAAAATTCCATAAGAAAACTTTTATAGCTTGTAAACACTTTCAGGATAGTGGCTGAATCCTAGATTATATCCAACAATATCAGTCACCCTCCTATATTCCTCTTATATGAAAAGGCAAATGGCATGAGAAAGAGATCAGGGAATCAACACCCTTCATAGTAGCCACTCATAAAATACGTTAGAACTCTAACGAACCAAATGAAAGACGTGTATGATTAAAAATGACAAACCTTTGAAGAAAGAAATGGAAGAATATTTCAGAAGATGGAAAGATCGCTCAAGCTCATAATCAGTAGGATTAACAGAGTGAAAATGGCGATCTTACCAAAAGCAAACTACAGATTCAACACAAACTCCATCAAAATCCCAAATAGTTTACAGACCTTGAAAGGACAGTTCCAGCCTCATGTGGAAGAACAAACTTCCAGGAGATCTAAAACAATTTTGAATAATAAGAGAACTGCATGGCATTTGGATAAAAACAGACAAAATGATCAATGGAATAGAATTGAAGGTGCAGACATAATCCCAACAACATACGAGCACCTAGATTTTAATAAGGAACACAACATACACAGTGGGAATAAAGATAGCATCTTTAATAAATGACGCTTTTACACTTTATCTTCGCACACAGAAGACAGCAGATAGGTCCATATTCATCAGCTTGTATAAAACTCAAGTTCAAGTGACTCAAAGACCTCAAAATAAATCCAGTCACGCTGAAACTGACGGAAGAGAAAGTGCCTGAATATACAGGCATAGGAGACATCCTTCTGAATGAAATGCCAATAGTAAAAACACTAAAATCAATACTTTCTAAATACGACATCATGAAAGTGGTACACTGCCTTGGACCACTCCACATAGGTATGGGAGTCCCTGGGATGAGGGTTCTCGAAGACTAGGTGGGTAAGGATTCCGCAGTGATAAACAGAAACAAACACAAAGGCAGTTTGAATCTGAGTATATTTTTTATCTCTCAAGCAAGGGTTCTTATACATGGAAAAGACAAATATTACACCTCCTAGGAGATGTATACAGGAGAGCAATCATCAAAGTACAAGAATCAACTAAGACATCAATTCTAAAAAGACATATTCAATAAATCACAAATAGAACAGGTAACATCATTATTATTATTTAACACAACAAAAATCATTCAAGTGTTACAACTCTTAAAGTATATATTCAGTGGGGCAGTCATCCGAGGCTAGTGGCAGATCTCCAAGAGCAGGTTAATTAATCTTTATAATCAACTATTATTTAACATTTAATACCTGATTTTTTTAAAATAAATTTTCAATGCACATATTTAAACTATTTTAATTATTTTTATTTAAGGCTTTCTTTACAATATACCAAAGTCCTCCTCCAATGACACATGTGTAGCCTTATGAAATTGTATTGTTGGGAAAGTTTTATTTATCATACTACTATTATGTAACTTTGTAAATTATTATAAAGTAAAGCATCAGTTTCCCTGGAGGCAAGGTCATGTTAGTGACCCCATCTCAAGGGATGATTTCTTATCCACTTTCTTTGCTTAAGATCCTGGCATAGGCCGTTAGGAACATGTTGTAAATAAGAAAAAGAATAAAGAAAACTAACCCAAGTAAATTGCCATGAGAATTATAAGGGAAAAAAAAAAGGTGGCTGGATTAGGTATGGGAGAAATGGGATAAAAGTACAGAGGCAAGAAATTGAACAAGAGAGGTGTGTAGCAGTGGGGGATGCTACTGGGTATAGCAACTAGAATGTCCTAAACGCCAGGGATTCAAGAGGTCCCAGGATCCAATGGGGATGAGATTAACCAAATAGCCAACAAAGGGGAGACTGATTAACTAGAGACCATATCCAGTGGTTAGGCATGGCCCCCAGTTGAGTAATCATATATATATATATCATATATATATATCAAAATTTATTAATCAAGAATTGCTCCTGTCTAAAGGAACTACAAGTACAAAAAGTGGAGTAGAAACTGAAGAAAAGACCATCCAGAGACTGACCCAACTAGGAATCCATCTCATATGCAACCACCAAACCAAGACACTATTGCTCATGCCAAAAAGTGCTTGTTGACAGGAGCCTGACATAGCTGTCCCTAGAAAAGTTGTAACAGAGCTTAACCAATACAGATGTGGATGTTCACAGTCAACCATGGTCTGAGCATGGCAACCCCAATGGAGGAGTTAGGGGAAGGAATGAAGGAGCAGAAGAGGTTTGAACCCCATAGGAAGAATAACAATATCAACCAACCAATCAGACCTCCCTAAGACCTCCCAGGGACTAAACCACTAACCAAAAGTACACATGGAAGATCCCATGGCTCCAGCTGGATATATAGCAGAGAACTGACATTTCTGGAATGAATGGCAATGGAGGACTTTGGTACTATGGAGGCCCAATTACCCAAAGTAGGGGAAGGCTAGAGCAGTGAGGTGGGAGTGGATGGGTGGGGAGCACCTTCATAGAAGCATGTATGAGGTGTATGGGATACAGGGTTTGCAGAGAGGAGACCAGAAATGAAAATAACACTTAGAATGTAAATCAATAAAATAAACAATTAAAAAAAAAAAGAATATTGCAGGGGGAATGACATTGATCTCCCTGGAAACAAGAAAACAAATAGATTCTGTGGCTGGAATTGGATTGAGGGGGACAGTAATGGGAGGGATCAGTTGAAGGTGGAGAGATGGAGCTCAGGGAGAATCTGCTGGAATTAAGGAGAATCTGGAGGTTAATAAAGAAACCTAGTATACTTGCAACTTCATAGAATCATTAGGGTGACACTAATGGAGACTCATAATAATGAAAGATATGGAGTCTGACTTGGCTATCCTTGTAGACGAGCAGGGCTTCCATGATGAGACTGGGTTACATTCATGTGAGTTGTTGGCCAACATGGTCCTGTGGAGTTTCCTAAGATAACCCATGCTGACACTAGGACATACTTAGGATCCATGAAAACTGACAGCAGGGCCTCATTGCTGAGAACAACTTCCACACAGCTCACTAACTATAGAGAGATCTAGGAGGTACAAGCTTGGACCTTCACCATTATGTTTCAGTCTCACATAGGGAAGTACTCCACACACTACAAAAAAGACAAATGAGGATACCAACACAGCTACAAATCCATCATCCTACAAGCCGTCCTTCATACAAGAGGTGCAGGTTCATGGTGCAACCAAAGTACTTTGAGTTCCCAACCAATGCTTGGTTTAACTTGGAGCACAAAATACGGAGGGAAGAATGCCTGACACTACCTGAGTGGCCAGCAAACTCACAGAGATTTAAACAAGAAGCAGGGATCCTGCATGAGTCAATAACAGGTCTCTGCTTATATGGTATCGCTTTTAGCCTGGTGGTTTTGTTGGATTCCCAACAGTGGGAGAGGTGTGGCTCTGCCTACTCTTGAGACACTTCCCTCCATTTGGATGAACTTATCCAGCCTCTATGAAGTCTTTGTGACTTCAAGTCTATCTTGCTCTTTGCTGATTGGCTGTCCTCTCTTGGCTCACACTCTGTTCTGAAGAGGAAGCAAAGGAGGGAAAGTAGATTTAGGGAAGAGGAGGATAAAAGAAGTGTGTGAGTGTGGAAGAACTGGAGGTAGTGGAAACAGGGGGTAGTATGTATTTATGATAGGAGAATCTATTTGCATTTGCAAACATTAATTCAATATTTCCAAATGAAAATCTAAAAAGAGAATGACGAAGAAAGAGAAGCAAAATGGTAAAGAGAGGAACAGTATAATTTTGATGGATACAATTATCATCCGATGTTTATATGGGGTGAGCATCACAAGGGAGTCTATGAGAAGCCCATTCTTGAATCCTGGGGTGGATTGAATAGGCTTAGACCAATACACTTTATAAGTATTTGAATGCTTGGCCCATGGGGAGTGCCACATTTAGGTGATGTAGACTTTTGGGAGAAAGTGTGGCCTTATTGGAGGAAGTGTGTAACTGTAGGGATGGGTTTTGATGTCTCTAGTGCTCAAGCTCCATGCAGTGTGCAAGGGAGCCTCTTGGCTCCCTTCAGATGAAGAGGGAGAACTCTTGGCTTCTCCAGTATCATGTGTGCAATATGTACACTTTCATGATTCATGCAATGATGAAAAATGAACTATACCTCTGAAACTGTAAGCCAGACCCAATTCAATGCTTGCCTTTATGAAAGCTTCCTTTTTAAGATGTCTCATCACAGGAATAAAATACAAACTAAGAAAGACACAGTCTGGATCTGCAAAACAAGAAGTTTTGCTCTCAGCAATAAGAAATACATATGATGCAGGAAAGAAAGGAAGGGTATTCTCTTGTGTTATCTCACTCTACTTTGGGTTATGAAATGACAGATACCTGTTCATTTAATTCCAAACAAGAAAAGCAAGGTCAATAGCCTGGGCAGGAAGAGGCCAGGCCCCTGATTCAGCATAGCTTGTCTCAGAAATATTTTTGCTAAAACGCTGAAGTTCCAGGTGTTCTAGAATCCATATGTCTTGCCTATGAGAAACCACTCCACACACAATCAAATAATTAACTAACAGAAACAATTCTTCAAAACTAGGGTGAATGTAGCACTGGATAATGCTCCAGAGGAACCAGTAAGAACAGATTCTGCATTCAACATATGCCGTCATCCTTACATCTATTTTTGGTTTACACCACAGGCTATAATTTTGAACAAATTAAGGAGGGACAGGAGAATTCAAATCCAGTCACTTAGAATGATGGAAGATTTTTAAAAGCAACGGTTTTCTCAGCATTTTTCTTGAGTACAGCAGAGGCCATACCATCAGGTCTTTCATCAATGACTTGGTCTCAGAGGCTGCAAAGGAGAGAAATGGTAGAATGTATGAGAGCTGTGGTGAGGACGTCTTTAACAAGCTATGTCTTATGCTAAGGAGGCTTCCTAAAAGGATTAGAATCTTATAAACTGAGTCCATAGGAAAAATGGAAAGAAAGGGGAGAAACCTGTGAAGTCAGCAGAAACTATCATGAAACGGAAGAAATTTAGGAGCAGTCTAATAACACAATGATGCACAAGGGGTATACTAGATAGCACTAGAATATTACTAATGAAACTGACAATAGTAGACTTGGAACTGGGAACAATAGCTCCACCTGGTGGAAAGACTTGTTGTCTCAGGATCTGAAGAAACACCTCAACAAAAACCCTGTTCCTAGACCATTACCAGCTCTTCCAAGCATATTCCTGAATTTAAAGAAGGAATTCTGGTTTTCTGAGTTGTTGCTATTGTTTTTTTTTTTTTTCTCCTTAACTCATGCCCTTAGGGAAAGTTGCCAAGTGTGAGGCCCCCTGTTACTTGCTGTGCCAAGCATGTTCCTGATTTTGATAAGGGATACATATATCATTCTCTATTTTTTTTTGTTTTTTGTTTTTTTGTTTTTTTCGAGAAAGGGTTTCTCTGTAATAGCCCGGGCTGCCCTGGAACTCACTCTGTAGACCAGGCTGGCCTCGAACTCAGAAATCCGCCTGCCTCTGCCTCCCAAGTGCTGGGATTAAAGGCATGTGCGACCACAGCCCAGCATCATTCTCTATTCTAAGGGCCACACTGAAAGCTGTGATTAATCAACCCACACCGAAAATACCCATGATTTCAAATTTCAAATTTCAAATCATGCCACCAGATGTCATCTTGTCCATGTTGTACAACTATGGTCTTATCAAGAAAAAAAAAAAAACCCTGAACTTTGATGGCACTATAGGTTTTAATGTCCATTGTGATCTTACAATTCCCCATTTAGCAGCTTTTTAGAGCATGCTCTTCGATATGGCAATGGCCTTAGTTGCTGGTTGTAAATCAACATTGTCTCATATTTATAGTTTGCAGTCATCATTTCTGAACAATCCTGAAGAATGGACTTGTGTATCCTAGAATTCTAATCGCTAATAGGACTTGTTCCAAAACTACTTATTTATGAAAATTATACAGGCGGTTTTCAATATCTAAATTCTTCCTGGTTTGACTTACTATCACCTGAGACCTGATAAAAACGTTATTGCATCACTTCTTTTTTTTTTTTTTTTTTTTGCTTTTTCGAGACAGGGTTTCTCTGTATAGCTCTGGCTGTCCTGGAACTCACTCTGTAGACCAGGCTGGCCTCGAACTCAGAAATCCGCCTGCATCTGCCTCCCAAGTGCTGGGATTAAAGGCGTGTGCCACCACCGCCCAGCTTATCGCATCACTTCTAATCTTTGATATCATAGCTTAATGTTGTAGTGCTAAGATACACATGAGATGCAATGCTGTCTAACTCCCCTCCCCAAAATAAATTCTAAATGGAGAACTTGTAGAAGATGTCAAAAACACTAGGCCGCATCAATTTGTCACCCTTCCAATCATGTTTCTGTACATAAGCCTCAGCTCCAAATATTTTCTGCGGATTCAGATCCACAGTTAAGTTATTCAGAAGACAACACTGTGTCTTGGGAATAGCGAACACCACAAGGAACCTCAGAGCTGACTGCATCTAGTTGCTAGTTCCTCCTTCAGGGTTAGTGTGTGCTGAAAGGACACAGCACAGGGTTTCCTGTCCAAGGCTACCAGACATGCGAAGGATAAGATCGGCAGAGATTTGTGTTTCAGTAGCACATGTGCCTGTCTTCCAGTAGCCTAGAAGTCTGTCAGCCCAAGCAGCCCTTGGGCGGTCCCTCCACTGAAGCTCAAGTTTGATTAGTGGCCAGGACCTCCCCTTTATAGGAAGAGACCCTGTGCTCAGCAGGTCACAACTTCCCAGCTTGTCTGTGCTCCCCTCACAGCACTCAGTAGGCATTTCCCCTTATCCATCCTGGAATAGAGGTGGAAACTACACAGCACAACTCAAATTGCAGTGGAGTGAAATATATGTCCTGCATGTGGAATGGTTCCCACAGTATTGCCACTGCAGTAGAGACTGCACTTTTGGCACTTCATGGTGGATAAGGGTAAACTGTAGCTCCCTCTCACCTGGAATCTAAGAGACAACCTTGGAAGGAAAACAGAAGGCAGATGACAAAAATGTGGAGTAGTTTTTAGTCAGCACAGCTTTCTGAGTGAGAAAGTTAAAAGACAAACAAACAGGGCTGGAGAAATGGCTCAACAGTTAAGAGCACTGACTGGTCTTCCAGAGGTCCTGAGTTTAATTCCCAGCAATCACATAGTGGTTCACAACCATCTGTAATGTGATCCGATGCCCTCTTCTGGTTTCTCTGAAGACAGCAATGGTGTACTCATAAATAAAATCTTTTAAAAACAAAGAAACACACAAACAAACCAACAAAGAAACCCCCACTACTGTTCCTGTAAAGATCAACAGAACTGACAAAAGGAATGAATTATGGAGAAATTCGATGTATTAGAATGGCTCTGAGGCAGTGGTCTAACTAGTGTAAGAACTGCTGCCTAACAACAGAAAGTTGAAGAAGACAGAAATGTCTAAGTCTATGTGGCTGAAAGTCTCACCTGATCTTCAGCATATACCAGAATTGCAAAGGAAAAGGCTCTATGACAGTAAAACTTAAAACTCAACTTGATAGCCACTATTTATATAAAAGTGACAATTAATTAAAATAAATTAGGTCAGTTTTTCCCTGAGTTTTCTCTATATTGCTTTCAAAATTTTTCCCAGGTGATTTTCCTTGTTAAGAATGTGTGATTAAGTATGCACAAATATATAGATAAAATTTTCTAAGTACATTCTGTTGTGTGCATGTATAATGACCTCAGGACTGGCCATGTTTCACTGAATAGTCAAATAGGGAGGTCACCTTTCCCTCAGGCTAATTCTTCTAGGGGCTGGAAAGTTCCACTCTTTAATGAGCAAGAGACTGGGGGCAAAGTTCCTTACACCCACAGTGTACTAGGGAATCCAGGAATATTAAACACACATAAGACACTTCTCAGTGAAGGAAATAAAATACCTTCATTCAATTCAAAATGCTCAAAGTGTATTTTCTTAAGGATCTCTAAAACTTTTTGCTACTTGCAGCAGACCTTACCTACCTTTAGCTCTAGAGGCAGTCCTTATCCACCTTCTGCAGAATAATTACCCCACACTCTTTCTTCCTAAGCATGTTAACCATCCTCAGCAGAACTGTCCAATATACTTTATGGCCTCTATGCCATTGGTCAGGGAACATATTGAATTCTAGGTCTTTTACAAATTGAACCCATTTTTGTGGTCACATGTACTTTATAAAATGATGTCTATGTAGTCAAAACTTAAACTATACTCTACACCTAAAAATGGACTGACTGGATTGTTTATTTCCTGGAAATCTTTCCTAAAATTGTACTGCATTTTAAATATACAGGCAATGAACTGGCTGGCAGTACACACCCCCATGTCTGTGCCAGAAAGACAGAGTCAATCTACATGAGGTTTTCATTATCCCCTTGCTACCCTATCTGATACCTAAAGGGTATTAACAAAATTAGATTCCTAAGTGACCTAGAATGCCTTGGATAGAAAACATGAAGAATAGAAAATTTGGGTTGAAACATACCTCAGAAGCTAAGAAGAGAAAAGTTTTTAAAAGAGCATCCTTATTTCAGTCCCAGTAAACAAAACAGCTCACAACTACATATAACTCAAGTTTCAGGGATTTTTAACATAATCCCCTTGCCCTTCTGCCCCACAGGCATGAAAAGGGTACAAAACCATGCATGCAGACAAAACACTCCTACAAATAAAATAATGATTAAAATTCTTTTGGTAGGAGGCAGGGAGGCAGAAAGAGAGGGAGGAATAAAAACAGAGAAAGAAAGGAAGAGAGAGAGGAGGAAAGAGGGAGGGAGGGAGAGAGAGAGAGAGAGAGAGAGAGAGAGAGAGAGAGAGAGAGAGAGAAACTAACACCATAAAACTTGTGGTCAAGCTGGGCATGCTAGTGCATTTCTTCACTCCTAGCATTCAGAACACAAAGAATAAAAGACCGCTGAGAATTTGAGAAAAGCTTTAGGGATACAAGGGATATAAAAAAATAAAAAAACATACTAAGGAACATGTACTGTCAGCATATAGCCAACAAAAAATTAAATGAAGATAAACTCAGATAAATTCCTTAAAATGAGGAATAAGACAAGGCTGACCAGTCTCTATATCTGTAATTTGGAGAGTAAAAATTCAAATTATCCCAATTGGGAGATGAAATGACCATAGTGACCCAAAAAATTTTACTATAGCTTATAAACACCTTCAGAAAAGTGGCTGGATACAAGATTAACTGAAAACTGAAAAATAAATCAATAGCCCTCCTGTATTCCTCCTATATCAAAATGACAAAAGAGACTGAGGAAAACAATTGGGAGAAACAACATAATAACAAATAAAATAAAATATGTTAGAGGAACATTAAAAAAGCAAGTCACTTTAGAAAAGCAAGTGAAAGATTTCTATGATTTCAATTATTTGAAAAAATTGAAGTAGATATAAGATGCAAAAATCTCTCAAGCTCTGAAGACCTCCAAACTCGGGAGATGCTAACTGACGTCTGGGGAAGTCACAGTTACCCAAAAACTCGCAAGATACTGTACCTGGATGCAATCAGCAGAGGTTTTATTAGAGAGAGTTGGCCGGCCAATGGTCAATTCGTTTGCCCACGCAGGAGCTGAATTTACCCAGACCGATGGGCTAAGAGGCTTTTTAAAGGGGAAAACCACAAACCAGGGGAGTGAGGAGGAGGTGAGGGGTTATAACATAGAAATAGCGGAACATTCCAGAGGAACCCAACCTAAATAATACAGGGTCATGTGGAAATCACTCTACATACTCATTCTTCTCAAAAATGTGGTTTTGTCATGTGACAGTGCCCTACCCTGTCATTCTTGATGACACCTAAATAACTTGCATTCTTTACTTCCCTTTGTGGTCAGCCAGTTCCCAAAACTGGCCTGGCTTGCTTCAGAGAAAATTTTCCATGCCCTTAAAAACACTTAAGAAAGAATATATATATAATGATTTTCATAATTTTCACTCTACAGCTCATGAATTGGTGGAATTAATACAGTAAAAATAACCATATCCACAAAAATAATCTACAAATCAACCAATTCCTGACAAAATGCCCATAAAAGAGTTTACAGATCTTGAAATGAAAATTTCCAGCTCCCAGGACAAAAACCCAGGAGACCTAAAGCAATCTGGAACAAAATAATATTAACTGCATGGTATTAGCATACAAAGGCACAAGTTTGTCAATGGAATAGAGTTGAAGACCCAGAGATAATTCCAACCACATATGGACACCTGGTATTTGCTAAGGAATCTACCTAGATATACTGAGAACAACAGGACATTAAGCAAGCGGTACTAAGGAACAGCCTTGGCTCTGAGAGGGGTTCTGAGACATGGGGTCCCTGGGAACAGCAAAAAGAATGATTAGAAGTCAAAGTGTGGATTCAAGCTGATGGCCTGTGTTCTGCTTGATACGTTTTTTCTTTTTCCCAGTCCTCTAAAAGCAGATCTTTATGATCTGCTTTCTCCTGTGAGATCTCTCTGTGTATATTCTCCTTTCTGGCTATACTAAGAGATCTCTCTGTCCATGGCCTCCATTCTTGTTATTCTAAGAGATTTCTGTCCATGTGTTCTCTCTCTCTCTCTCTCTCTCTCTCTCTCTCTCTCTCTCTCTGTGTGTGTGTGTGTGTGTGTGGTGTGTGTGTGTGTGTGTGTGTGTGTGTGTGTGTGTGTGTGTGTGTTCTCCAAGTAGTTCTCTCTTTGTATCTTCCCTATAAAATTTTTTGGATACCTCATCTAGAAGAATACAGGTCCAATCATTATTTTACATATCAACCAATCTCAATTTACTCATGTTTGTTTTTTTTTTTTTTTTTGGAGTATCTCAGGAATCACCATCCTATAACCTAAATCCCTCCATTCTTAAGAGATGGCAATCATAGATTTTTTTTTTACTAACATTGCAAAAGAATTCAGAGATCTGACTGTCTTTGTTAACCACAGGATAAGCTAGCAGAATGGGACCTTACCATGAAATTAACATTTTACCACTCCTGGGCCTGGACTTGCTGTGTCCTAAACTGACCTTGAACTCAGGAATGTGCCTGCCTTTTTATCTCCCTGCCTTTGCATCTTTCTCACTCAGTAGGTCATAGTGTATCTGTCTTTGTTTTTTTTAGATTCATTAAGAAGACCCTCATATAATTTATATTGCAACTGTATTTTTTGCATAGTTGAGAAATTATATGTTTTTAAACTCGTGTATTTAGAGCTTTTCCCCATAGCCTTAAAGGCTGTCCTGAAATCCCAGTTTTTAACACTTTGCAGAGCTATAGCCACACCCTCAAATTTAAGACTCCTGCTGTTTCTCATCTTCATGGAGTCATTAACATTCACAGGGAGGACATTCCTCTCAAGGAAAGAGTCCTCCACTGTTAGTGGGCCAGAAAATATGTACATTATTATACAAACAAGGCTTATTTATGGCCAGAACAGCCATCAACATTCCTTGAGGCTGACACCAGCATCCTGTGCCAGGGGCAGCACTTAGCAAAGTGGTACTTGTTAAACTCTAGCTCTGTATAGAAAAGAATGCAAATCAACCCGTAATCTTCACCATGCACAAAACTTATATCCAAGTGGATGAAAGGCTTAAAATTAGACCAGATACAGTAAACCTGAGAGAAGAGTAAGGGGAGAACTTCCTTGAATTCACTGTCACAGGAGGCAGTCTTCTGAACAGAACACTAATAGTGCAGGCACTAAGATCAACAATTCATACATTGGATCTCATGAAACAGTGATGTTTCTGGAAAGCAAATAGATACTCTAAGGAATGAGAAAAGTACTTGTATCATATCCACATCTGATAAAGTTGTAATATAGAAAAATATATACAGACCTCATAAAACTAGATATGCTAAAATCAAAAATGCCAGATTAAAAAATATAAGGTACAGTTTTAAACCACAAACTCTCAACAGACAATCTGAAATGACTCAGAAACACTCAAAGAGATGTTCACTATCCTTAGCCATTAAGGAATTGCAAATGAAAATACTTTGTGATTTTAAATGACACATGTCAGAGTGGTTATGATCAATAACACAAATGATCTTTCCATATTATTGAGAATATAAAACAAGTGTTCCACCCTCTACTGCTTGTAGGAGTGCAAACTAATATAGCCAATCCAGAAATCAATATCATGACTCCTCAGAAACTACGAATCTGTCTTCCTCCACACCCAGCTGTATCAGTCTTGTGCATATATGAAAAAGGTACTCCATCCAGCAACCCAGAAGGACACATGGTCACCTATGTTCATAACAGCTTTATGTATACTAGCCAGAATGTAATAACAACAAAGATGACCTACAGCTATAGAATGGATTAAAAAAAAATGTGGTATGATTATACAATAGAGTACCACTCAGAAGCTAAATATACGACAACATAAAATGAATGCCTGACAACAGGCTGATGCTTGCAACTAGAGTAAAATCACCCTACATGAGGTAACGCAGACCTAGAATGACAGAAATGTCAGACAATCCCTGATAAGTGGATATGACCCATTAGGTAAGTTTTAATCTAGTTATCACTCTACCAACCCAGAGAGGTTATATAAAGAGAAGAGATATAGAGGGGACACAAATATCTTTCTGGGAAGCAGAAATAGAATAGACTCTCTGGGTAGACTGAGGTAAATGGGAAAAGAAGTGGTAGGTATCATCTGGAGGGGAGGATGAAGGAAGAGAGTAAAGTCCAGGGAGAAAGAGCTGGAATTAGGGGGCATTTGAGGGTTAGTGAAGGAACAAAGTGCCCTGGGAACTATCAGGGAACTCTGAGGGTGACCCTAGTGACCACTCCTAATGGAGGACAGAGTCTGAACTGGACATTTTTAATAGGCAGCATGGATTCAGTGTTGGGAACAGGTTACATTTCACTGAGGTGGTAGCCAAGGAGGTCTCATAACAATTCCTGCTGATTCCATGAAAAACAGTTTGCTCTCTGCAACCTTTCCACAGGGACACATGGTTTAGAATAACTTCCACACAACTCACTAAATGTGAAAATCAAATTTGTGCAGGCTTGGAGCCTTCCCTGTATGTTCAACTCTCTATGTGGAGAAATGGTACTCCACAGGCCACAGAGAGAAAATCCTGGACACAATGCAAGTAGAACATCCTCCTCCTCCTCTCTCCGGCCTGGAAAATGTGCTGAGCCAAAGTAATAGTGAACTTTTTGAGTGGACAATTAGTATTAAGTTTAAGCTGAGAAGCTGGATATCAGAGGGGACCCAATCCTTACACTGCCTAGTTGTCAGAAACCCTGCAGAGACTTAAATGTCAAAAGGGGGCTTGCATGGGGCTCAGTCAGGTCTCTGCTTATGTGTTTTGGCAATTACCTTGGTGACTTGTGGTAACCCCAACTCTGGGAGAAGTATGGCTCCTTTGCTTGATCTTGTTGCTCTTTGATTCCTAATGGCTTGCCATGTCCAGCCTCAAAATGTGGACTTCCAACATACCTTGTCTGTCTTGTTTTACTGTTTGAATCTCCTCTCTTGGAAACCTGCTATTTCTAAAGAGAAAACAGACAGGGAAGGGATCTTGGGGAAATGAAGTTAGGAGAGATTGGTGGGGGGTAACTGGAAGGGGTGGAGGGAGGAGAAATTGGTTCTGATATACTGTATTAGAGAAGAATCTAGTTTCCATAGAGAAATTAATTCAACATTTCTTAAATGAAAATGCAAAGAAAAAGGAAAAGAATAATGAACAACGAAAAACAAAATAGTGGAGACAAGGAAAGCATGAGTTTGACAGATACAGTTCTCATTCTGTTTCTGAAAAGGATGACCATTACACAGGAGCTCATAACAAGTTCCTAGGCCCTGTCTACATCTCTGAAATCAGAAGTTTTACTCTCAGCAATGTGAAATATATATATATTACAGAAAACAAACACAAATCATTTTCTTGTGCTATCTTTCACTAAATTGTATTAGGAAGTAAAAAGAAAATTACATGTTTAATTTTTTAAAAATCTTGCTTCTCATGAAAAAAAGTAACGTTTGAAAAACCATTTGAATAATAATACATATGTCATGTTATAGGTTATGGATACTGTATATATAATGCATTAAACATAAAGAAACTGCTGTGTAAATATCTTTAGTGTTTAAACACATTCTCCACAACAACAATCAATGTGTAACTCTAGTTATTTACTCAGAAGAAAAGAGATGAGTCACTTATCTAAAGCTATTACATTTCTGTTCAACTATCATTTATTGACATTATTTAAATTCAAAGAAAAACAATTCAGTCTCTTTTTAACCTCATTTTTACTATTTATTTAAATTTATTTATTTATTTTATCTATGTGAATACAATTATATGTCTTCAGACACACCAGAAGAGGCATCAGATCCCATTACAGGTGGTTGTGAGTCACCATGTGGTTGCTGGAAATTGACTCAGGACCTCTGGAAGAGTAGTCAGTGCTCTTAAATGCTGAAACATTTTTACTTTTTCATACAATCTGACTCATGGACAGAAAGTTCTGTTTCTATCCAAATGAGATCACTTTCTGGATTTTACAGTATCGTATAATAGCTATTTCCTTCTCAATGATCTAAGAACTCTGGTGGTAAAATGTTTCATATTTACTTTTTCTTCTCCACATACCAACTACAAGAACATTATGAAAACCCTTTAAAAGTGAATGCTTCAGCAACATTCTATGCTTTCTTCCTGTTGTTTTCTATTTCAACCTGTAATGTAGAAAAGAAGACTAAAAATTTCATACACAAAACAAGGTTGAAGAACAGTCTGCTTCCTGTCAAGTACCATGAATGTTGGGAGCCGACTTTTAGCAGAAAGCAGCTATCAACTTTGCAGCCATCTCGAGCCATATACCCTGACAAGAGACTTATTTTTCAACAGCCTACAACAGCTGAGCACACTCTGATAAACATCTTGTTTATCCCACATATCTTGTTTTGCTGTTTAGTGATCCCAGCTGCATGGTGCACATGGTAAAATATCTTCAGCTGTGTTCCCCTGATTGTGCTTATAAATACCTAGGATTTCCTTGCAATAGGAGGAGACAATAAGAGAGAGAATAAGAGGAAGATAATAAACGAGAAACGAGACTTGGAATCACACTCTGGTTTGTCTCCATTCTTCACGTCTCTTCCCCTCCATCCCCCACTCTCTCTCTTGACCAGAGCACATAGTAGACCCAAAGCGTGGGGCAGGGTAGCCTTCAACATAGTGGTGCCTCAACGTTGGAGCTCTAGTAAGTGGGATACAATGAAGAACATCGCAGGAATTGGAATCGGGCATCCTCCCTCCTGTGCTAGAGAAACCAGTGGACTGACGGAGCTGGCTTGGCAGTGGTGCTCTACTTGAGACAGCAGAACAAGAGACCCAGTGAGGGACGTTACTGGAAAAAGGGTCTGCTGAGAATTCAGAGGTGAAACAAAGGTAATTGCAGTGAGACCAGTAGGTCATAGTAATGAAAATGGAGCAAGAAATAAGTGAGCAGAAACAAATGAAAAAGGCTTGAAAGACTCGAGGAGACAAGAAGGAGACAATATACGAGACAATAAATGAGAAATGAGACTTGGAATCACACCCTGGTTTGTCTCCATTCTTCGCATCTCTTCCCTTCCATCCCCTACTCTCTCTCTTGACCAGAGCACATGGTGGACCCAAAGTGTGGGTCGAAACATAGAAGCCTCAAAGCGTGGGGCAGGGCGGCCTTCAACACATGAACACCTGAAAAACCTCTGCAACTCAAAACTACTTTTGCACCCTAAAATTTAATTTCAATTAAACATGCAGTGGGAGTTGGTGGTACAGGAAATGGAAAAGGAAGGGTTCTAAGCACACGGAGCTGAGGGATGATACTCATCACTTTCTTTCTAACAGTTTCCAAATTCTTAGTAAATTTTATCATGCAAAACTGAGCATGGGATGGAATATCAAGAACTACTAGAAACCAGATCTTAAGTTTTCAAATCTCTCTTCCCACTGAACAACAAATGTAATGCCTGTTGTGCACAATGGACATATATTGCATATAATACCACTGTATTATAAGCAATGCAGCTTCCTGTGCCCAGAGATGTAGCACCTTCCCCTCCCCACAGAATCCAAATTGAGGGAGGCTCAAAGGCCAAGGGCCTCTACCCAGGCTATCACATTTACCAACACAGCCACGGTCTGGTTCACAGTCCACCTCAATCCCAGCAGACTGGACTCTGATACCTTAGCCATCCTGTTCATCCTCTTGCCTCACACTCCATCCCCATACACATAATGGCACAGCTTAAGGCCTCCCTCACAGCTTCCTAGAATTGTATCAGAGGACAATCAAGACAATCTCACCTTCCCTTCTGGAGGACTAGAGCTCACACAAGTCTAGAAAGAACAGGCCTTCCCTGATCTGCCCTTCCACACGAGGGGCAAACACAACCCTAGTCTTGTAAATTTCCAATCTTCTCAGAATCTTCCAGTTTCTAGGGACAACTGTTCATCACCCAAGGCACAGGGTCCTTTGCATCCACATTTCATACTCAATGTCCAGTGCATCATCTCTACCTCAAATCTTTGGATGTTCAGCAGCCAAACTTCAGTCAAATTCAAGGAGTAACAACAACTGAAGCAAGAAGGGGCCAAGAATGTGAAATCAAGGACTGGTTAATAGGAGATGAAAGGAAAAATAAATAAAAAGGAAGGGGCATGGCTGCTCCTGGATATGGTGGAGTAGAAAGTTTATTGTGGATACAGAGGAGAGGAGTTAGAGCCAGGGACATCTGAGAGAGTCCAGAGTGGACATGAACCTGAGCCATGTGAAGAAAGGATGGAGAGGAGTAGAAAAGCCAGAACAACAAATGATGTGGGTAAATAATCAATGAAAAATACCATGTAACAAATTTGGTTGGATTGCATAAAGTAGAGCAGCTGGGAGATGTGCAGCTCAAACCCTGGGCTCCTGGATGGTTTTGCCAATTATACACTATAACAAGTATGAACTGAAGAATTCTGGAAGAAGATGAGAGCCAGGCCTGCTCTGATCTGTTACATTGAGATTTCAGCAATTTATTTCAGTGTTTCAGATTTAGCAAAAGGAAGATAGTATAAGCTTAAATGATGTAATTATAATTTCCAGAATTATTTTAAAAAGGTAAAGAAGGCTTTATGGACAAAATTCTCCACGAACTAGACATATGTACTAAATCAAACCAGGTGATAACTCAGACCTTATCTCTCTGGTTATACACTCTAATATTGGAATACTAATATTCCAATTAGACACAGCCACACCAGTTTGTCAAGACCTTCTGTGTTGGTTGAGATTGTGTAAATACAGAAATTTTAATTAATTCATTTCTTAACCAGACACTTGACTGCCTTGTTCTATTGACCCCTAAGTTTTCCAGATTGGGTATTTATTGATCATTTAACATTAATAACATCTGTCCCTACGGATAATGCAAACTACAATGAAAACAAGAAAGTTCTCTCCTTGCTGCCTCTTCCTCCTTTTCTTTGCTGTGACTACATCAGCCTCAATGTTGATCAGTCAACTCAATTACAAGAGAAGTCTCATCATATTTATATTTTCCCCATGAAAGTCAGGGAGGTAGGAGGATATTCATTCACTTCTCTCTCTCTCCATCTCCCTCTAACTTTCCCTCTCCCTCTCCCCTCTCTTCTTTTCTCACTGACTAGTTAGGGCTCACTAGAAAAGGATTTGCAAGACTCTCTTCAAGCACTAGGCAGCAGAGGCAGGATTAGGTGTTCAGAGATATTACATAGTAAGAGGGAAGCCTGAGCACAGAAGAAATTCCTGTAAAGAGAAACAAATAATCAAAGCACTGAGAGAAAAAAAATGAATAAAATTCTTAAATCTCCAGAGACATTGGAGAATAGAAACAAATAGCTGATCAGAGCTGTGAGGTTCTAAGAATATGAAATTTAAAAAGTGTTACTTACAACTCACTTTTATTTTACAGATAAAAGTGGAACAATGCACAGCTATAGTGACTTCCAAGAAGAGCGGACCATTCCCTTTTAGGGGAAATGCCATCCATAAGATAATGTATATTCTTGTCATTATATGCAATATTAGCTGCTGAAATCCTTAACATTATATACACAGCTATAGCCAATAGGTCCTGATTGATTCAAATTTCAGAGCTGACTTAACTGGATCAACACAGTTTGGTTCAATATTACCTCCCCAAGTTGTGTACCCACCAATGTGGACACTTTTTATTCACATGCATGAATCAATAAATGCTGGGGAATTATGAAATCACTCACTTCGCTCCATCAGGTTCTGCTTCCTCATGGTGACCCGAGGGGACTCCTTAAACTTCAGTCTGTGAGCAAGCTCTTGTCTATATGGTTTCACCCTGCAGTGTACACAGTAAACTGTCCCTCCTGTTCTGGTCTGAAGGCAGAAGCCATGCTCCACATGCAAGCACTTTCCTTTCACTGCATAGGACAGCTCATTTCATGACTGAGATGAGGAATTTAAAAAGTCTCTTGTGGTACAACACTTTAACTAAAGAATTTAGAAAGTTTAATGAAAAGGAAATCAGGGTCACTGCCCTGGACAGCATGAGACTGGGAGCCAGGTGACAAGATAGCTTGTCTCAAACATTTTTCTAAAAGGCTAAAGATTCACCTGTTCTAAAATCAATTCACCTTTCTTATTTGTTTCTTTTAAAAAATGGAGAAATACTGAAAGAATATGCTTTCAGTCACCCAATACAAAAGATGCCTTTTACAACCTTGACAAAATTAACTTGAAATGAATCGCAACCAAAATGTTAAATGTGAAGAGAAGAGCTTGTAGACCCTACTAGAGAAACTAAGCCTGTCTGCCATTGGTATCCCGCCAAGGGAGTTTCTATGCACAAGCCCCTGCTTCCGGTGCTCTGGGCAGATTCAGCAGAGAGCGAAGTTGTTCAGGTAGCACCGCTGGGTCCAGAAGTCACTAATACCATGGCGGAGGGAATGTACAGGTGGCTGCATCTAACTTCTGGTTCCCACGCAGCCCCGGGTAGGACCCACCTCAACAGCTCCCGCTCCTTACCATTGTGGGACGCGACCATATCCTCTCCATGCCACAACTTCAGAGCCGGTCTGAGCTTTCTCACAGTACCCAACAGCAACAGTCAGAGCGGGGCGCCCAGAATCACTGAAGCCCGCCCCATTGCAGGGAACAGGAAGCAGGAATCCCGCTAGACCCTCCCCCGCTCTTCTGACTGGCAGGTAATTCTCGAGGCCCTGATTGGCCAGTTACTCTTGAGTGACATGCGCTCCTCCGTTATGGTTAGAGTGTGCTAAAGGAACTCAGCATAGTGATTCCTGGCACAGGCTTCCCGTCTGTATGCACACCTTTTCGAGATCGGCAGAGATGTGTATTTTTATAGCAATTGTTTCTGAATTCCAGGAGCGTACATGTTTCTCTTCCGGGCCGGCCCTTGGCGGGACCTACCACTTCAGCTCCTCTGATTAACGTCCAGCTCCTCCCCTCTGTGGGCAGTGACCCTGTGCTCACTGAGTCAGGACTTCCCTTCTTGTCTGAGCTCTGCAGGCAGCTGATTCCTACTGGAGCAGAGATGGATAATTTCTCAGAATAGTACTAAACAGGAAGTGCACTCAACAGTTTATTCTACATGGAAGGGTACCCATAATATTGCCAATTAAATAAAGCCTTTAGGGAAAAGGTTTTTTTTGTTTTGTTTTTTTGTTTTTTTTTTTTGTTTTTTTTTTTTGTTTTGTTTTGTTTTTTGTTGGTTGGTTGGTTGGTTGGCTTCATACTGAAATTAGGTGTCACGGGCCCAGTATGTTACCTGTTGTGAGCAGGTCGTGATAAGGTTTTAGGGTCCCCGCGGGGAGAGGAGCAACAGGTCCTCTCCACTAAGGAATCGTATACAGGATTGAGTATGAGATGGTCAGTTCCCTGAAAGGGGAGAGAGTACCCCAGAGACAGAGGTTTGATATTTAATTGCTCTTGAATAATCCACAGCAAACAATATATTATCACCAATGCTAAAGCTATTGTAGCAACGAGGTATTGCCACATTTCCTATGCATTGACTCTATCAATGTCAGTACACAAATAATTAGTTGGTAATCAACAAAGAAGTAAACATAGCCGTAAGTACATTATTATTCATGAGTTATACGACCTGAGTCTTTATGACTGTAGTTTCCAGCAGCTTAGGTCCAGAAAGTGCTTGACCACGAAGATAGGGAAGTCCAGCAGCTTCCAGCAGCTCAGGTCCAGAGATAGGGGCATTCTGCAGCTTCCAGCAGCTGGGGTCCAGAGAGTGCTTGACCTCGAAGATAGAAGAGTTGGTCTCTCGACTGCTGCTCTGATGATCAGGTGCAGCAGAATGCTTGGTCTCTCAGCTTGATGATCGGGCGCAGAGCTCAGTCCCTGGTCTACAGAGGAGGCCTGAAAGGAGGATCACTCTAGCCAGTCATGGCTACCAGTGGGATGAAGTGCTCCGGCCAAGGGCTCCTTTTTATGCTTGAATTAGGGTTACTTCTGATGTACACGGCAGATAACCAGACACATCTATGACTATTTATTATTTATTACAGCTGATTATCACACTTATTCAAAACAACTTGTTTTTTTGCACAAATATTTTGATTCATAAGGTTTCAAAACAACTTCTGGTTATCACAGCACTTCAAAACAACTTCACTTCAAACTTGTTTTCTTTCCTGTTTACAAAAATGGAGTTGGTCCTGTTTAGGGCCTGCTCCTTACATTCCATCCCCTGATACCTGAAATGATGTCAACATGAAAGGTATCACTCAGCAATCGCAGTTGGGGGATTTACAGGATTTCGGCACAAGCCTCTTTGATAATTTCCATCCATCATATCCATTACTGCATAGTCTCCCTTCATACAACCTATGGGGTGATCTGGTATATTATTAGCTTTTTTGGCTATTTTGTATATTCTCCAAGCTGAGTATCAATCTAAATATGCCGCAAATTCAAACAATAAGTCGTAAATAAATGGTCTAATCAGTGCTCTACTAGCAAATGATTCTAAGCTTTTGGGTGACTGTGTTCTGTCTAAGTAATTCATAGCGCAGTGCCAGTCTCCATCTAGGAGATGCAGTGCTTCCCAAGTGTTGTGTTTTATCGTAGTTCTGTATGCTCATAATGGGGGTAGTTGTCCTTAGTTAAGTAGCAGCTAATCATGCTACTGAGCAAGTGACATAAATGGTCAAATGGGTGTTTATGTATTCCAGCACTTCTGTTATGATTTTCATGGTGTAGTGTGTGGTATATGAGCTCTGCCAATGGATCAGATTGTTTGGGTGAGAGATAAAAGGTGGTGTACCTGTGTTTGCAGAAGTGGCAAGTTCCTCCTAAAGCAGAGGGGATTATGCCCATTCTTGCAAAAATATCTTCTAAGGGTCGCCAATGTTTGATCCATAGTGATCTAAGTGCTTTTTTAATTCCTCCATTCTGCAGGAAATCAAATTTTCTGCCGAAGGGGTTGCCGTAATGTTTTGGTGTTCTTCTTCTTTCTGGCATTCCAGAAGAGAGGTTTTATGCAGTGATGACTTTAAAGGAAACATATCCTATCAATATATAGATTGTTAGCCATATTGTTTGTTTTATCCATTGCCACCAGTTGTATATTGGGGTGCATGTTAGGTCAAATTGGCCCAATCTTGCTAAATAATGCCAGAAAGAACATTCTTCAAGTTTTTCGTCCCAGTCTTTATGGACATAGGTATTTGTTCTTAAGATACATACTAGGTTATGTAGATTTGTTTGGGAATGTGGTAGGTCGGCTTCTGCTTTAGTAATTGTGTTGTGAATGCCTTTAAATTGTTTTTCGTTATGTTCTATAATTCTGTCTAATTTGTTCATATCTTCCTTGAATCTATTGTAAGCATCCACGTTCACTGTGTTGTCCCAATTATTGTCTCCAGCCGTTGTGTGATGATGATCAATAGATAGGCTGGTGACTAGAGTTTGGTTTAGTATTTGAAGCATGCTGCAGTTGTGTGTTATCCAACATCCTTCTGCTACTGGTATTATGAAGGTTTCCCAAGTTCTGGATGTGGTATTAAGGTTTGTGCATGTTCCATTCTGGGGGGGAGTTTGAAAATATTAAAAAGTTATGGTCCCCTAGAGATGTGACTGTGTCATAAATCATGGTAGTAGTCGATCTGGTCTGTTCTATTTTAGTTGTTGCTTTGTGTGGGTATATGTGTGTGTGTGTGTGTGTGTGTGTGTGTGTGTGTGTGTGTTTGCTCCCATTTCCATGCAATCAGACATTGGTATAAATGCTGATATATTGTCTACTGATGTCCATAGAAATTGATCAATAGGTGTTATCCATTTGTGCTCCCATTCGTGGAAGGGAGTCTTCTTATTGGACCATTGTTGTTGTATGGGCTTAGTGTGGTATGCCTGTAATGCATTATCTGTGTATATTTGTAATAAACAGAAATGGCAGAGGCCTGCCTCACAGCCTGAGTCATTTTGGGGATTCAGGAGTGTTTGAAATTCTGGTTCTCTGCGTCCTATGCCTGTGGATAATAAGTGAGTGATTTCTGATTGTACCTGTGACAGATGCACTCTATATTGATTGCATAGGAAGTTGTTATGGGATTCAAATGGTATGTGCTGCATCACCTTTGTAGCATGTTTGAAAGAGTCTTTTAGAATGTTAAGTTCTAATTGCATCTGGGAAGTTAGTAAGTGTAAGGCATCAATGGCACGACTTGTCGCTGCCATTGCTTGGGCTGATTTGTGATTGACTTGTAAATGGTTAATTTCAGCCTTAACTGGTTCTAACATTGCAGCTGAGACACCTCCTCCCATAATTCCTCTTAGGATAGTACCTGCCATTATTCCTCCAAGTAACATTCCTATTTGTAAGGGTTTCCTGCCAATTCTAACAGGAGAAGAGTATGCTAGCTCTGCTTGTTCTGTTACTGTCATTTTACATCCATATTCTCTGGGTGGAATAAGGCTGTTAAGACATATTTCTAAATCTATTAGCCTGAGTCTGGGCATTAGGATTACCTTAGCTGGGGTTGTTAAATCTGGCACTATCATGGGTGCTAGTATGAGTTGTAAGTATGTGGTGTTCATTGCTTCACCACATGTGAATACTGGATAGTCACCTATTTCTAATTCTTCTACATAATATCCTGCCGTAGTTCTATTTATAAAGATTTTTAAATTATTGAAGTGTCTCCAGTGGGCTATTACATGTGCTTGGTAGTCTGTTCTATTTGTGTATATTTCTAGTTTATTACATTTCTATTGGTTTTCTTCTACGTCTAATGGCTGCTGGGGCTTCTTGGGGTCTGTTTGTATGGCATGGTCTGCATATGTCCACATATATGCTAATTTGTATTGCTGGCATCTGTCATCCCAATATTGTGATCTACAATATCCATAATTTTGCCAAAAGCTTTCAAATTGGTTTATAATTTTTTTTGTTTGTTTTTTTCCGGGATAGGGTTTCTCTGTGTAGCCCTGGCTGTCCTGGAACTCACTTGATAGACCAGGCTGGCCTTGAACTCAAAAATTCACCTGACTCTGCCTCCCAAGTGCTGGGATTAAAGGCGTGCACCACGAGGTCCAATATTGCGGCCATAGGTGATGAATCCAACTAGTGTTTACTGGCTTTCTCCAGGTATAATTGGAGTAAGTGAAGCTGGTGCTTCGTCTGTGAATATTTATTACTGAGTCTTGTGTTAGATATAGAGCTGTTATTAGGATGAGCATTACAGCAAATATTGCACATAATGTACCCACAAAAGGATACATTTGCCACCATTCCCATGGGATGTTTTCGTGTTAGGTTGTATTGTAATCTGTGCATTTTGCTGCACATTGAGTCGTTGGTAGTGGTATCTATTATTGGGATTATAACATAAATGCCAAGCATAGCTAAGAATGTGCATTACAATACGTAGCACATGGGGGTACATTGCATTATGCCAAATCTTCCAATCTAACCAACCTTAGGTCCCCATGATCTTGAGTGATCCACACGTTGTTTCCTTCTCCTTGTGCTAGAATTTCTGTGGGGTGATATCTTTAGGATTCCTGTAAATTGTAGAGTATGGCTTGATAAGTGTCCTATTATCTTCCTTTGATAATAGGAATATTATCATGATAATCTCTGGCTCTAAATGTAATCCTTCCTTTTAGGGGGAGGCTCTATGAAGTCTGGGTCTAAGGTTTAATTCAGACTGCTTCATTGATAGCCATTTGTAAGTTTGGGTGTTTTTCTATCAATAATTTACGTTTTAATAATCCATTGAATCTTTCTATTGCTCCTGCAGCTGTGGGGGTGTATGGTTGATGAACATCCCACATTATATCCAGGTTCTTAGCAAACTGCTGTACTATTTTAGAGGTGAAGTGTGTTCCTTGATCTGACTGTATTATCTATGGTGTATTATATGCTCTAATCCATTTCCATAGTGTAAGAATGGTTCCATTGTGGTCTGGTCTATGATGTGCAGCTGCTAGGCCGAATCCTGTGGTGACATCTACTATTGTACATGCATACATGTTGTTATAGCTGGTCAATGGGCCAATCCAGTCTAACTGTATTGTATGATTAAAGGTCAATCTATGTCCTATCTGTCCATGATAATTATGTCTGAATCTTAATCCTGTAGAGGGGCAATTTGTGCATGAGTGTATGGCATTTTGTATGTGTTTCCATGGTATTTTGATATTTCTTTGGTCAAACCATGATTTAAGGGCATGTGTACCTATATGTCCCATGTGTGCATGTAAATGTAGGATTTCACCCTTAGTAGGGGGGTTTTCCTTAACTGGTTATTCAATTTTCCACCCCTTTGATATTTTTAATTTGGTGGGTCCTAATGGGGTTGTCTTATACCGGGCTTTTAATTTTATTGCCAAAGATGCCAGTTTGTCTGCCTTATTGTTGTATTCTGCCTCTTTGGTGTTGTTTGGTTTATGGGCATCCACATGTTTAACTTGGATTTTAATTTGCTGACCTAATTCCCATATGTCTTGCCAAGCTTCTTTGGACCATAAAGGTTTTCCACCAATTTGCCAATTTCTGTGTTTCCATTTACCTGACCAAATAGCTATGCCATTGCAAATACACCATGAATCTGAAAAAAGTATTATGGAGTGTGCCTGTCCCTCGTGGGATTGACTAATTGCTAGTAGTGCTGCTATGACTTCTACGTGTTGAGCTGATTTGGATGTTCCTTCTTGAGTTATGACCTTATTGTCACTGGGTCTGTAAGCTGCAGCTTTCCATTTAGTTATATTATTTTGAGTAGTGAATGAACCATCAGTAAACCATACATTCTTCAAGGAGGGTTCATAGTTTCCTGTATACCACATGCCTATTGGTCGTAGAATCTGCTCTATTTCTGGTTTGGATATGATGTCCGGAACCTGTACTTCTGTCCTAAGAGCATTCATAGAGGTTTCTGTCATTTTAGTGGCATAAGTTGTCTGTAATTGTTCTGTCAATTGTGACAGATACCACTTACATTGGAGTACTTTGGACTCCATGGGAAGTCCGGCCCAGGATTCCCCAGGTGATGTAATCCAATCTTTTATTGGCAATTCTTTTCTGATAATTAATTTGTTTTGTTTTATGTGGCTGTGAATAGTTCTTAATGCCTCATAAGTAGTCCAAATCATTCTTTCGAACAATGAGTATCTGTTTTCACTCCATGGAAAGCGCTTACAGTAGAATCCAACAGGGTTATGGATTTCATTATGCTCTGAGAACATGTTCCAGTTACCATAGCCTTTTAAGTATAATATTTCTAGGTATATTACATCATGTTGTTTAATGTAAGTGAGTTGTTGGTATTCCTGAATATACTATATTGTTATTTTGATTGCTTCTTCCTGCTCCTTACCCCATTGAAATGCTTCTGATTTCTTAATGACCTTATACATTGGCTGTAAAATTAATTGCAGGTATGGGATGTACTGGAGCCAATAGCCAAACATCCCTATTACATGTTGTGCCTGAGTTTTGGTTTTGGGGGTTTCTAGTGCCTGTATCTTATCTATAACTGACTGTGGTATAGTGGGGCCTGTGACTGACCATTCTACTCCAAGGAAATTAACTTTAGTACCTACTGGCTGTACCTTATCGGGGTTATTAGTCCAGCCATGTGATCTTATGTGAGTTATGAGGTTGGTAAGGGTCTGTTCAACCTCTGTTTTATTGTCACCATATATTATGACATTGTCTATATATGAGTCATATTTGGTGTTTCCATTGTTTGAAATGCTGAGAAATCAAGCTTTCAATTTATATACTCATGGCCAGTATATGACTCATGATTTATAATTGCTTAAAATTGTTCCTTTTATTAGATATAGCTAATTCTCAACTTTTATTTATAAAAATACAGCTTAATTTAAGAAACATGTACTGTTTCTTAACTTTATATGACATTTAAAAGGTCATTGGATTGTCTGAACCCCAGGACAATGTCAGAGCAGATTTATATACTAGACATATTATAGGTCTTTCAAAAATAATTGGCCATACATTCTTATTCTTTACAGCATCAAAGGAGTAATAGCTTAAGACAACAATTTTACATTTCTAGAAAATGTGCAAGTTAAATTTGCAAAAACTTGTTCTCAATATCTTCAATTTTTTATAATGGTGTTAAGCCTTGAGTACTTATACATAATCAATTTTGACAAATAGATGTTACTCATTTTTATTTAAAAAATTAAAATATATACATGTTACTTGATGCCTTTTAGGCTTTCTAGTTGCAACTACTTTAACAAGAGAAGCAACTAAAACTATAATTAGTTATTGCCTATATTATTTTCCTGTGCTTGGTGATCCATATCAGACTATGATAGGTAATGGAACTGGCTATTGCAGTTATTTGACTACAGTCAAACATTTAAGATGTTTGTTGACAATTTAATATAACTGATATTTCCTTATTATCCTCAAGGACAAGAAATTGTGAAAGAGAGGTTATGAAACTTTAAAATAATATTTTCATAACTCTCTAAATATGGGAAAAACAGCTAATGGTGCTTCTTCCATGGTTTTACAAGTAATTCTAAAAAATTGGCTTTTTTAAACTAAAAAGGGGGAATTATACCCACAAGGTCACCAAAAACACAAAAATCATCAAAGAAATCTTGTATATCATGAAATAAAAAAACTGTAAAAACAATATGAATACAAGAGGAAGATTCCCAGCTCAAAGGTCCAAAAATATTTTCAACAATATCATTGAAGAAAATTTCTCTTATTGTGTGTCTGTCTGTGTGTGTGTGTGTGTGTGTGTGAGAACATAAAATAAATTCAACCAGAAAATATTCCCACCATATAATAATCAGAACACTAAGTATACAGAGCAAAGAAAAAATAAAATTCAAACTATTAAAACTTGCAAGGAGAATAGGCTACGTAACATATATAGTCATGAAGACCCCCAAACTCAGGAGACCCTTACTCAAGTCTCAGGAAGTCACAGTCACCCAAAAATCGCAAAACACCATACCTGGATGAAATCAGCAGAGGTTTATTAGGGAGAGTTGACCAGCCAACTGTCAAATTGCTTGCTTATGCAGGAGCTGAATTTGACAAAAGACCAGAAAGCTGAGGGGCTTTTTAAAAGGGGAAAACCACAAACCAAGGGAGCGGAGAGGGGGATGAGGGATTGTCAAGGATACATAACATAAAAATAGCGGAACATTCCAGAGGAACCCAACCTAAATGATTCAGGGTCATGTGAAAAACACTCTGCACACCCATTCCTCTCAAAAATGTGGTCTTGTCATGTCACTTGTTCAACTATTTCTCAGTTGTTGCCCTGTCACTTGCTCAACTATTTCTCAGTTGTTGCCCTGTCATCGTGGTTACTAGTCTCTCAGCCCCACTTAGATGACTTGCATTCCTCTCTTCCAGTTTCAGAAACCGGCCAGTACACATTTTTTAGCTTGCTTCACAGAAAATTTTCTATGTCCTTTAAAGAAAAGTCTAAAGAAAATCCTGTATATATTTTATAAAATGATCTTCATAATTTTTCACTCTTCAGTCAGACCTATCAGAATTATACCCAACTTCTCAACAGAGACTCTAAAAGCAAGAAAGATCTGTGCAGGTATCTTGCAGTCTCTGTGACACTATAGATGCCAGTGCAGCTGCAAAGAACTTGATCCTTACACAATCCAGGGCAGTTCAATTTTTACTGTTGACCATAGCTAGTCAGTAATCAATGGGGCTGAGCTTTCTGTGGGTTGGGTGATCTCAAAGCATAGGCAGCAATGCCAATATAAATTTAGGAGTTAGAACCTTCCAAGCTCCAACTAACATTGTATATTTGAATTAAATAAATAAATAAATAAATAAATAAATAAATAAATAAAGAGGGTGTAAGCTGGTGTTTCCAGCTTAAACCTGGTGTGATCAGAGCAAAGAAAGAGAGGGGGAGGAATAAAAGAGAAAGCATTCTTGTTCTGACAATATTTTCCATTATCAGTGCATACCTATGTTATCAATGTTACGTGATCAATAAATGTGCAAACTGGAAAACTTAGAGGATTCACAGAACAAGGCAATCCAGAAACTAGAAAAGGAAATGAATTTTTAGAATTAATTATCTGTAGTTACACAAGTTGAACCAACACAGAAAGTCTTGGCAAACTGGGGTGTCTGTGCCTAATAGGAATGTTAATATGTGACTTTTACAGTGCACATCTAGAGAGAAAAGGTGTGAGTAATACCTGGTGTGTGCTTTAGTACATATATGTAATACCTGCATAATTTTCCACCATTAAGCCCATTTCAACTTTTTAAAGTAATTTTTGATATTATAATTAAATCATTGAAGCTTATATTTTCTCCTTATTGTAAAGTCTCAAACAATGGTACAAATGGCTGAAGTCCCTACTTAACAAATCAAATGTGGCCAGCCTGTCAGCCTCTCCCAGAATTCCTCAGGTTCTACCCATTATATTCTATGATTGGCAAAATCACCTGGGAGCCCATCTGATGGGCTGCACAGTTCACAACTGCCTTTCTTTATGCAATCCACTCAAATTTACTACATGGTCATTTTCATTGATCATTTACCCACCTCTCTGTTAAACTCAGCACCCTGTTTTTTAACTGCAATTTTTGATTTTAGAACATCTAGTTTCCTGAGGTTTTTATATATTTTTGTATATTACAAATCTATCAGATGTGGATGTTGTAAAAATATTTTTCCTTTTCTTTTGACTGCCTCTTTGTCCAATTGGCTGAACTTTTACCTTACAGCAATATCACTGTGTCATGAGATCCAGTGTATGAATTGTTGATATTAGTGCCTGTACTATTAGTGTTTTGTTCAGGAGGGTGTCTACTGTGGCAGTGAATTCAGGGAGGTTCTTCCCTTACTCTTCTCTCTGGTTCACTATATCTGGCTTTATTTTAAGCCTTTAATTCTCACTTGGATATGAATTTTGTGCAGGGTGAAGAATATAGGTCTATTTGCATTCTTTTCTGTATAGAGCTACAGTTTAACAAGCAGCACTTTGGTAAGCCAAGTGGTGCTCTCCCTGGTTGGGACAGAATGACATGTTTCCTCCCCCTGAGAAAGGGCCTCCAGGAATGTTGATGGCTGCCATGGCCATAAGTAAGGCTTGTTTGTAAAATAATGTGTAGTGCGCCATGCATGCGCACTCTCGCTCAGCCATCAACCGCCAAAAGGTGACGTAGCCCAAGATGTCACATCAGCCGAGTTGCGCAAGCCAATAGAATAGGGACACACCAACCCAGGGGCTATTTAAGGAAGGCTGTTTCCTCCTTTGGGGTCTTTCCTCTCCTCGGCTTCAATAAAGCTTGCTGCAGAAGGATTCTGGTGTCCATGTGCATTCTTGCCACAATTGGTGCCGAAGCCTGGGAAGCCAGAACATTGCCAGGCACCGAGGAAGACCCCCTTCTCGGGTGGATCCAGAACTGTAGCCACAGGTAATGATCAGAAAGGTATGCTTTTGGAGGCTTGGTTGGGCGAAGCAGGTACTGCTTTCATTTTGGTGATTGCTGCCTTCCTTTTGTTTATTTGGAGTACGATAAAATCCTGCCTCCAAGATGAGCAGTTTCATTTCTCAGTCAAGGCAGGACAGGAAGCTCTACATGAACTACAGTCTAGCATGTCAGAATCTTATCGTGAGAAGAGAGCCAGCTTGCGTAAAAAGAAACGTGGTTTAACTAAGAAGTCAGGCTCCTCGAAGGGTGTAAAACCTGCTGAGGCATTAGGAAAGAGCAAGGACGCTCTGGGTGAGAAGTTCAAAGGATCTGACAGGGAGCATGGAAAGCCACTATACCCTTTGGCAGATTTAGAGGCCTTAGAAATTAGCTCTTCTGATCCCGAGGAATTTAGTCCCTCGGAGGAAGAGGACCTAGAGGAAGCGGCCGCCCAGTATGAAGGGGAAAGGTATCACCCCAATGAGAGACTGCGGATATCTAACAAGTCCAAAAAGGGGGTTAGCCGGGCCGTGGGGAAGTCCCCGCCTGCTGAGTCACCCGCTGTAGTCCCTACTGCACCTCCACCCTATATCGGTTGGCAAGCTGATTCCTTCTTTACACCAGAGGTTGCTCAAAAGATCAGAATGGCCTTTCCTATTTATGAGGGAGCTGAAGGGGGCCGGGTGCATGCTCCGGTCAAATTCTCCACCCTCGAAAAGCTTGCAAAGTCAGTTCGCAAGTATGGGGTGGATGCTAGCTTTACTATCATGCAGGTTGAAAGGCTCTCTAATTTAGCCTTAACACCCAGTGATTGGCAAACAACAGCCAAGGCCACACTTAATAGTCCTGGCCAGTATATGGAATGGAAGGCGCTCTGGCAGGATGCTCTCCAGACCCAGGCTAAGATTAATGCCTCCCAGATAGGCTACCAAGCCGGCTGGACCTTCAACCTTTTGACAGGTCAGGGACAATATGCTACCAACCAGACAGAATATGATTGGGGAGCCTATGGCCAGATTGCAGCTGCAGCAGTTCAGGCTTGGAAGGGACTCTCCAAACGGGGGGAGTCCGAGGGACAACTTACTAAAGACATTCAAGAGCCTCAGGAATCCTTCTCGGATTTTGTGGCACGTATGACAGAGACAGTGACTAAGATCTTTGAAGACACCGAAAGAGTGAAACTCCTTATAGAACAGCTAGTCTTTGAGAATGCAACACCTGAGTGCAAAGCAGTCATCAGACCCAGAAAGAATAAAGGCCTGGCTGATTGGATAAAATCATGTAGAGGCATCGGGGGCCCTTTAACTAATGCAGGATTGGCTGCCGCTATATTACATACAAAGGGAGAGCCTTCAACACAGAAACCTTGCTTTGCATGTGGCAAACCAGGCCATTTAAAAAGGGATTGTTACAATCAACAGCCCAAGCCTAAAAGACCTTCTGGCCTTTGTCCGAGGTGCAAGAAGGGATATCACTGGGCTAGAGAATGCCGATCAACAAGGGACCTTCAAGGTAACTTACTTCCACCTCCAAATGAAACAGATGTGACAGAAAATGATCAGTCAAAAAATGGCCAGCAGGGCCCCAGGCGCCAGGGCCCCCAAAGATATGGAGCCAAGGCTCGCCCCCAGATGGGCTGGGTAGCTGCCGAGCCTATACAGGCTCCGCAGGATTGGACCTCCGTGCCACCACCGGATTCTTATTGATGCCTCAATCAGGTGCTCAGCCAATCCCTGTTAGCTTTGAAGGACCCCTCCCTAAAGGGAGCGTGGGACTTATTTTAGGCTGTGGCTCTTTGACTTTGAAAGGACTCATTGTACATCCGGGTCTTATAGATATTGACTCTAGACGTGGGCTTCAAGTCCTTTGTTCCAGTCCAGAGGGCATTTTTTCAATCTCTCCTGGAGATCGTATAGCTCAATTAGTTTTACTCCCCAGTTTCCAGGAGGAATTTCCTACTACGGGCAAAAGCCGAGAGGAAGGTCTAGGTTCATCAGGAACTGACCATGCTCATTTGGTAGTAGACTTGAAAACTAGGCCCACATTAACATTGACAGTGGGAGGCAAGCAATTTACTGGAATTTTGGACACAGGGGCAGATAAGAGTATCATTTCTGCCACCTGGTGGCCGAAAGCATGGCCTGTTACACAATCATCCTGATCCCTACAGGGGCTGGGATATGAAGCCAACCCCTCAATTAGCTCGCAGATGTTGTGTTGGGTAGCCCCAGAAGGTCAAACAGGAATTTTTACCCCTTATGTTCTTCCCCTGCCAGTCAATCTGTGGGGAAGAGATGTGCTATATCAATTAAATTTAAAATTGACTGATACCTATTCTCCACAAGCTGTCACGATGATGTCCCATATGGGATATAGGGAAGGCAAAGGATTGGGAGCTAAAGAACAGGGACGGCCAGATCCCATATTACCAATAAGCCATTCTAAGAGACAGGGGCTGGGTTTTTCATAATGGCCGTTGAGGGGACCATGCCTATAACTTGGCTCACAGAGGAGGCCGTATGGGTTCCTCAATGGCCTTTATCCTCTGAAAAATTGGAGGCCGCTACCAAATTAATTGAAGAACAAGTCAAATATGGCCACTTAGAACCATCCATTTCTTTATGGAATACTCCCATCTTTGTCATAAAAAAGAAATCAGGTAAATGGAGACTTTTACACGATTTGAGAGCCATCAATGCTCAGATGCAGCTATTTGGCCGCGTACAGCGTGGCTTGCCTTTACTTTGAGCTTTGCCTAAATGATGGAGAATAATTATTATAGACATTAAGGATTGCTTCTTCTCCAGCCCATTACATCCCAGAGATAGACAAAGATTTGCCTTTACCCTACCTGCTATTAACCATACCACACCGGATAGAAGATTTCAATGGAGGGTCTTACCCCAGGGTATGGCCAACAGTCCAACTATGTGTCAGCTGTATGTGTAAATGGCCCTCGAACCAGTCAGAAGACAGTTTCCTTCCTTGCTGTTGATTCACTTCATGGATGGCATTCTTTTATATCACAAAAACCAGGATGTCTTGCAGGCCTCATATCCGTTGCTGATTAAGACCTTAGAGCAATGGGGCTTGCACATAGCAGCTGAAAAGGTTCAAATTTCAGAAGTTGGTTCCTTTCTGGGAACAATCATACACCCAGAAATGATAATGCCTCAAAAACTGGAGATTCGCAGGGATCATTTACGTACCCTAAATGACTTTCAAAAACTGTTAGGAGACATAAACTGCCTAAGGCCGTTTTTGAAGATCCCTACTATAGAATTGAAACCTTTGTTTGACATTTTGGAAGGCGATTCACATATCTCCTCACCCCGTGAACTGACTTTGGCAGCAAGTCATGCTCTACATTTAGTGGAGAAGGCTTTACAAGATGCACAACTAAAACGTGTAGATGAGACCAAAACCTTTGATCTGTGTGTTTTTCAAACTCGGTTGCTTCCAACTGCCATTTTGTGGCAAGATGGACCCCTGTTATGGATTCATCCTAATGCTTCCCCTGCAAAAATTATTAATTGGTACCCGGATGCAGTTGCTCTCCTTGCATTGAGGGGATTAAAGGCTGCCGTCACCCATTTTGGCACGTACCCCCATAGCCTAATTGTCCCCTACACCTCATATCAGGTTCAGGTCTTGAGTGCCACGTCAGATAATTGGGCAATATTAGTTACCTCATTTCAAGGTATTATTGAAAATCATTATCCCAAAAATCCTATTTTACAATTTGTTCAAACCCAAGCTTTCATCTTCCCACGAATGGTAGTCGATGTGAGCCGATACCACAGGGAAGGATTGTTTATACTGATGGCTCCAAAACAGGAATTGGAGCCTATGTTATAGATAGCTGTACCACCACCAAGAATTTTCAAGAAAATTCACCACAGGTCGTGGAATGCCTGATAGTTTTAGAGGTCCTCTCTATATTCCAAGAGCCATTAAACATTGTTTCTGACTCAAATTATGTAGTTAATGCTGTCAACAGGTTGGAAACAGCTGGATTTATTAAACCTACCAGCAGGCTTGCCAATATTTTTGGTCAGATACAGGCCACACATATTAAGCGCTGCGCTCCAGTCTTTATAACCCATATCAGGGCCCATTCTGGCCTCCCAGGCCCTATGTCTCGTGGCAATGTACAGGCAGATCAGGCTACACGCTTGATTGCGACAGCACTTGTAAGCCCTCCAGTTGATCAGGCATGGAAATTTCATGGACTTTTTCATGTAACTTCCGAGACATTGCGATGTCGCTTTAAAATTTCTAGGCAAGAGGCCAGAGACATAGTCACTCAATGCAAAAGCTGCTGTCAGTTCTTGCCAGTCCCACATACGGGTGTCAACCTGCGAGGGATTCACCCTTTACAAGTGTGGCAGATGGATGTGACTCATATTTCATCTTTTGGTAAGTCTCAATCCTTACATGTTTCTATTGACACTTGCTCTGGTATTCTCTTTGCAACTCCCTTAACAGGAGAAAAGGTGGCCCATGTTATCCAGCATTGTCTAGATGCCTGGAGTGCCTGGGGCAAGCCAAGTGTTTTGAAGACCGATAATGGTCCTGCTTACACCTCTCAAAAGTTCAGACAATTCTGTTGTCAAATGAATGTGACGCACATGACGGGTCTTCCTTATAACCCTCAAGGTCAAGGCATTGTTGAACATGCTCATCGTACCTTGAAGTCTTATTTTACTAAACAAAAGGAAGGATTGAAGGAGACCCTGCCCCCCGGGCCTAGAACAACAGTCTATTTGGCTCTTTTTATGCTTAATTTTTTGAATTTGGATGACCATGGCCAGTCAGCAGCCGATCGCCACTGTGCCCCATTGGACTGTCCAAAAGACTTGGTTAAATGGAAGGACATGTTAACCGGACAATGGAAGGGCCTGGATCCTATGTTAATGAGATCCAGGGGAGCTGTTTGTGTTTTTCCACAGGAGGAAGATAATCCCTTCTGGCTGCCTGAAAGATTGACACGTCACCTCCCTGGGGATGACCCTCCCAAAGATGGCCCTACAGCAACCTCAGCGGTGGATGGTGCTGGTGACTTTGATGCTTGTGCTACACTTATCTGAGGCCGCCGGAGAGCTTTGGTGGGCTATTCTGTCTGCTTATCCAAAGCTGATGCCCATTAGACATGATTCGCCTATGCTCCCGAGATTTTTCACCACAAATTATCTCCCTTATCTTCCCTATGAGACTGATATAGCCCACTTTAATGAGAACCACACTTTGATGGAGAATGACTCTCTTTGCTTTCAAACACCTTTGGCCTCCGGCGATTGTCTACTTCTAAATTTTACCAAGGCTGGCCGCTGGTATTGGGAACATGGACTCCGTGGCCCCAAATCTATTAAACAGACACAAGATGCCCCCAATGATTCTAACAACTGCTCGGTGATGATGAATGCTACCTGGTGGAATATGGTGATGTGGATGAACTCCTCTCTTGTTTCCCCTCATTTTACAACTGAATTTGGTCCCAGACAGCCCAAGTATGCTCCCTACTGCTATTCTCTCTATGAGGATCAGTTTCCCCCCCTGGACTGAGTGTCAGTCACCTATTGTTGCTTGGGCAGATAAGTCTAAGACCTTTTCCTTCTCCCCCTTTTTGGGTTGAGACATGGATCGCTTCAATGTTGGTGACTTCCAACAGGATATTCGAGAATATCCTTTTGATTCTCATCTGCTATGTGGACCAAATGGAAGTTGTTCAGATCTTACTCCCCTTGCCTTTGTTTTGGGTGCCCAGATTGCCTATAGCAATTGTTCTTTAGAGAGATCTTATCATGCACACCACAATTGTGGCGATATAGCCAATTATACCAATTGGAGGGAGGACCCCCATACTTGTCAGGATTTACGTGCGGTTGCAGTCCCTCCCACACCAGTGTGCTTGTATCCTCCATTTCTTTTTATTGTTACTAATAGTTCTTTTGCTTTATGTATCAATTATTCTTGTTTTATTTCCTGCTGTTGGGATGCTCAAAAGAGGTCCATGTGGACCTCTCTGTGCTTGAAGGATTGTCATCTTGGATGTCTTCTCTTTTTTCCTATTTTAAGGAATGGGTGGGAGTAGGGCTATTTGGCGTGCTTTTGTGCGCAGGCTTGACAGGTTTCTTATTCATGATCTGGCGACTGCACAATCAACGTCAGCGAGATAGGGTGGTGATGGCACAGGCCTTTGCAGCACTGGATCAAGGCGAGTTGTCAGGCATCTGGAGGTCTATTTTAAAAAAAATGATGACCAAACTTTCTTGCCAACGGGGTCTTTGCTCCACAATTGGACCTGGTAAGTCAATGACAGAGTGACAGATAAGACTCAGTCCACCTAAGACAGGGCGGTCTTGGGTGGGGAAGCCGATCCAATGACGGGTAAGGATCAGGCACTGCACTCCTTATCAGGCTCAGGTCCATCATGAGGCCATTCAAATCAAGGCTGCAACCTCCCCCCCCAAGAATCACACTGTGAGTCTCAGCTTTTGCACCTGGAGGGTTCGACCCATTGCACCCAGTAAAGTGAGTCTCTAGCTGTCCTTTGATTTGGTCAAATTAAAGTAAAAAGGGGGAGATGTAGTGCACCACACATGCGCACTCTCGCTCAGCCATCAACCGCCAAAAGGTGACGTAGCCCGAGATGTCAAATCAGCCAAGTCATGCAAGCCAATAGAATAGGGACACGCCAACCCAGGGGCTATTTAAGGAAGGCTGTTTCCTCCTTCGGGGTCTTTCCTCTCCTCGGCTTCAATAAAGCTTGCTACAGAAGGATCCTGGCATTCGTGTGCATTCTTGCCACAATAATGTACATACATTCTGGACCCATAAGCAATGGAAGACTGTTTCCTTCAGGTAAATGTCCTCCCTGTTAATATTAAAGAATCCATGAGGGTTAAAAACAGCAGGAATCTAGTAGGTGAGATTGTGGCTATGTTTCAGCAAAAGAGTAAACACTGGAATCTTCAGGACAGTCCTTAAGGCCATGGAAAGAATCTTAAAATATAGGAGTTTAAAAATATATAATTTCTCATCTCTGCAAAAAATAAAAATTCAATATGAATTATATGAGGGGCTTCTTCATTAATCTAAAACACAAAGGCAGAGCTACACATGAGGCAGCTTGGGAGAAGGTTGAAAAGGCAGGGAATTAAAACCCAGGCCTATTCCTGAGTTCAAGGTCACCCTGTGAGTGACACAGCAGGTCCAGGCCCAGGAGTAGTTGAAATGGTAATTTTATGGCAGGGTTCCATTTAACAGACTTTCCCATGTGTGCTTAACAAAGACAGATATATCTCTGAATTCTTTTGCAATGTGTGCTTGCTGTCACTTGTCAGGTAAGTATCAAAGGGCTTGGGGCAAGGGATGCTCAGATACACAAAAAGAAACCTGAAGTAAATGTTAGATGAAAAGAAAGAACTGCTAGGAGGACAGTAACACACACACATACAGACACACACACACATACACACACACACACACACACACAGAGAGAGAGAGAGAGAGAGAGAGACAGACAGACAGACAGACAGACAGACAGACACACACACACACACACACACACAAAGCAAAATATAGACAGATCTTCTAGAATAACAAGAAAGCAAGACATGGACACAGAGATCTTTCAGAGTTGCAAGCAAGCAGAATATAAGCACAGAGATCTCCAGGGAGAAAGCAGAACACAGAGAGAAGTAGAATGGAAAGCTGTATTCAGCAGAACAAACTTCATCAGCTTGAACCCACAATTTGGCTTCTAGTCATCCTTTTCACTGTTCCCAGGTACCCCTTGTCTCAAAAAGACCCTCAGAGCCAAGGCTTTTCCCTGGCCCCACTTTTTTAAGGTGCTATGTTTTTCTCAGTGTGTCTAGCTGGATTCCCTTAGGAAGCACCAGGTGTCCATATGTGTTTGGATTTATCTCTGATACTCTATTCCATTGATCAACCTGTGTGTTTGTATTCCGAAACTGTGAAGTTATTTTATTTTTCCAGTTGCTTTAGCTCTCTATGGTTTTTGTTCTGGGAGATGGAAATTGTCCTTTCAAGGTTTATAAACTCTTACACCTAAGGCTTTAGTCAAATTGTAGAGAGCCTCGGCGAGTGGTGACAGCATTTGCCATTACAAGATGGCGCTGGCATCCGGCTCCCGTGGGTAAACAAGTAAACTGCGCATGTGCAAGTGGTGAAAGCGCGCCAAGTCACTGCCCAGCCCGGGGCATCATACGGGGTTTTGAACAAGCAGCCAATCAGATATGTCCATGCCACCCTAGGGTGTATATAAAGCAGCGCCATCTTGGGTCTCTCTCTCTTCCTCCTTTCATCGCAATAAACGCTTGCTGCAGAAGGATCCTGGTGCCCATGTGCATTCTTGCTGGCGAGATGATTGCGTGGGGCACACAAATTTGCAGTGATCTTCCTCTCTTTGTGTTTGGAGTGCTGGGACTGAAATGAAATGCACTAAGATGTCCAGCTGAAAACCAAGTTTATTGTTGCTATCTCTACTTCTACCTCTCCATCTCCTCCCCCTCTCTTTTTTCTATATCTATGTCCTGCCAAAAATATTTTGATCATTATTTTCTTTGTATGAATATTTTGACCATCTGTGTATACCCTGTTTTATACCCTGTTCATGCCAGTGGGGCAGAAAGGCAAGGAGACTTCATTAAAAACAAAAAACAAAACAAAAAACTGAGAATGTGCATTACAGATAATATGAACTTCTTTAAATACAGAGAGCAAAACTGAAGAATAAAAAATTATAAAAATAGTTAATAAAATGTATATGGGCTTTTCTTTAGATTTTTCCTTAAAGGGCTTGGAAAATTATTCTGAAACAAATCGAGAGTGTGAGCCAGTCAGATTCAGGAACCTGCTAAACCACAAGAGAATAAAAGCCATCTAGGTGGAACCAGGGAGCTGATGACTATGATGATAAGACAGGGCCATGGTTGGGGCTACCTAGAAATCATTAACTAGAGAACGAAAGGACAAGACCAGAACCACATTCTTGGGAAGAATAAAAGTACAGAGTGTTTGCCACATGAATATGGGTTGAATTTCTCGAAGACTTTCCATTGTTTCTACCTCATAATGTTATGTTTCCTTGGTTACCCCTCCACCCCCGTTTTCCCCAGTTTTTCCCCCATTTTCCCCCATTTTCTTTCCTTTGTGAGTTCCTATATAAGACCACCCCTGACCAGGTGGTCTTGTCAATTCCTCTGAACCTACATGGGATATGGATTGACCATCAGTCGATTGATCCCGAAATATATCTCATGCTGTTGCAGCAAGAATGGTGTCTTGTGGATTATTGGGGTGGCCACAAATTCCTGAGGCTTGAGGGAGGTCCTCCCTTCGTGGAGGGGGTCTTTCAAAACCTGTATGCTCTTGAAGAAACTTCTGTCTTCTTAGATTCTGAGGTATTTTGCACCTCAAATTTTCTGTACTTGGTAATGTGTTCTGTCCAAGGCATTTTAGATCACATGGGGATTCAACTTCTGTTGAGGGGGGGGTCCCTTTAGGTATCAGACAGGGAAGCAAACCATGCTAAGAGTTGAGAATGAATACCTGCTGCGGATTGACTTTGTCAACCTGGTACAGTAAAGGGGGAGTTTAATTCCAGCCAAATCATTGCCTGCATATTTAAAAGGCTGTACATTTTGTGGAATGTTTTCCAGGTAACAGTCTAATAAGCCCAATAAGCCCAATAAGTCCAATTCTAGGTACGCTGTATAGTTTAAGTTTTGTCTATATGGAAAAAAAATTTACAAAGTATAAGTGTCCAAAAGAATGGATTTATACGGGCTGGTTTTGTGCGTGAACTTGACACACCTAAAGTTATCAAAGCTGGAATTATCAAACAGAGAGGAGCTTCAGGTGAGGAAACGCCTCCATGAGATCCAACTGTAAGGCAATTTCTCAGTTAGTGATCCAGGGGGGAGGGCCCATTGTGGGTGGTGCCATCCCTGGGCTGGTAGTCTTGGGTTCTATAAGAAAGTAAGCTGAGCAAGCCAGAGGAAACAATCCAGTAAGTATCATCCCTCCATGGCCTTTGCATCAGCTCCTGCTTCCTGACCTGCTAGACCTCCAGTCCTGACTTCCTTTGGCGATGAACAGCAATGGGGAAGGTGTAAGCTGAATAAACCTTTTCCTCCCCAACTTGCTTCTTGGTTGTGATGTTTTGTGCACAAATAAAAGTCCTAAGACAGGGTTCTGTTTATAAAAGACTAAGAATTAATTGTGATCTTTCTCCAGTAGCATAGAGGTCATAAAGTACATAGGACATTTCCCATAAGGATGGTAAAAAGTCTAGGGAAAAATGAGTGTGGGATAATTGTTCTGCAGGAGTTGGAAAAGGTCTGCCTCTACAGTTAAAGGTAGGTAAGGTCTGCCTTCAGATACCAAAGAGGTTACCAGGTCATTAAAAACAAATACCCTCCAAATATTTTGGATTGAATAAAAGTATTTATCTCCTTCACTGAGAAGAGTTCTCTCTGTGATTAATATTCCTGCATTCCCTTGTGAACTGTAGGTATAAATATCTTGGCCCTCAATATCTTCCTGATCATTAAAGAGTGAAACTCTCCAGCAATTGGAAGAATTAGCCAGAGGGAAAAATGATTTCCATATTTGACTAGTTAGTTCAACATGGCATGTCCTGAATTTGATTATACAAGCACACAACAGAATGTACTCAGAACATTTTATTTATATATTTGTGTATACTTAATCACACATATTTAACTAGGAACAAATTATGTGAGAAAAATTTTTGATGGGAATTAGAGAAGACTAAATGGAAAACTGACCTAATACATTGTAATTAACATGTATAACAATCAATGTTATGTATAAAATGACTAGAATATTTTTGAAGACTTAAGAGCAATGGGTATTGTTAGAAAGAACAAAGGTTCCATTCCCAGAAACCACTTGCTTTCTACATATTTGCTGTAGCAGCATTCCTATGTATTTCTTGTATTCTTCTGGATTCTGGTAATTCACACAGACATATGCAGGTGAACATACATATTTATAAAATAAAGATGATTTGTATGCAGTGATGTGAGAGACAGCCTTCATGTCAAGTTAAATAAAAATATATCTTGTCCTACATAAAAGTAGCTGTGGACTTCTGTGAGCCTGTGTGCTCTGAGGGAAAACCTCCTTATTCTGAGATTAGAACAACACATCAAAGCTGATTCTCTAGGAACAGTGTTCACAGTGCTTATAGGTGACTTTTTCTTGATGTTGTCTCAGTTTTGTTCTCTGTCCTTTATATGTGAATTGTGGCAATGATACATCTGTCTGTTAGATCATAAATTATGAAGAGGTAGCATTGGCTCCTGAGCAATCTACATTCTCGGTGTCTTTTACTTGATTTTCAGGGTACATCCTATGGTACAAGATGAACTTTCCAGTCATTTTTGCCCATCATTTTTATGATTTAAATATGTTTCTATATGACTTTGAGCTAAAAGTCCACTTAAAAGTCTCTGTTTTTACACTGTGTTTATGTTCACATTATGACTAGGAGCAAGCAAAACTTTAGAATCCCTATGTTAAATCTTAATTGTTTAATTAATAACATCCTTTAATTAATTAAATTATTGTTTGGGAAATGAGTCTGAAGCTCTCCATGACTGCCAACACAAAAAAGAATCTTCCTCAGCTCTTCTTTCTTCCCTGTTGTGACAGTTATTCTTGAGAATCAAGGTGACTGCAGATGGAATTAACTAAGACCCAGAGAAGTGAGTACTGTCTGGTTTTCAGTTTCATTATAGCTTTTGGAGTAGGAAACCCCTTCTTTATTCTGAAACTTTTGAAAAGATAAGATCCACTTTAATCCAGGCCACAGTTTCTGACTGCAACCTACATAAAGGATATTAAAGATGGTAGCTTTTTCAGCTTTCACTACCTTTGCTTATCTAGTTGAGTTTTAATTTTTACTGTCATCAGAGCCTAATTCATTGAAATTATGATGTTTGCTGAAGACTAACTGAGACTTTTAGGCACATGGACTTGAATACTACTGTCTTCTTCAACTTTCCATTGTTAGGCAGCAGTTCTTAGACTAGTTAGACGGTAGGATCTAAGTCATTTTAACACATTCACTTTCTACATATATACATTTATTTTATAAGTTTTGTTGACTTTTGCAAGCACAGCTGTGGTGGTTGGGTTTGTTTGGTTTGTTTCACTTTTTTGTTTGTTTGTTTCTTTTTCATCCTTGTCTCAAAGAAAGCTGTGCTGACTAAAACCAGTGCTCCACAGTTTTTGTCATCTGCCTCCTGTTTTTCTCCCAAGGTTGTCTCATAGATACCAGGTGAAAAGATGTTTACCTTTTACATTTTACCTTAACCCAGCATAAATTACAAAACTACAATCTCTCCTTAAGTGGCAATATTCTGGTGACAGTTCCGTGTACAGGACTGATTAATCTCTCCACTGCAAGTGGAGTTGTGCTTTGAAAGATTTCTACCTCGATTCCATGAGCAATAAGGAAAATGCCCACTGGGTACTGTGAGGGGAGCATAGGCAAGCTTGGAAGTTGTGACCTGATGATCAGAGGGTCTCTTTCCACTACAAGGAAAAGCTAGGTGCTGATCAAACTTGAACTGTAGTGATGGGACTTCCCAAGGGCTGCTTGGTCATAAAGAAATGTAAGCTATTGGCAGACAGACACTAGTTCTACTTAATAAAAGTCTCAACAGATCTTGACTGCTCTTTGACTGGATTCCTTGAACAGGAAACACTAGGTTGTGTCCTTCCTGCATACACTAACTCCAGGAGGGAGGCAAGATTCAGTGGCCAATCAGGTCCTCAAGGCAGACAGTCAGTCATTAATGAAAGAGGGTTCTTCCTGTTTTCCATGCTTCAAGTTTCCTGTAGCTGAGCAGGATCGAGTGTCTCAGTGTGTGGTGCTTTTTTCTGCTACTTCAGTGGTTGTGTCACAGGAGCTGAGGCAAACTCTGATGTTGTGACATGGTAAGCATATTTTTAGTGCCATGAATGAGGAGGATGAAGAGAAGGAGGAGGAGGAGGAATAGGAGGAGGAGGAGGAGAAAGAGAAGGAGGAAGAGGAGGAGGAGGAAGAGAAGGAGGAGGAGAAGGGAGGAGCTAGAATGGTGTGTCCTTGTGCCCTTCCCCCAGCCTTGAGCAGGCCTGAGAGACCTTGCTTACCAAAACAGACCAAATGATAGGATCTAGGTGGAGTTACCCACCTTAGCTGCACAGAACACAGAAGCAGAACTGCCCCTGAGCTTGTCTTGTGACATCTCCAGCTGTGACCTAGAAGGATTATGGATTATCCCACCCATCTCAGGCTGAAACCAGGAGGGGTTATGGGTTGGGCCTTCCCCTTTAAATTGAGAGCTGAACATTAAAGCTTTGAGCCTTGATCAGAGAACTTTGTCTTGGCTTCATCTCTTCTCACCCTCCATCCCCCTTTCATTCCCAGCCCTCCCTTCAGGTGAACCTAGTTGACTTGTGGCCAAGAGTGGCTGCAGATTGGTGCCCACAACGAGGGACTTGAAAATGGGGGACCAGCTGAGGAACTCTGCCTTAGGTGGAGCTCGACGGAAAACAGAACAAGAAGGAGAGTATCCCAGTCACTTGTTAAGCAGTGAACAGCATTGATGCTAGCTAGTTAAGGTTGTGTTTGCAGGAAATGTGTTTTAGGGGATACAGTCTAGGTTGAATAGGTGTTGACCCAATGCTGAACTCACCTAGCAGGTGACAGTAAATTTTGGGACAGGAGAATTTCAAACAGGCATTCTCCCCGCAGCCTAAGAGCTGCCTGCCCCCCAGATGAGAGGAACAGGGTTAGAAAAAATTGGAAAAATAAGAATGCAGGGCACTGAGGAGTAAATATCAACAGCCACTGCTACACCTTCTAAAGAAAGAGATGAAGCGTTAGATCTTGAATATCAAAGAGAGAAAGGGTTTCTTTTGCAGTTGTTCTCTCTGAGTTGCATCAGCAAAAAAGAATGAAAAGGCTGTTTCAGAGCTCCCCTAAAAACAAGAGAAAATTCAGGAGACGTCTTGAGTTTCTCTCTAGCTTCCACAGGAGAAATCCTTAGCTCTGCTTTCTTTGTTAACTGTCCTTGGCATGCCAGTATCCACGTGTGTCAATTGTCTCTCTTTGTTTCTCTGTTTGAATGATTGGTGGTCTATGTTTTGTGGTGTTCTATGTTTAATGTTCAAAAGATTGTTAAAATTGCTTGATCCAACCCTTGGTCTAGTTTAACTTGGTTTTCTTTTTTTTCTTTCTTTTTTTTTTTTTTTTTTTTTGGTTTTTTGAGACAGGGTTTCTCTGTGTAGCCGTGGCTGTCCTGGAACTCACTCTGTAGACCAGGCTGGCCTCGAACTCAGAAATCTGCCTGCCTCTGCCTCCCAAGTGCTGGGATTAAAGGCATGTGCCACCACCGCCCATCTGACTTGGTTTTCAAAGGCAGTCTTATTATGCAGAGCAGAGGCTGATAAGTTTTCTTAACACCTGTAGCTAAGAGCCAAGCTGAGCTAGAAAAGCCTTTCTAAAAGTTGATATAAGCTGCTTTTAAAGGGTCTAGCAGTTTTTTAGATTCAATAAGAAAGCTAAGAGTGGTTTGTCCTAGAAAAATCTCTGTGGTAAGGTGCTTTTCTCTTAAAATTACAGCTAGAAAGACAAGAAAATTTTGTTTGGTCTAAATATATAAGATGTGTAGCCACTTCATTGTTTCTGACTGGTTTTAAAAGTATAAATATAGTCTGCATCTGCATGTCTTGGTTATAGATTATTGGCCTATAAGTTTTTGGGTTTGATTAAAAATTTACAGCTTTGGTAGCAGAAAGTTGGCTTAAAACTAACTCAGGGTTGGAGTAATTAAAAAACCAGATGTATAAAAGATTTAAAAGCAATGTCTCTTTAGTGAGATATTAAAAGCTGCACTATCATGCATACATATAAACTGGTAGCCAAATTTGTAACATGAAAGTAATATACTTGGTGTTGATTTTAGAGAAAATAGATTGTTTACATTGTTAAAAATAGGATTTGTTTCCAAAAATTATGGTTATATGCTGTGAGAATAAAAAAACTGAAAGCAGTTTGGAACACATAACAAAAATTCATGGTCAGTAAAGACCACCAATAACTTGTTAAATATAGCCATAATAAAAATATCAAGTTCCTCCAGGGCAGAGTGACCAGAAATGAAAAGACAAGCAAGGACAAGTTAAGCTCTCTCCCCCCTGTCTGGGAGGTCCGAGGTTTCATGGTCAAAAATAACTAGTCATCCTGCCAGCCCAAATGATTGCTTACGCAAATTGCTGATGTTTAAAATATCCAATCACACATAACCACGCCAAATTTTCCAGCTCTCCCCAACCTCTACCTATAAATATCCTAAGCTTCCTAGGGTCTTCGTCAAATCCTCTATTTCCTGCATGGGATACATATCGACCAGAGGGCCTCTGCCATTAAACTACCTTTTGCTATTGCATCAAGAAGGTCTATCATGTGTCCTTGGGTGCAGGCACATCTGAATTTGAGTGAGGGTCTCCCTTCAGGGGGGTCTTTCATTTTGGTGCATTGGCCGGGAAGTCTTGTCTGAGATCTGTGCAACCACCCAGACTTGGAGGTAGGTCTGTATGAATGGTGTGTGTCTGAGTGCGGCACCACTGTCTTTGTCTTTGTGTTTTGGTTTCAGTGTTTTGGTTTCAGTTTCTGTGCTGGGGGGGAAGATGTGGAATCCTTTCCCATCGAAGACCATGAGCAGCTGCCGTTGTAGTCCATGAGGGGCTCAGAGGCTTCGGGTGAGGAGACTGTGCTGAAACCCACAGGCTGCGACCCTGGAGGACCCTCCTAGGGTGGAAGGGAGTCAGAAGTGGTTTGACTGCCCTTGTAGGGAAGACGTGGAATCCTTCCCCTTCGGAGATCATGTTTGGTTGGTTCTATAAGACCAAACGCAGGCAAGTGTGTCTATTCTGTTTGTATTTTATGTGTAACAGTGAGACAGTCTTTCTATGACCCCTCCCTGCCACCTTCACACAGCAGAGCAACTGAGCAGAGTGCCAGTGCCACAGCCAGGGGTGGGCCAGCCAGAGTGGCGAGCTGCCCTGATACTTGAAGCCAGAGTACATGCAGGTCTCCCACCTGCTGCAGTTTGAAAGGCAGGAGACGAGTTCCCAGCCTCCCACCCATGATGAATTGAGTGCAGAAGAGAATTCGGGTGGCCAGCGCAAGCAGTGAGGGCAGCTATCGAGAGATGAAGGTGGGAGGGCAGAGCAGTGTGGTGAGTGCAGGCTGCAGGGCCATCTTGGGTTAAGCGAGACATCTTGAGAACTATGTTTCCCAGCAGGCCTTGCAGTTCTGATGATTATATCCAAGATGGCAGCCAGCCTGAGAACTATGTTTCCCAACAGGCCACGCGGCTCCCTGCCACCACTACGGTTGTTGTCTAGGGATTTCTGACATGTGCCGCCCACGATATAGACAGTCTGTCTGTGTTGTTTTTCTCTGTTTGTCTTAGTAAACTGTGTTTTCGTTGTCGTTTTATATGTTCTTGGACCCTGACTGACAATTGATGCTTATTCACCACAAAGGAATGGTAGTGGATTCTGCTAACTTCCCCAATGAGATTTAAAAGAAAGAAAAAGTGAGTAAGTAGCACTGAGACAAGTCACATGACATGACTCCAGCTTAACTCTGAGCCAACAAAGCTGCTTACAGACAGGTCAGATGGGTTTGCATGCTACAAAAAAGTTACAGGCTGTCCTGAGTCAAAGAGCCAAAAGAATAGGTCTCCATTTTGGTACAGATACAAATTTATAGTAAAAAAATAAGTTAGTTATCAAAACAATAGATGGGCCAGGACCCCTCAGGCACCTAGATCTAGTGCGCAATATAGTCACCTAGATAAATCTAGTAAAAGAATACCCTTCCCCCCAATAAAAGCCTTTCTTCTGCAAGACCCTTGTAGGTTCTGGTCTTCAGGAGTGAAGAACAAGAGAAAATACCGGGAAAAAGAATGTTCCCTCAGACATGGGGACCCCATCAATTGATCAGGTCGTGGTCAACAGCGAGTTACAGAAGGTAAGAGACACCCAAAAGCCCACGCCAGATCCCATTGATAGATCTTACATAAGAATATGAGACCCCACTAATTTTCACCAAGGCACATGAGGTTAAGCAGGGATCAGATGAGTTGCCCAAGCCTTTCTAGACATTCTGTCAGTATAGACAAGGCTTCAGAGGCTAGAGAGACTACAAGATAAGTCATTAAAAGGTTTAGTGTAAGTCTAGAAGAAAGGAGTGGAGAAAGTTTACTGTAAGTTGCTGAAAGTTTTGTGTAAGTCTAGAAGAAAGGAGTGGAGAAGAGAAGTGGAGATAAGTTGCTGGGAAAGTCTAGAGGAAAGGAGTGGAGAAGATAAAAAGTTTAATGTAAGTTTAGAAGAAAGGAGTAGAGAAAAAGGTTTAGTGTAAGTTGCTGAGAAAGACTAGAGAGGTGAAGAAAAAGGAAAGTGACAGGAAAAGAATTTACAGAAAGCAGAGAAGAGGGACTCAAATCAAAGAGAGATTAAAAAAACTCCTTGAAAAAGACGAGTGTGCACATTGCAAGTAAAGGAGCTAGCTTCGGGGTCCAAGAGGGCCCTAACAAATAAAGCCAGGCCTTAAAAAATACCCCAAATGGCGAAGATATTAGCTCTGTGTGAAGACACCGATTAAGATAGACAGGGTCCTCCTCCAGGCCAATGGACAAAAATATATTCATGGACTACCCAAAATATATACTAAGAGATGGGCTAGATATCTCATTCACTTATGGTCATCCTAGACTGTTCCTACCCTTTGTCGGGTTGAGACTTACTCCCCAGGATGGGGGCCCAGATACACTTCCTACCCGACGGGCTGCAACTAACTGACAAGAACTCACGAGTAGAGGAAAGGCTTCTCCTACTGACTCCAGCCGGGAGCCGAGGCAACCTGCTTTACAGACAGGAGCAGTTTTCTCCATGCTGGTCAGAGACAAGCCAACACTACTGTGGTGGACACAAATGTCATCTGGGCTGACTCCCCACCCCTGGGCTCATCAGTGCAGAGAGCAACCTTGGAACTTGGGGCTGACAAGAAAACCAACATCTGCATGGATAGCAGGTATGCTTTTGCCATAGCCCATGTCTGCAGGGCTATATATCAAGAGAGAAAACCCTGATGAATCCAGCAACTGTGAGTACTCGTTGCCCAGGACGCCAAAAGAAAAGAGACTCAGTGGCCTGAGACAATAATCGGTCAGATCAAGTGGCTTGATACGGGAGCCTGTTCTGATTGTGGGCCCATGAGATAACCTCACTTGAAACACAGAGTAAGAGAAAGAACTCAGATTGCTAGCCATCCTGCCAGTTACTATCTAGAGGAAAAGAGACAATGGTACACACAAGAAGGGAGAACTATACTCCCCAGAAAGCAAAGGACTTACCAGGCTAAATGCACAGATGGACTCTTAAGATATGAGTGCAACCAAACAGCAAAGAGATTTGAAGCCTATAATAGACCTCAGGTTTTGGGCCAGAGAAGTAATAAGACAGTGTAAGGTATGCCATCAAGCAAAGGCTTATGAGACTTAGAGTAAATAAAAAAATACCTAGAAGAGAACAGCCTAGAATAGAGATCTTTCAAGTAGCTGAGATAATTAGATCAGATAATAGCCTTGTCTGTGTTTCTAAGATAAGTCAGGAATTGTCAGAGACATTAGAGATTAATTAGAAGCCCCACTGTTTATTCTGTCTCCAAAGATCAGGACAGGTAGAGAGAATAAACAGAACCCTAAAACTAATTCTCCTCGGGAGCTGACACTGGCTAAAGTGTCCCTTGTCCTTGTTCCACACCTAGAATGTCCCTCTTGTGTGAGAAATGATTTTTCAGGCTACTAAGAGACTGTTCCTGGAGCTGTTGACCATCTGATCTCCTTGAAGTTGACCAACACCTGTGCCTGATGCCAACTGGAGAAGATCCAGATGCCTGAACAACCCCCTGCTGTTTAGCTCAAGATCACCTGCTTTTCTACAAGGCCAAAGAGCAGCAGGCCTTGACTCCTAAGACATCCCCTACCTAGAGGCACAGAGGTAATGCTGCCTTAGAGGATGGGACTCAGGGTGTATATACCCAAGGTTGTGATTCCACGATTGAAATCAAAATGTGAATTTAGAGTTATATAGTTTTGTTCCTTTTACAATCTCTCTTTATTATATATGTGATTTTATGTGTATGTAGACAACTATGTGCCACAAAATATGTAAAAGTTAGAGGAGTCATTGACTTCCCTCTCAGAAGTAGTTCTGCAGAACAGAAGATCAGACTTGCTGTTCCTTATAGAAGGAGGCCTGTGTGCTGCTCTAAGATAAAAATATTACTTCTATATAGACCATTCAGGAGTGATTAGAGACTATGAATAAACTCAGAGAAAGGTTAGACTAGAGACAGAAAGATAGAGAGGCATAACAAAACTGGTTTGAGTCTTGGTTCACCCACTCTCCTTGGCTGATGATACTGCTCTCTGCCGTAGCCGGTCCCATAATAATAATTTTTCTACTTCTAGTTTTTGGGCCATGTGTGATAGACAAATTAATAGCTTTTGTTCAGACTAGAATAGATGCTGTTCAGTTAATAGTGTTGAGACAAGAATATGAAATTGTGGAGAACAAAATAGAAGATGCTTATCTTTAACTTTAAGGTTAAAGTTATTCTAAACAACAGGAGTAGGGAATGTGAGAATAAAAAAACTGAAAGCAGTTTGGAACACATAACAAAAATTCATGGTCAGTAAAGACCACCAATAACTTGTTAAATATAGCCATAATAAAAATATCAAGTTCCTCCAGGGCAGAGTGACCAGAAATGAAAAGACAAGCAAGGACAAGTTAAGCTCCCTCCCCCCTGTCTGGGAGGTCTGAGGTTTCATGGTCAAAAATAACTAGTCATCCTGCCAGCCCAAATGATTGCTTACGCAAATTGCTGATGTTTAAAATATCCAATCACACATAACCATGACAAATTTTCCCACTCTCCTCAACCTCTACCTATAAATATCCTAAGCTTCCTAGGGTCTTCGTCAAATCCTCTATCCCCTGCGTGGGATACGTTTCGACCAGAGGGCCCCCACCATTAAACTACCTTTTGCTATTACATCAAGAAGGTCTCTCATGTGTCCTTGGGTGCACACAGATGCAGATTTGAGTGAGGGTCTCCCTTCGGGGGTCTTTCAATGCTAATATTGCAAAAGAAACTTGAAAATGTAGTTAAACTGCCAACATTCCATTGGCTACAGCTGACAGTTCAATCATGTACTTGGGACTTTTTTTTTTTTTGGCTCACTTATGTTTATAAAAAGGCTAGAGCAGGTAGAGTTGAATAAAAGTTAAGAACAATTGTGGCATAATATGGGCCTACTGACCTCTTCACACAAGCCTTTTTTGGATACTGTGGTAGAAGCAAATTTAACACCCCAATATTGTAAAACTATATGTAAGGCTACTTTGTCAGGAGGAGATTACTTGCTTTGGAGCTCAGAATGGCGTGATACCAGTAAGAGAACCGCCATGATGAATGCTCAGGCAGGCAATGCAGATTGGAATCTTTAACATGCTTCTACGAGAAGGTCACTATGAAGGTAATGCTAATCAGGTTAAACTGCCTGCAGGAGTGTATACATAGATTGCAATGGCTGCCTCCTGTGCTTGAAATCAATTACCTACTAAAGGGGATCTTAGTAGAAATTTATCCAGTATTAAACAGGGTTCTGAGGAATCATTCCAGAAATTTGTGGACAGGCTGCTGAAAGAAGCTGGTAAAATGTTTTAGAGATCCTCAAACAAATTCCTTTTGTTACACAGTTGGCTTATGAGAATGCTAATGCAGCCTGTTAGGCCATACAAAGCAAAGACAAACATTTGTCTTTGCTCTAAAATTGGGCCCCTCTTACCACCAGGGTCTTGCCATGGCTGCTGCCTTACAAGGGGCCACTGTACAAGCAATGCTTATACAGAACCATAAAGAGAAAAGATGTTTTAAGTGTGGGGATTCAAGTCATTTTTAAAAATGACTGTCTCAAACCGGCACAAGCAAGCAATCAGGTCACATGACAGAAAGTTGTCCTTGGTGCAGGAAAGATAATCTCTGGTCCAGGCCTCAGGATATAGGCAGAGATTAAAAACATTTACATTTGGATTAAGTCAATACAGTGGGTGCAGCAGAAGCTTGTGTGACAGACACTCCTTTTGTCTTGGTCATCCTGACCTGCCCCTTGAAGGGTGTTTTCTGGAATTTGTTTATTGCCTTGTTTGTTCCTTGAGGAGGGGTTAGCCTAGGGTCCAAAGACATTCACAACAGTCTAAGGGCCAAGAGTCATAGTGATTATGCTGGAAAAATTTAAATAATGGTTGTGTAAGGCCCGACAGAAAGGGAGGAACTCCCTCCCTGCTCTCAGGAATTCACGGCCACCCCAATAACTGCAAAGACACCGTACTTGATGTAACAACAAGAGGTATATTTCAAATCAACGCGTTGAGGTCGCACTTCTAGCCTGTCCTACGCAGAGGCAAGCAATGAAGTACGACCCCCCACCCTTAGAATCTATTTTGTCTTGTGGATAGCTAGTTTCTGAAAGAAAAATTTGAAATAGGCCCAAACTAATAAAGTAGCAGGGCCTGTGATTCCTTTTCCCTAACCTAAATAGTTAAAAATGCCTGTCAGCAGGTTTGGGCCCACTTAATTAGTTACAGAAGATGTGGAGTTACAAGACAAAGGCCTATTAAATCATCCAAAGAAACTGACCATGAAAGATAAAAAGGTATACAAGGACATCCTTAGAAGAATAGAGATATGTCCAAATGAGTAATGGGCCATCTGGTGTTCCTACAAACCCTTCCCCCCGCCCTTTTGAGGTCTTCTCAAGGTCCAAGAAACTGCAATTTAAGCTTAACTAGATACTATGTTAACTTAGACCGGTACAGTCTGCTGATGTAAAACTACCAATCATGTGTACTCATGTAAAAATCTCCCACTTCCCCCACCCCTTGGCTATAAAAGTCCTAATCCTTAGATCCTCCTGGTCAGTCCCTCTATCCCCTATGTGAGATATGGGGATATGGACTGGCCCAGAGCTCTGATATTACACTGCCTTGTGTGTTTACAGCAAGCTGGTCTCTCGTGAGTTTTTTTTGGGGGTGGGGGGTGGGCACTGTCCTGAGACTTGAGTGAGAATCCCCCTTTGAGTTTTTTCAGTTTCCTAGGACCCAGAATGCAGAACAAGCTGATCTGCACTCTTGGCTCCATCTGTGGAAGGTTTAAAAAATTTAAACTCCTTCATTTCCCCATTTCTGTTGATGTAGGTATTCTAATCATAGAATTAGATTTCAGTGTCTTCACAATCCTGATTTTCTTGTCCCTGTAAAGTATGATATTGCTGGCATAACATCAAAATCTGAACAGCACTTATTTTTTTCTTAACAAAAGTGACTAGACTATTTAATATGTATGGGCCTATGGTCAGAAGCAAAAGTAATATCAAGATTGGTCTCATAAGGGAGGATACTATAAACAACATTTCCAGTCTGTTATAGGACTTGTCAGGTCAGTTTTTGGGGTACATGGGGATTGTCACCCATCACTTGAAGAGCGCCTGCGGTGTAGGCACAGCTTAATGATCCTGTAGGCACAGGATCATCATTCTTTTTTAGTTTCTTTTCATCCTTGGAGGACTCAGGAGCTCTCTTTACGTGGGAGGTGTGGATCTAAGCAGAGATGTCTTTTACTTTTATGGCTGTAGAAGTGGTCAGGAGCACCAGGTATGGCCCTTTTCAACATGGCTCGAGGCTCAAGGTTCTCAACCCAGTGGAGGCAAATGAGAACAGCATCTTTAATCTGGAACTGATGAGGCACATTCAGGTCTCCAGTCTCATAAGCTTTTTTTAACTGCTCCCAGACTTCACGTTGGACCACCTCAAGTTCTTTCATGTGGACAAACAGGGATTTAGAAAGAACAACATCAGAATCATATATTCTATCTATCTCAGTAAGTGATGGAGACCCCCCACACATAAAATCTTACACAGTGTTAACTTAAATTATAACCCAGAACAAGGCAAAGAGAAGGAGGGCTGTCCAGTCATCCCCAGCCGGTCTCTAAGGCTGATAATAGTTTTATTTATCTTTTCTACCTATCCTGAGCTCTGATGTCTATAAGTACAATGTAATTTTTAATTAATCTCTAGCTAGGTGGCCAGTCCCTGACTTACCTGGGCAACAAAGGCAGGTCTATTGTCAGACCCAATTATCTTGGTTATACCATACCTGGGGAAGTTTTCTGCTAAGATCTTTTTAGTCACCATGTTGGCAGTCTCAGTCTTTGTAGGAAAGGCTTTCATCCAGCCTGAAAAAGTATCTATAAAGACTAACAAGTATTTGTTATCATATTTAGCAGGTTTGACTTTTATGAAGTCCACTTCTCAGTAGGCCCCAGGTCTATCTCTTTGAAGTCTTCTTCCTGGGGGACATCTTGAATACCCAGCTTTAGTCAGAGCACAGGCTTCAGTTTTTTATTACTGTTTCAGCTACATCAGATAAGTTCACCACATAAAATTGGAAGGACTTTACCAAGTTCTAAAGGTGTTTAGCTCTTAGGTCAGCTTAACAATGTAAATTTGTCACATATCTTTGAGGCAGTGGTGGACAGGAGCAGAGTCATCAACTTCAGGCAGTAAGGTGGCAGGATTCAGGATGGCTGGGGAGGCAAAGATCACTCTTTCATGTGGGTATTAGTCATCTTTTGGTCAGTGGGCTGCCAGATAATGTTCTCAAGGGAGTGGGGTCCCACAACAGTTGTCTGTTGTCTCAGAGTCAATTTATCAACATCTTTGTAAAAAGCCAGCAGTGTCTAGAAACTCTCTCATTTGTCTTAGTTTTTTGTAGGCCTTTAAGTGTAATCAAATGTAGTGCCTGGCTTTTTTTACTGGTAGCAGGGGGGTGTTCCACGGTGACTGGCAAGGAACCAGAATGTCCTATTGTGACAGTATTGAATGTGAGGTCTAATTTTTTTCTCTGGCTTCATGACTCACTAGGTACTGCTGCACTCCAATAGATGAGGTGTTGGTTTTAGTCCAAGCTTTGTGGAAATTCTGTTAACCATTTACTAATGTCGGGGCTTCTTGCTATTCTGGAAGCTCATGAAGCCAGTACTCATCTTTTAGTTTTAAGGCCAATATCATAGAGGTGGGGGTTCTCTCAAGACCCCTGGTCTTGTCTGAGTAAACTTTAACTTTGTCTCTCTCCAACAAAGGCATAGGACACTCAGGAATAACCAGAATGAGACACTTGTCTTTTTCCCAAATCAACAGTTTGTAAAGTAGTCTAAGAATATTGTTTCTGCCCTGTGTAGGCACACTGATCTTTCTCCAGCAGGCTTCGCTATCTTTCTCTACTTCTACTCAGTCTTGACCCTTTGTTGCCCAGATTCACTGTCTGTCTAAATCTTGTCCTATCCCTGTCTTTCTCTCCTACTACTGTGGCCAGAATCTTAGCCAAATTCTTTTCTTGTCTACAATCTTGCTTATCCTCTCTCTATCTTTTATAACTTCTTACCTGTCACCAGAGCCCAGCGGGGTAAACTGTCAGTCGCTCCCTACCTGTAGTCTGATCGGTTAAGGGGGGCTTCTAACAGGATCTTTTCTCTTCTGTGGTAAAAAGAACCTGTAAAAGCTGCTGGCAATCATCCCAGGTAGGCTGGTGGAAAGACATTAAAGACTGTTCCAGTCCAGTCAGACTGGCAGGGTTATCTGAAAAGAAAGGGTGATTAATCTTTTAGTTTAGTCTGTGTCTCATTCTGCAGAGAGCCAGGGCTCAGGAGCCTGGTTTCTCTTTCTCCCCCATGGTGATGGATCTTGGACCAGGTCCTGCCACAGAGTAATGTATGGCTGTTAATCGGAATATGACCCTGTTCCTTCCTGAAAAATAATAGCTTTAACTTTAAAAGTAATCGTCAAGTCAAAAGTCTCTTCTGGTGGCCAGTCAACATCAAAAGTCAGTCACTCTGAGGCACAAAAAATCTGTCATGGTCTTTTCTTTATCTCAACTGATAAATTATGTGCCCTGGTTCTAACTTCCATCCAGCGGTGTAAAGTCAAACTTAGAGGTGTGGTTATAGCCTGTCTCATAGTCACAAGTAACACAAAACAGACACAGAGAAACTAACACAGAGAAACTAGCAGAGACTTGTCTCAATCGAATACCAGCCGGGAAGGATTCCACGTCTTCCCGAGTGCCAGCCAGGAGGAATTCCACATCTCCCCAGCACTGGGAGATTTCCAGACATCTTTGAGAATTTCCTTGCCCACCCAGGGACGACTCCCCAGGGCTGCAGCCAGTGATTTTCCTAGCACATCTGCCAATCACTCCATTCATCTCTTCTCGAGACAGAACAAGCTGCAAACAGATGCAAAAAACCAAAAGCACTTTAACCAGCTTACTGAGACAGTACAGACTAGAGAATGGGCCCAAAACACAGCAAAACACAGAAACAGACAACATTGGCCAAAACCACAAAAATATACCTCCAAGTGGGTTCTTAGAGCTTAGGGTGGTCCCAGTTTCCCGGTCAGGGAACCAAGATGTAAGGTCCAACAGGAAGGGAGGAACTCCCTCCCTGCTCTCAGGAATTCATGGCCACCCCAATAACTGCAAAGACACCGTACTTGATGTAACAACAAGAGGTATATTTCAAATCAACGAGTTGAGGTCACACTTCTAGCCTGTCCTACGCAGAGGCAAGCAATGAAGTATGACCCCCCCCCCACCTTAGAATCTATTTTGTCTTGTAGATAGCTAATTTCCTAGGGCCCAGAATGCAGAACAAGCTGATCTGCACTCTTGGCTCCATCTGTGGAAGGTTTAAAATTTTTTTAACTCTTTCAGTTGCTTCCCCCATGGCACTGTAATTGTACCTGCTGGCAAAACAATTGTTCAACTTGTTTTTGTTCCTTTGCATCTGCTTCCTTCCAAATTGTTAAGAAAGAGAAAGGACACGATGGCTTTGGTTCCTCTAATGTATATTGGGTTCAGTCTATTACTAGCAAGAGACTCAAGTTACATAACAATTATTAGAAGACAAGATTGCCTTCAGTTTGGCATTTATTTGATACTCTCACTCAGCTAAAAATGATTGGTTATTGAATTAACCCAAAACAAAGTTCAAATTTAAGATTCATAAAACTAATGGGGCATTACAGCCTGACTTGCCTACTCCAGCTGGCATTCCAGTTAATGCATATAAAATTATTATAGATCTAGAAGATTGTTTTTATACCATTCCTTTACATTTCTGGTAAAACTGAGAGGTTTACATTCAGTAAATTTGCTCGTAATTGAGAATCCATGGTTCTCATATCATTGGAAAGGTTTGCCAAAAAGAATGGTTAATTGCCTTACATTATTAAAAAAAAAGGTTGTTATGTTAATACAAGAAATTAAGAGTTTGAATCATTTAGTGTATGTTATTCATTATATGATAATTTATTAGCTGATCTCTCTGAAGGTGTTTTTCTGCAAGCCTTTGCTCTAATATAACGAGCTTTAAAATTTTGGAGTACTTGTTGCTCCAGAAAAGATTCAAAGGCAATATCTCCAATATTTGAGAACTCAGTTATATCCCAAGCAGATTGTGACATAGAAAATTACAATAAAAATAGATAGCTGGGGCTAGGGAGATTGCTCAGCCGTTAAAGGCTAGACTCATAACTAAAAATATAAGAGTTGAGTTCCCAGCAACCACATGGTGGCTCACAACCATTTGTGGTGAGATCTAGTGTCCTCTTCTGACTTGCAGGTATACATGCAAAAAGGAAATGGTTTCCTTTTAATTTGATTTGTGCTTAATGATATTTAAAAGTTAAGAGATTAATTGGCTAAAACCTCATTTTAAGCTCACCATAAGAGAATTTGAACCTCTGCTTGATATTCTATAGGGAGATACAAGTCCTAATCCCCCTCAACAATTAACTGATAAAGGAAAAATAGCTTTGCCAAAAGTAGAGGAAGCTGTTAGATATCAACAGATAAATTATATAGACTATAAAAAATTGTTGGCTGTTTGTGTTATTACTACTCATGCCCACAGCAGCCCCTTGACAAAAGAAACCATTAATGTGGGGTCATCCTTCTTCATCTACAAATAGAGTTTAAATATCCTATTATAAAATTATTATTGTGTTAATACAATATTGTAAGATAGAATCCTAAAATCATTTTTTTTTGAGACAGGGTTTCTCTGTGTAGTCCTGGCTGTCCTGGCACTCACTCTGTAGACTGGGCTGGCCTGGAACTCAGAAATCCACCTGCCTCTGCCTCTCAAGTGCTGGGATTAAAGGCGTGCGCCACCACCGCCCGGCCTAAAAACATTTTCAATAAAATGTTTATTCCTTATTCCAAATAACAATTAAATTGGTTATTGAAAAATAATGATATTTGGCCTATTACATGGCAAACATTTTAGACAAATTTGATTTTCATTATCCAAAAGACAAGTTGTTACATTTTTTTCTCTATGCATGCTTTTATATTTCCTGAAATTTACTATGCATGCAGCCCATAAAAAAGATGTTTGCTGTATTTACTGTATTTACAGATGCTTCATCTATTGCGAAGGCAGTATATGTAATTATATCTCATGTTTATTTTCTTGAGTTTCCCCTGCTTGAGCACAAATAATTAAATTATATGTTCTAGTCACTGTTTGAAATGCTGAAAAATCAAGCTTTCTATTTATATACTCATAGCCAGTATACAGCTCATGATTTATAATTGCTTAAAATTGTTCCTTTTTTAGATATTGCTAATTCTCAAATTTTATAGTTATTTATAAAAATACAGTTTAATTTAAGAAACATGTACTGTTTCTTAACTTTATAAGACATTTAAAAGCTTATTGGATTGCCTGAACCCCAGGACAATGCCAGAGCAGATTTGTATACTAGGCAGATTATAGGCCTCTCAGAAATAATTGGCCATACTATCTTATTTTTTACAGCATCAAAATAATAATAGCTTGATACAATGATTTGGCATTTCTGAAAAGTGTGCAAGTTAAATTGCAAAAACTTGTTTTTGGTATTCTCAATTTTTTCATAATGGTGTTAAACCTTGAGGACTTATATGTAATCAATTTTGACAAATAGATGTTACTCATTTTTATTTTTAAAAAATTAAAATATGTACATGCAACTCAACACTTTTTAGGCTTTCTAGTTGCAACTACTTTAACAAGAGAAGCAACTAAAACTATAATTAGTTATTGCCTATATTATTTTCCTGTGCTTGGTGTTCCATACCAGACTAAAATAGATAATAAAACTGGCTATTGCAGTTATTTGACTACAGTCAAACATTTGAGATGTTTTGTTGACAATTTAATATTACTGAGATTCCTTATTATCCTCAAGGAGAAAAATTGTGAAAGAGGGATTATGAAACTTTAATATCTTTATAACTCTCTGAGTGTGGGAAAAGCAGTTATTGGTGCTTCTTCCCTGATTTTACAAAAACTCTAAAAAATTGGCTTTTTAAACTAAAAAGAGGAGGGGAGAACTTATACCCTCCAAAGTCACCAAAAGCACATCTTGCTTTTGTGTTATTTGTTTTAAATTTTCTGCAAACTGATGTTAAAGGTCAGTCTGCAGCAGATAGTCACTGGCATCCAGTCACTTCCATTTCATTTGCCAGGGTCAACTAACTAATAGTTGGAATGGTCCTGACCCTGTCTTAATTTGGTGTTGTGGTTCGATCTGTATTTTTTCAGAAAAAGAAAATGGAGCCCGATGGCTGCCTGAAAGATTGGTCCGTCAAGTGGACACAGATCTTGAGCCTAATAATTAGGATTCTGATGATGAAGATGGCTCAAAATCCTTATCAGCCAACTGATTTAACCTGGCATGTAGTCTCCATCAATACTTAAAGCCACTCACTATACACCTGGTGGCTAAACTGTGTCTGATCCCTGTTGGATTAGATACTAAAATATTTAGATCTGATCCAGCAGTTGGATTAGATACTAAAATATTTCCACTTTCAACCATATTTCCTACATTGCTTGGATAATCATGTTGCTGTTAACTTTTGAACCTTGTGTCTCAAGCAGATAGGTTGTCTTCACACAGGATCACTCTCAGCAAGCCTAGCCTCTCTCCATGGCAGTTATTCATCGCTATGAAGAATTGCAATGAGTGCATGTTCACAGGTCCTTTGGTCTGAATGTGATTTTGGTCTATTTCAGAAAGAGTGTGCCTATGATGGCCAGTTAGTCAATGATGGGTAAGAATGTTCTTGAGCTCCTATAACCTAAGACAGAGGCACACATCAATATGCTTTGCATGTTTTCCTCAAACGGGTAATACAGGAGCAATGTAGATGCCAACCTAAGCCAAGCACGGTTGCCCGGTCACTCTGTATTCCAGATGGGATGAAATCGTGTACCTCATCCAGCTGCTGGCACTGCTCATCTTTATAAATTAAAAAAGGGGGAACTGTGCCCTTCCCCTAGCCTTGAGCAGGCCTGAGAGACCTTGCTTACCAAAACAGACCAAGTGATAGGATCTAGGTGGAGTTATCCACCTTGGCTGCACAGAACACAGAAGCAGAACTGCCCCTGAGCTTGCCTTGTGACATCTCCAGCTATGACCTAGAAGGATTATGGATTATCCCACCCATCTCAGGCTGAAATCAGGAGGGGTTGTGGGTTGGGCCTTCCCCTTTAAATTGAGAGCTGAACATTAAAGCTTTGAGCCTTGATCAGAGAACTTTGTCTTGGCTTCATCTCTTCTCGCCTTTGATCCCCCTTTCATTCCCAGCCCCTCTTTCAGGTAAACCCAGTTGACTTGTGGCTGTGGGTGGCTACATGTCCTTCCAAGAGATGGCTAAGAACCAGCATCTAGATGCAGCCAACTGAGAGGTCCCTTGTGGTATTAATCATTTCCAGGAACCAGTGTTGGCATCTAAAAAACTTAACTTTGTGTCTGCGTATGCACACAACATTTGGAGTAGATGCTGCTGTATATAAACTTGATTTTCTGGGTCTTAATTGACAAGGACTAGTTTCTTTTACACATTCTACAATGTCTGCCTTCAGCATTTAACATTTTTATGTAAGACCTATTGAAATTTAGTTTGGGGTAGGGACTAAATGTAATCTTTTGTATAATGTAGAATTATAATATTAAGCTGTAATGTAAAAAATAACTAAAATTGATTGTATAAAGTTTTAACTATTCTCAAGGAATAGTGAGTCAAACCAAGCAGAGTTAAATTACTAAACACTGCTTCTATAACACTTCAAAATAAGCAGTATTCCAACAAGACCTATTAGCAGTTAGAGTGCTAGGACACTCAAATTTATTCTGCAGGATTGTTCAGATTTTTGGTTCCAAACCATAAAAATGAAACAATCCTGATTTGCAACCAGCAACTAGGCCCATTCATCCCCATATCAAAAAGCATGACTCTAAAAATCTGGTGAGTGGAAAATTATGAGATTACAATCGACATTAATGCCTGTTATGTTATAAAAAGTCACTTTTCTTGACAATAGTATAGGTCTACACTATGGAGAAGTTGACATCAGGAGACACCATTTGAAATGAAACTCACTGTTTCGTTATGGTGTGGGCTGATTAAGCAAGGCTTTCACTGATTCCCTTATGTATGGAGAATGAAATAGTCTCATATCAAGCAGGATAATGCTTGGCAAATAACACTCTGGGGCCTAACACTTGTGAGCTTTCTCTAAGCACATGAGGCAAACAGAAATGAAACAAAAACAGAAAACAGCTACAACAGAACCCCTGAGTTCCTTCTTCAAAACCAAGAAAATAGTTGGAATAGTAGTTGGTCTAGGACCAGGGTGATTGGGGAGGTGTTGCTTCAGATCCTGAGACTAAAACACTTTCCACAATGTGGTTCCCATAGTATGGTTCTCAGTCCCAGGTCTAATGTAGGTTTCTTCAGTAATACTCTAGAGTTTCATGCATTCCACTTGGGCAGCATTGTTTTATTAGACTCCTCCTGAGTTTCTTCCATTTCATAATAGTTTCTGATGACTCCATAGATATCTCTCATTTCTTTCTATTTTTCTTTTGGACTCAGTTCCACACGTGAGGTTCCTTTTGGTGGTAGCCATTCAGGGTTAGTATCTAGCCTTAGTATCTGAGTAACTTCACTCTCTGGGATGAATATGCACAAAGCATTCGGTGCATGGGGCTTGTGTATAGAAAACCCCTGGCAGGATGCCAATGGCGGACATGCATACTTTCTCCAGTACAGCTTACAAGCTATATTTTTGTATTTAACATTTTGGTTGTGATTCATTTGGAGTTAATTTTGCTTAGGTTGTAAATGGAATCTCATGTGTTGGGTGACTGAAAGCACATTCTTTCAATATTTCTCTGTATGTCTAACAAACACAAAAAAACTGTACAATAATTTCTGAACAGCTGCATGTTTAGCCTTTTAGAAAATTGTTTCTGAGACAGCTATGTTGTCACCTGAATCCCAGTCTCATACTCCACAGGGCAATGATCCTACTTTCCTTTACATTAAACTTCCTAAATTCAATTGTTAAAGGTATGTTCAAAAAGAGCATTTTAAAATTACTCGTCTCAGTCATGTAATGAAATATCCTTTGCAGTGAAAGGAAACTACTTGTATGTGGTGCATGGCTTCTGCCTTCAGACCAGAATAGGAGGATCAGTTTACTGTGTACACTGTAGGGTGAAACAATGTAGACAATAGCTAGCTCACAGACTGAAGTGTGATGGAGTCATCTCCAGGGTCCTCCATTAGGAAGAAGAACCTGGTGGGGCAAAGTAAGTGATTTTCTAATTTTTCAGAATTTATTAATTCATGCATGTAAATAGAAATTATCCAGATTGGTGGGTATACAAGTTGGGGATACACTGTTGAACTAAACTTTGTTGATCTAGTTAAGTCAGGTAAGAAATTTGAATCAGGAGGTATTGGCTAAAGCTGTGTCAGGTTACAGATTTCAGCAGCTAATATTGCACATAATGACAAGATCATATGTTATGTTTTTGATGCCAACCCCCTAGCAGGGATGGCCTGCTCTTCTTGAACATTACTATAGCTATGCATTGTTACAAATTTATCTATATTTTAAGAAGTGAGTTGTTAGTAACACCTTTTAAATTTCTTTTTCTTAGAGCATCAGAACTCAGATCAACTACTTGTACATATTCTCCAATGTCTCTACGGAATTAAGAATGATTTTTTTTCCTTTTTCTGTCTTGGTTGTTGCTGTTGTTTTCTTTTTTGTGACAGGGATTTTCTGTATAGCCCTGGCTGTCTTGGAACTCATTCTGTAGACCAGGCTGGCCTGGAACTCAGAAATCCTCCTGCCTCTGCCTCCCAAGTGCTGGGATTACAAGTGCGTGCCACCACTGCTCAGTAAAAATGTTCTTTCTTTTTCTCCAGTTTTTAATTACTTTTGTCTCTTTAATCAAATTTCTTGTATAGCTCCAGCTTGCCTCTTTTTTGTAGTTTCTTTTTATACCTAATTCTGCCTCTGATGCCAAGTACCTGAAGTGAGTCTTGCAAATCATTCCAGGCTGAGTCCTGAATAGTGATTAAGAGATAAAGAGACAATGGAATGACTGTCCTCTGACCTCCCTAACTTTCATAGGGAAAATATAAATTAACAGGGACTTCGGTAAGAATTGAATTCACTGACCAACTTTGAAGCTCGTGAAGGTACAGCAAAGAAAGGGGAAGGGGAGAGGAAGGAGGGAGCTGTCTTCCTTTGAGAGTAGTTTCTGCCTGGCAGTGGTGGGTACTTTAAAAACAAAGAGAGAGGGAAAAGTATAAGAAGACACAGGGGACTCAAAGTGTAGACTAAATGTCATGTCAGCATCACTTACCCATGTCTTTCATGGATATCATGCAAAAAATTCCCAGACAAAATAAAGACATTTTACAATATCTATATTTCCTCATAATTGGGAGAATTAAGCTCAACTCCACAATAACAGCTGTATATTCCCAGTCCCTGTACTTAAAGCTATGAGTGAAAATACCATCTCATTTTATAAAATAGTCTTTATTATAAAAAGTGAATGAGAATCTACTGCATTCTTAGTGAACTTTTCTACTGATGCCAGTGAGGAGTGAATGGGAATAAGAGCAGGCAGAGAACTCTTGACACAGAAGCACTTACTGCTAGAGTTTCTGTAGAGTGTCTTCTGCTTCCTGCACAGGCTCAATGATAAAAGCTCTCAAGGTGATTACTTCATTTCTCCACTGTGTGGTACTGTATTCTGGAAGTGATTGACAGCATCAGGACAGCAGAAAGCCACAGAGACAGGACCTGACACACAGTGATCACTTCTATTCCTTCTGAGTTTATGCTGAGGTTGTTAGGAGGGTCTGTTTCAGAGTTGCTCTCCTGGGGTTTGGTTCTCACACCTAGTCATGTCATTACTCACCCCCACCCCCCAAAACAGAGGAGGACAGCTGAGTAGAAAGACAGAACTCAGTAAAGTCTTTGCTGAACATGTATGTGCACCTACTCAACACCAGCATGCAAGTAGTCACACTGTAACTGTAATGCTGGCACAGTGCAGACTCTTGGAAATCACTGACTTATTAACCTGGATAATCACTGAGTACAAGAGAGAGATTAGTTTCATAAATAAATACATTTTCTTAGTTTAGATTTTATAGCTGTGAAGAGGCACTATAACAAGAACTCTTACAGAGGACAACATTTAATTGGGGCTGGCTTACAAGTCCACAGGTTCAGTCCATTATCAATTAGCAGGAGCATGGTAGCATCCATGCAGACTCAGGAGGAGTTGACATTTCTACATCTTAATCTCAAGTCTGTTAGGAGAAAGCTAGCACTTCTGCACTGATCAGAGAGTCAAAGCCCACCCTAACAGTGATGCACTTCCCTCAACAAGGCCACACCTCCTAATAGTGCTTCTCCCTGTCAAGCATATGAAAAGCACAACGACAATCTCCGTAAAATTTCTATCTACATAAAATTATTTGAACGTGCAGTCAAATGTAGTGGTATTCTGCTTTAAGTCCAGCAGGTGAGATGCAGTCAGAAGAACATGGATTTCAGGCAAGTTTGTCATAAGGAAATAAGACCCTATTCCAGTAAATTAAGAAAAGATAGCTGGGCTGTGTTGGTGCATGCCTTTAATCCCAGCACTTGGGAGGCAGAGGCAGGCAGATTTCTGAATTTGAGGCCAGCCTGGTCTACAGAGAAAGTTCCAGGACAGCCAGGGCTACACAGAGTAACCCTGTCTCGGAAAAAAAAAAGCAACAACCACAACAAAACAAAACAAACAAAAACAAGAAAAGATAAATTGACTGAGATGTGGGTGGGAAAAAGGCCTGAATAGAGAATATAGTGTAGATGGCCAAAATGAGATAGGAGTTCTGCATCTGTGCCCAAGCCTGCATCCCTATCGAGTGGAGAATATGAATGGGGGTGGGGTGGCTCATGTGGGCAGGAAGCAGCAGAACTGAGGTAATCTAGAGAGACCTAAATGGAAGAGAGGAAGGAGAATGAAGGTCAGCTACCTGAGTACTAGCCTACAGTGCCACCTGTGGGTCTTTGCTGGAGAGATTCTGTGGTCAGCAGAGTCACAGAGGACTGGGAAGGTCTAGAAAAAAAAAGACTGAAAGGGGCAAACAGGAACACTGAGTCTGTACTAAAAGCCAAACTGGATACTTTGTTACATTCTATATCAATGTTTAAGATGTTTGAAAACACTCATATTACTGATGAGTACTTTTCTTTTATGGAAAAGTTTGAATGAAGAAATTATAACAGTAAATTGTAGAAATAAAAGGGATAGACCTGTGAAGGTACAGATACAGCAGCTAGTAACCAATAGCTCATAATCTCTAGGGCTGCCAAGGATCTTGGGAACCAGCACATCTGGAAGTGGGCAATTATTCCAAGAGGTACTTTGTACAGATACTAATGTACAAGACAAAACCCAAACATCTTTGTCTTAGAAAGGTTAGCTCTTGCCAAATTCTATGCCTCTGAGTTAATCTTGGAGGTTACATGACTTTTCCCATGTAGGATTTACCTGGAAATGTTACAAGAGACATTTCATATAACAAGAATCCTGTCTTTTTCATTATAACTATAACCAAAGCCCCCAATTAAGAGTCCTGACCACATTACCACAGATAAGTATCCATCTGTAGTGGCTAGTTTTATGAATACTTGCCACAAACTACAGTCATCAGAGGCAGGAAACTCAATTGAGAAAATACCTCCATAAAATAGCTGTAGGGTATTTTCTTAACTAGTGATTGATGGGGGAAGTCCCTGCTCATTGTGGTGGTATCATCCCTGAGCTGGTGATCCTGGGTTCTGATAGAAAGCAGGATGAGAAGGCCATGTGAAGCAAGCCAGCATGTAGCACTGTCCATAGCTTCTCCATCAGATGCTGCCTCCAGGTTCCTGCCCTGATTTAGATCCTGTCCTGACATCCTGATATGATGAACAGAGCAATGCTTAAGTGTAATCTCAATAAACCCTTTTCTCCCGAACTTGCTTTTTGGTTACATAGTTTTTTGTTGAATCAACAAATATTTTAAGACACTCTCCATAAATCCTTAATGAGTTGATTGAGGATGTATTTATAGTCAGTCATTAAATACCGGTTTTTCTTTGTTTGTGTTTGTTTTGAGGCAGTGTCTTTTGTAGCCCATGTCAGCTTCAAACACATTATCTAGCTGAGAATGACTTTGACCCTGATCTTTCCACCAATAATCAAGAATATATTAGCTGGGCTGTGGTGGCGCACGCCTTTAATCCCAGCACTTGGGAAGCAGAGGCCCATGGATTTCTGAGTTTGAGACCAGCATGGTCTACAAAGTGTGTTCCAGGACAGCCAGGGCTACACAGAGAAACCCTGTCTCCTGGAGGATGATAGTTGATATACTATATTTAAAGATGAGAAAATTCATATTGATGAATGTAAGATTATCTAGGACAAATTCTCCTTTCACAGGTAAAAAGTTTGATCATCAGGCCCTAGCACTGAGTGGATCACCAGTGGCAGCTCCGCACCCAATCTCACAGAACCCAGAGGAAGCGTGGCTCTCAGGAGCTCTAAGCCAGGCAGTATCTTAGGTAAGGAGGCAGCAACACTCACACCAAATAGAAAGTAACTGGGACCCACTGAGACCCAGGAATTTACTCCTGGGTGGGACTACAGGTTCCTTCTTGTCTGGGTGCAAGCACAGAGCAGATCCCAGGAGGTAACTCTGTACCCAACCTCGCAAAATCCAGAGGTGGCAGGGCTGCCAGGAGTTCTAACCTGGGAATTATCTCAGGTCAGGAGACAGCAATATTCTACCCAAACAGGGAGTAACTGGAATTCACTCCTGGCCTAGAGCACTGGTTCCTTCCTGTTTCTGCCTGAGCACTGAGCAGATCTTGGACCTCAGCTCTAATCCCAGCAGCAACACCTATCCCAAACAGTTTTGACACAACCAAGATAATAGGAAAGACAAGGCTCCAGTCAAAGACAGCTCAGGTAGCACCAAGGAGATCCAGATGGCAAAAGGCAAGTGCAAGAACACAAGCACCAACAACCCAGGGTACTCGGCTTCATCAGAACCTAGTTCTCCCACATTAGAAAGTCCTGAATTACCCATATCACCAGGAAAGCAAGAGTCAGATCTAAAATCACTTCTAATGACGATGATAGAGAACTTTAAGAAGGACATAAATAACACCCTCAAAGAAATTGAGAACACAGATAAACAGGTGAAAGCCCTTAAAGAGGAAACATAAAAATCCCTTAAAGAATTACAAGAGAACACAACCAAACAGGTGAAGGAATTGAACCAAACCATCCAGGACATAAACATGAAAGTAGAGACAATCAAGAAATCACAAAGGGAGACTACCAGGGATATAGAAAACCTGGGAAAGAAATCAGGAGTCATAGATGCAAGCATCACCAACAGAATGCAAGAGATAGAAGAGAGAATCTCAGGTGCAGAAGATACCATAGAAAATACTAACACAACTGTCAACAAAAATACAAAATGCAATAAGTTCTTAACACAAAACATCAAGGAAATTCAGGACACAATGAGAAGACTGAACCTAAGGATAATAGGTATAGAAGAAAGTGAAGATTCCCATCTTAAAGAGCCAATAAATATCTTCAACAAAATTATAGAAGAAAACTTCCCTAACCTAAAGAATGAGATGCCCATAATCATCCAAGAAGCCTACAGAACACCAAATAGACTAGACCAGAAAAGAAATACCTCCCGTCACATAATAATCAAAACACAAAATGCACAAAACAAAGAAAGAATTTTAAAAGCAGTAAGAGGAAAAGGCCAAGTAACATATAAAGGCAGACCTATCAGAATTACACCAGACTTCTCACCAGAGACTATAAAAGCTAGAAGATCCTGGACAGATGTCGTACAGACCTTAAGAGAACATAAATTCCAACCCAGGATACTATACCCAACAAAACTCAATTACCATAGATGGAGAAACCAAGATATTCCATGACAAAACCAAATTTACATAATATCTTTCCACAAACCCAGCACTACAAAGAATAATAGCAGAAAAGCGCCAATACAAGAAGGTCAATTATATCCTAGAAAGAGCAAGAAAGTAAGCCTCTTCCAACAAACCCAAAAAAAGATAACCACACAAACAATGCCTCCACTGTTAACAAAAATAACAGGAAGCAACAATCTCCTCTCTTTAATATCTCTTAACATCAATGGACTGAATTCCCCAATAAAAAGAGATAGGCTAACGGGCTGGATATGTAAACAGGACCCAGCATTTTGCTGCATACAAGAAACCCACCTCAGTAACAAAGACAGACACTACCTTAGAGTAAAAGATTGGAAAACAATTTTTCAAGCAAATGGTCTGAAGAAACAAGCTGGAGTAGCCATTTTAATATTGAATAAAATCAACTTTCAACTTAAAGCTATCAAAAAGGATAAGGAAGGACGTTTCATACTCGTCAAAGGAAAACTCAACCAACATGAACTCTCAATACTGAACATCTATGCACCAAATACAAGAGCACCCACTTTCATAAAAGAAACCTTATTAAAGCTCAAAGCACAGATTGCACCTCACACAATAATAGTGGGACACTTCAACACCCCACTCTCAGCAATGGACAGATCAAGGAAACAGTAAGTAAACAGAGATACAGTGAAACTAACAGAAGTTATGAACCAAATCGACTTAACAGACATTTATAGAACATTTTACCCTAAAACAAAAGAATATATCTTTTTCTCAGCACCCCATGGTATCTTCTCCAAAACAGATCATATAATTGGTCACAAAACAGGCCTCAAAAGATACAAAAATATCGAAATAATCCCCTGTATCCTGTCAGATCACCATGGTCTAAGGCTGGTTTTCAATAAAGACAAGGGAAAGCCCACACTCACATAGAAATTGAACAATACTCTACTCAATGATAATGTGGTCAGGGAAGAAATAAGGAAAGAAATTAAAGACTTTTTAGAATTTAATGAAAATGAAGACACATCATACCAAAACCTATGGGACACAATGAAAGCTGTGCTAAGAGGAAAACTCATAGCTCTAAGTGCTTACAAAAAGAAACTGAAGAGGGCATACACTAGCAGTTTGACAACATACCTGAAAGCTCTAGAACAAAAAGAAGCAAATACACCCAAGAGGAGTAGACGAGAGGAAATAATTAAACTCAGGGCTGAAATCAACCAAATAGAAACAAAAAGAACTATACAAAGAATCAATAAAACCAGGAGCTGGTTCTTTGAGAAAATCAACAAAATAGATAAACCCTTAGCCCGACTAATCAGAGGGCAGAGAGACAGTATTCAAATTAATAAAATCAGATCTGAAAAGTGGGACATAACAACAGAAACTAAGAAAATCCAAAAAATCATCAGATCCTACTACAAAAACCTATACTCAACAAAATTGGGAAATCTGGATGAAATGGACAATTTTCTAGATAGATACCAGTTACTAATATTAAATCAGATGCAGATAAACCATCTAAACAGTCCCATAACCCTGAAAGAAATAGAAGTAGTCATTAAAAGTCTACCCACCAAAAAAAGTCCAGGACTAGATGGTTTCAGTGCACAATTTTATCAGACCTTCAAGGAAGACCTAATATCAATTCTTTTCAAACTATTCCACAAAGTAGAAACAGAAGGAACACTACCCAATTCATTCTATGATGCCACAATCATGCTCATATCTAAACCTCACAAAGACCCAACAAAGAAAGAGAACTTCAGACCACTCTCCCTAATGAATATTGATGCAAAAATACTCAATAAAATTCTCATGAACAGAATCCAAGAACACATCAAAACAATCATCCATCAAGATCAAGTAGGCTTTATCCCAGGAATGTACAGTTGGTTCAATATACGGAAATCCATCAATGTAATCCACTATATAAACAAACTCAAAAAGAAAAAAACTACATGTCCTTCAACAGAGGAATGGATACAGAAAATGTTATCTATTTATACAATGGAGTACTACTCAGCTATTAAAAACAATGAGTTCATGAAATTCTTAAGCAAATGGATGGAGCTTGAGAATATCATCCTGAGTGAGGTAACCAAATCACAAAAGAACACACATGGCATGTACTCACTGATAAGTGGATATTAGCCCACAAGCTCACAATATCTAAGACAAAATGCATAGACCACATGAAACTCAAGAGGAGGAAGGAAGGCCAAAGTGTGGGTGCTTTGGTTTTGTTTGTTTTTTTTTTTTTTTAGAAGGAGTAGCAAAATACTCAACCAGAGCTCCCAGGGTCTAAACCTCCAGCCTGAGAATAGAAAGGGAGAGACTCATGGCTCCACTTGTATAGGTAACTGAGGGCAACCTCGTTAGGCATCAGTGGAAGTGGAGGGCCATGGTCCCCGAAAGTTTGAATCCCTAGTGTTGGGGAATGTGAGAGCAGGGAGGCGGGATTGGGAGAATGGTGGGAGCACACCCTCATAAAAATTGGAAGAGGGGGTATGGGATAAGGGGTTTAGGGGAGAAAGGAAGAGGAGATAACAATGAAAGGTAAATAAGTAAAATATCCAATAAAAAAAACAGATAATGGGTCTGGCAAAAAAAAAAAAAAACACTATAGTTTACTTATTTCAAATGATTTTCAAAAGTTTCCAGGAGATGCATATTGGCTAAGATCTTATTTTGAGTTCTTCACAAAAAAATTTATGTCTCTGTTTAACATTCTCAAGAGAGATGCAAATCTTAATTTCCCTCAACAATTAATTGACAAAAGAAGAGTAATTTTACAAAAAATAGAAGTAGCTCTCATTAATTGATATATTATATAGATTGATTAATTGTTTGCTGTTTTATAATAGTCCTTTGACAAAAGAGATTATCAATAAAGAATTATATTTCTTTAAATAGTGTCTTCATGACTCTCTGAGGGTGGAAGGAACATGCCTTGTTTACTCTTAACTTTCTAAAACTGAAAGCTCACAGCAAATCTGCTGCTGATTGCCTCTGGCATTGCTGAGACCAGTAAAAACTATGCCACAACTATGTGGAAAGACCCTCTTACCCTTAAATGGAATGGCCAGGACCCAGTTCCTATATGGAGTCTAGGATTGATATGCCTGTTTGATACCAGAGAAGGCACAGCTAAATGGCCACCAAAAAGATTAATGAATTAAATAGATACCCCCACAAAACCAGGCCCAATTATAAATAAGATGAATAACAATTTTCATCCAGGTAAGAGAAATTTCCCTGAGAATTCCTTTCTTTTTTCCTTTCCAGGTAAAAGTTAATCACCTGTGATGTCTGCTGTTAGGAGTTCTAATCCTGATGCTGGCCTCCAGACTTATGTTACTCAGACCTCTGATGGGCCTTTGACAAGGACATCAAACAGCTATAGATTGACATCACTAATCTGAAGAAATCCCTTGTTTTGCTGTCTGATGTGATATCCAAAAGTTGCAAAGGACTTTATTGGACTTGTTTTTCTCTTTTACAATAGAAAAGACTGTATACAGCTCTAGATTGTGTACAGCCCTTAAAGAAGAATGCTGCTTTTACATAGACAAAACAGGGATGATTAAAGAGAGCATGAAAAAGGCCAGAGAAGGTCTTGAGAAAAGACAGAGAGAGAAAGAGAAAAATGAGAGCTTGTACAAGAATTGGTCTTCAATCTCTCCATGATTGTTAACCCTACTTCCTTCCATCTTGGGACCATTAATTGGGTTATTTTTGCTTTTTTCCTTTGGTCCCTGGGCCTTAAATAGTCTGACTAACTTTGTGAAACAACTGATAGATAATCTGATAGAAAAATCTATTCAGATACATTATCATAAGTTAGCTATGGAGAACCATGAGACCCTAGATGAAGTTGTTACTCTATCCACAGTGTTCCCAAGTCCCATCTCCACCCAACATAAAAGAGAGGACTTCCACCCCTAGACCAAGCAGAGGGGGGCCACCCAGAGCCCCCTCTGTCTGGCAATCTGAATTCTTGCTTAGGCTGCGAGGCTAAGCACTGCAAGGAAATATAAATAAAAGTTAAAAATATGTTTTTGGGTTCCCTGAGGGACAAGCCTGACTGCATAGGGGTTGATGTCAAAAGTATCCCCTCTCCAGGAAAAAGACATTGGGACAGGTATGGCCCTCATGCCTCACTGGACAACGACAGGAGCACCAGAGCCATTACAAGGTCCCCTTTAATTACTGGAGGTCAGGCCTCTATCCCCCTCTTGGCAAGATTAGAATCGCCACAGCCCTTCTATACTTGGAGAAGGGAGGAAATGTCAGGGGCAGCCCTGCTTATACACTGAAGGCCTAAAATCAGCCATAAGCCTAAAATCAGCAATAGGCCTGACATACATGCCTTCTAACACAAAGTCTTGGGTCTCTATAGAAAAACACTGAAACAGATGGCTATAAACTATTGTAAACAGGCAGCTTTTGTGGAAATCTACCAGCCTGAGTAGTCATAGACCTTGTAAATAGGCAGCCTTGGCAGATAGTACCAAATTAGATAAGGACAAGTGAATCACTGGCAGAGTCATAGTGACCTGACCCCTGAACCTTCACCCAGCTGATACCCTGCTCTGAAAGATATTTGTACTCCCCCTGAACACCTATGCTCCTGTGTCATCCCCTTCCCCACATCCTGCATTTTAATGTTTATAACCTCTGTGTTAAAAAGTAAAAATTATGATTTGATATAAAAAAGTAATTAATTAATTAATTAAAAAATCTAAAAAAATTGATCATCTTTCATCACTACTATTGATCAGATCATCTAATGTTCAATAATTACTAACCATTTAAGAAATTATAACTTCATCTTAATAACAATTGTACTTATTTCTACCAATAGATTATAGCTATGCAATAAATCCTAGCTAATCCTCCCTGTTCCAACAAAACCACTACTTTTCCCTAGAAAGACAGCCCAATATTAATCACCTCAGTCTCCAAGCCCAGGGAATAGGAGCACTGACTCTTCATTATCTTCAAGCTGATTATGGGCGTTGAGACATTAGAAGAGGCATAGGGGGAAGAGTAAATTGACAAGCCTCTTACACTGTGTCTTCACTGCATCCAGCTGGAATTCCAGGACATCAGAAGTTCGAGCAGGTTTGCTCAGCTTACTTGATGAGTAGATACACTGAGGCTGTGTATTATGCAATAATCAAATCTCAAATCAAAGTTTAGTATCAAGATAATTTTTTGTTTGAATTCTGGAATGTAGTCTTCTGACAGCCTGCCTCTGTCATGTCTAATCCATATAATTCTGGGAGAGGATGTGCTCCCACCATCCTCCCATTCTTGCCTCCCTGCTCTTGAGTTCCCCAACACTAGGAAATCCAAACTTTCAAGCACCAAGGCAGTCTATTTCTACTAATGCCTAACCCCTTACCCCATCCCCCCTCTTTCAATTACTATGAGAGTGTGCTCCCACCATCCTCCCATTCCTGCATGCCTGCTCTTGTAATTCCCCAACACTAGGGAATCCAAATTTTCAGGTACCAAGGCCCTCCACTTCCACTGATACCTGAGTTTCAGGCCAGCCTGGTCTCAACTACCTATACAGGTGGAGCCATGAGTCTCCCCATTTGTATTCTTAGGCTGGAGATTTTAGAATGGCTACTCCAGCTTGTTTCTTAGGACTATTTGCTTGAAAAATTGTTTTCCAGCCTTTTACCCTAAGGTAAAGTCTGTCTTTGTCACTGAGGTGGGTTTCCTGTATGCAGCAAAATGCTTAAATGCATTTCTTAAATGGTAAAAAATTTACTTTGATTTCAAATTTAAGATTTTCATTGGTATGAGCTTCTTATTAATATAAAAGTGAGATTAATATTGTTACTCTCCACCTTTAATTCCAGCACTTGGGAGGCAGAGGCAGGCAGATTTCTGAGTTTGAGGCCAGCCTGGTCTACAGAGTGAGTGCCAGGACAGCTAAGGCTATACAGAGAAACCCTGTCTCAAAAAACCAAAAAAAAAGTATTGTTACTCTCATAGGCATTGTACCTACATAACACATTTAGGAATACAAGGCTTAGATCCAGTCCTTCTTTAACTTTTCTAAGTGATTTGAAACAGTTAGCCTGTGAGTTAAGGGCCTATAGCAAATTCACAGCTCTGAGTTTATTGTTAGGGTGTTTTCTAAATTTTATTTAGAAATAGCTGAGAGGAGTTAACAGACAACAGTCCAGAATGCCTTACATGGATAGTTGGTTTTCAAAACATCAGAAGCCCACAAAATTGACGTTACAAACATTTCTATATTAATGTTCATTTTGATTAGAGACCTGTCTGCTCCTGACAGCTTCCTGTCTTGGATTCTAAGAAGAAATTGAGCATCTTTGGAGTTACTCCAGGAGTGATGAGACAGCCACTAGGCAAGAATTGCCTCTTGTCATCTACAGACAAATCACTGTCCAGAAAAGGACACACTTGCAGAATAGTCAATTAGTCACAAGACACAATTGTCAACAAGACAGAGTTATCAGCCCTTAATAATTCTGCATCACTAGGTCTGTCAGATAATCCTGGACCAGAAGGCTGAAGATGGGTTGCTCCAACATTTTGTAGTATAGGGAATGTCCACGTGTTCAGTGGTCTCTATAAATTGGCTAAGTTTTAGAAGCTATGCTTTGTGCTTCCCAGAATTTCAGTTAACTCAGTCATTCTGGATTTCTGACAGGTTGAAGACTTGTAGTCTCATAGCCAATCCTTGCTATTTACTTTGAGAGAAAAGATTTGAGAGGATGATACTCAGAGGACATTCATTCTAAAGCAAAGTAAAAAAGCCAGGTTCAGAACTAAGTCTTTTAGTTAGGAGGGATGACAGAGGTTCTGTTTACTCAACAAAATGATGGACTGGGTATTAGGTCTATCTTGTAGCTTATTGACACAAATTGGTATAGTTATGCCCTAATTGTATTTTAAGAGAAAAGTTTTAACAAAAAGGGTGATATGTAGGAGGAGCTAAGGTGGGAGGAGTAAGGAGAGGAGGAGGAGAAGAAAAGGAGAAGCTAGGTGATGAGAGAGGTGGGAGAAACATGGAAGCTGATGTTTGCCTGTCTCCGCCAGTCAAAAATAGTTCAGATATCTAGGTTGGGTATTGGGTTACACTTCTGATTGATATTGAGCATTACCAAACTTATAAAGCCTTTGATTAACATTAAAAAATTGTAAAGAAGCAAAAAGGAGAAGTGGGGTGTGATAGGGGTTTTCTAGGGAGGGGAAATGGGGAAAGGAGATGGCATCTGAAATGTAAATAAAATAGCCAATGAAAATTTTAAAATAAAAAAACAGAAAAAAAATAATTACTAACCTTAGTTTGGGGCTTGGTGTCTATAATTTTGTTTGTTGTTATTTTATGTTTTTTTTTAATCATTGGTTTTACTGTATGACAGATACCAAATTAAAAAAAAATCTTCATTAGATACTTTACATAAAAATTTTGTTTCGGGTCTGGTAAGATGGCTCAGTGGGTAAGAGCACTGACTGCTCTTCCAGAGGTTCTGAGTTCAACTCCCAGAAACAACAGAGTGGCTCACAACCATCTTTAATGGGTTCTGATGCCTTCTTCTGGTGTGTCTGAAGACAGCTATAGTGTTCACATACATAAAATAAATCTTAAAAATTTGTTTCATATTTATTATTTTTATCTTTTAAAAATATACAGTTCCATATTTTGATAGTTTGTATATGCTTGTCCAAAAAATACAGGCATGTGGTGGAGTTGGAGTACATGTGTCACTGTGGGTGTGGGCTTTAACACCCTCATCCTAGATGCATGGAAGTCAGTATTCTGCTAGCAGCCTTCAGATGAAGATGTAGAACTCTTAGTTCCTTCTATATCATTCCTGATTGGATGCTACCATGTTCCTGCCTTGATGGTAATGGACTGAACCTCTGAACCTATAAGCCAGCCCCAATTAAATGTTGGCTTTATAAGAGTATCCTTGGTCATGGTGTCTGTTCACAGTAACTAAACCGTGAGTAAGACACATATATAATGCATTTTAGCCACTCCTCCTTCATCTTACTTCCTTCAGCTCCCTTAAAAACCCTTCAAATACTCTTCTTTACAAGTCTCTTTCTCACATTCACATCTTTGGGATTATCTTGTGACCCACAGAGTTTAAACAAGGCTGTCTGTAGGATCCTGGGTTTCAATCTTCCCACTGGAGGCAAATCAGTTCCAGCCTCTCTCCCATAGTCTGCCAGTATCCAGAAGTTCAGTAGAATAAGTAATGGGCCCCTGGAGTTCCACTCTGGTCTTCCCTGTGCTGGTAAGGAATCCACTCTTGTGCAGTAGTTGTAGAGTTGGAGACAGACAGTGGTTGCCTTGGCTGTGTGAGACCACAGTGTTGCATTTCCTTCCTTCTCCTCATCCTCTGGCTCCTGCACTTATTCTCCTCATATCCCACAATGCTCTGAGCTGTAGAAGTGGCTCTGTAGGTTTCCTGTTTGGAGTTAAGTACTTGGGTGTTCCTCAGCCTTATACTGTGAGCAGACATGAGTCTCAGCAGTCACCAAGTTCACAGCATAGGGAACTTCTCTGGCTAATGTTGGCTATAAAATTTGTCCATGAGAATAATTATAAACAATCACATGAGAGGTGGAATCATGTATTTTTAAACAACAGCCAAAAATTCCTCTCCAGGAACTAAGAACTTCTAATATCTTAAACTGTAAAAACTGCACATGAGTAATTGTTAAGAAGACAATCATTATATAAGCCAAAGACAGGTGCCTGCCCCAGAAGAAGCCTCACAATGAGAAACCAATGCCCTGGATCCCCAAGAACACTTTACCAGGACTGGAGTGATGGCTCAGCGTTTAAGAACATCCATGGCTCTTGCAAAGGTCCTGAGTTCAATTCTCAGCAACACCATGGTGGCTCACAACCATCTGTAATAGAATCTGATGCCCTCTTCTGGTGTGACTGAAGACAACTACTGTGTACTCATACATAAAATAAATAAATAATTCTAGAAATAGAATTTAAAAAACAGCACATCTATAACACAACACATACAAAGCTGATGTCAAAGTTTATTTACTGTTCTTTCTTTTATAATTCATAATTTCAACACATGATTAAAAATTTCTCTCATTTATTTAAATGACAGTATTCATGATGTGCTTAATTTTTTATATATATTATGCCAATCAACTGAAAATAGTTGAGTCACGCAGCTTAGCTAACGTCAAAAACATTTCAGAGATGTAAAGCTACCATATCCACTTAAAGGAATACAGGACGAAGGCCTAATAAACTTGAAGAGTTTACAGAGTCACACTATGATCCAACTCTGTAGATTTCAAGATCTCATTCATTTTTAAATCTATAATGCTGCTCTCTTCAAAAGGCAAAACATAGATCAGGTATTGTCACTCCTGAAGTAGAAAATATCAGCTTCCTACTGGCACACAGATATTCCAAAGAGATAAAAGTTTTGACTGCATTTTGCTGACCCAGGAGACAGTCATGCACAAGACAGAAACATGGAATTCTACACCTGTGACCCAGAGGAGATCAAGAATTTCAGGCAGGAGTCAGTGAACTCCTATCTGATCCTGAACTAACATTGAAGAGAAAACCACAGCTGCGTAGCTATAGGACATCCCCAGCAGCACAGACTGATCCTGTCGTAGCAGTGAGCTTGACACAGATTAGGACAGGAGCTACTGCTAAGAATTCTGCCTCAGCTATAATTGCTGCCTGTGTCTCTCCATCCCTGTGACTCTCAGTTCCTTTGTATCTCTTAGGATTTAGCAGTTTACAAATCCACCAAAAGAGCAGATTTCTTGCTCTTGAGAGGACAATCTGAGACAAGGAAGTCGGTGGATGGCCTCTTCATTTTTCTCTTTCCAGTCCATGTTTTCCTGATCAGAAACTGGTAAGAAAGTTGTAAGTTGTATTAGAAAGAGGGCAAGCCAAACCAAAGAAGAGAAGTACCCTCTCCATACATATTTTCTTATCAGCAATTCAAAATGAAAATTTGCATTATTATTATTCATTTTTACTTTTAAAATATCCATAAAAGATTTAATATATCAGCATATTTTCTTCTAAGCTGTATATCAAAATCATATCAATGAAAACAATAGTAAAAAGTGAAGTTATTGCAAGATTAAATCAAAGCGCATTAATTTTATTAAAAACTGTGTTTTCATTTTAAAAGCATTAGACTAAAGGGGAATTTTCTATTCAATGTACTGAAATATGTGTTTATTTCATGGCAGGGTATATATCCTGATAGGACACTTTATACACACACACACACACACACACACACCAGACACACATACACACACCCCCCAAAGAAATACTTTTCATGGGTACAGACCACTTTCGTTCAAATAGTGGCTTAATTATGTTCACAATATAATTTGGAGAATTAATAGAAGAGTTAATTTAAAAATATAAAACATATATTTCCATGGCTAAGAAACCTGATACATGGGCTATTATAATTTTCAATGAACGGCAAATTCGTTGAAAAACCTCAACTAAATTTGTAAGAGGTTTTTCTGTTGTCATGTAAATACATAGAGATACTAAGTTAAGTAAACAGGACAAAAAAAGTAATATTCTCAATGAGATAGTTGTACCTAATAAAAATAATTTGAAAACCAGCTAATGTGATTTTCCAACAAAACAATAAGACATCTTTTGACAAATACTGAGATAAACATTGACATTATTAACATAATGAAAGTACTGCAAGAAGAAATCTATGTGCAAATGACTTATTTCAAAATGGATACCAAAGGAGTATTAGCAACAATATATTCAAGCACTGTTCCCTGCAGAACAAGGGATAAACAGTTTCATCATATATGAATGACAGATAGTTTTTCCAACTCAAGTATAAAAACATACCTAGTAAGATCTTTAATTCCTCAAAAAATTAATAGTACTCATTTATCCAGTCTTCATCACTAAATAAACAACTTTGGAGGGCCAAGAGCATATTAATTGCTGTAACTCTAAGCAATGTTGGGACATGTATCTAAAAATATCAATATTTTACATTATTTCAAGGGAATTCTTCTTCTATTCAATGTATGTCCTATTATTCTGGAGTGGTGGCTCAGAGACAAACAGCAATGACTGTTTCTCCAGAGGACACTGGCTCAGTTACAGTTCTCACACTGACAGGGTGGCCCATG
>JADRCG010009760.1:592736-608914 GCA_019844195.1 Rhabdomys dilectus
CATTCATAGGGCTTCTCTCCAGTATGTGTTCTTTTATGACTCTGAAGATTACTGATCTGTGTAAAGGCTTTACCACATTGTTTACATTCATAGGGTTTCTCTCCAGTATGTGTTCTTTTATGCCTTTGAAGAACACAGTCATATGAAAAGGCTTTACCACATAGTTTACATTCATAGGGCTTCTCTCCAGTATGTATTCTTTTATGCCGATGAAGAGCACTGTGCCATGAAAAGGCTTTACCACATTGTTTACATTCATAGTGCTTCTCTCCAGTATGTGTCCTTTTAGGGCTTTGCAGATGGCTGGGGCATGCAAAGGCTTCACCACATGGGTTAATATCACAGAGTTTCTCTCCTGTGTGTGTTCTTCTATGCATTTGAAGACCACTATCATATACAAAGGCTCCAGTAAGCATTCTTTCATGTATCTGAGGATGACTATGACTTGAAAACATGTCATTACATTGTACATGTTTATAAAATTTCTCTCCAGTGTGAATTCTTTCTTCCCTTTGAAGATGCCTATGACATAAAAAATCTTTATCACTTTGCCTGTATTAGAAATTTTCTGTACAATATAAATTTTTTCATGCCTGTGTATACAATTGGTCCTTTTGGAAGTTTTACCCCATGTATTATATTAATGAATATTTTGATATGTATGAATTACTTTTACAATGTTTTCTAAATGTAATGAGTGTCAATATCTTTAATAATTGGGACCTACATCCTCCATATAAGATAAAGATAGATACGTAGATAGATAGATAGATAGATAGATAGACATAGAGACATGCCTGTGCCTTATAATATACCTATTAATGATAGAATAACAAATGAACTGTATGCATATTGCATTCACACAGTTTGAATTTTCCTTCTCCAGAGACATATATGTGTTGTTTACATTAAGTTTTCTACGCAACTTTCTCAACCCTTATGAACTTCCACTATCATGAAACTTAACCACCTTACTACACGTACATAAGTAACATCTGCTTTATTGTGCATTATTTGCTTATGACAAGGTTTTGGATATATAGACACCATACATTCTAAGTGTATACTTTTTGTAATATCTCAGAGGTATTAAGATTAAACAGACTGGCAGATCTGCATTTTAGTGTCAATGAGGCTGTGCTTGAAATAGTACTATTTGTTAAGGCACTGTTTCCATGTATTCTATATTGAAGAATGTACTGCAAACAGAAATAGAATACCTGTCATGAAGGTACATGCATTTGTTAGAATTAAATACTCAATATACTTAAAGCTCTGCTTATTTACACTGGTTTTTTTTTTTTTTTTAAATAAAACATCAAGAACACATGAAGATTTCTTCAGAGGCATATTTGGTTCCTCATGTAAATAAAAATTACCTTCCATGTCTTCTAGAATTTTGAGAATTCTTTTCATAACTGTGGTCTTCCCAATAATAGCCTGAAATACAGTACCAGAAAATGTATGTTATACTATTAAAATTTAGGCAAAATTTAAGATACTATCTTCAGTGAACCTTACAACCATGTGTGATTCATTTACCTCATTCTTCTTCCTTCTCAACTGAAATTATAGAAGAGCATCAACAACAAAAGAAGCAAGCAAAAAGACAAACAAACAAACAAACCAAAAACTCAGTTGTATTCTGATTTTAAAAAGGAAAACAACATTAATCATCTTACCTATAGCAGTGAGGTTGCTGTAGGTCTCCAGCATCACTTCTTTGTAGAGATTCTTCTGGGAAGGATCCAACAAAGCCCACTCTTCCTGAGTAAAGCTTACTTGCACATCCTCATATGTCACTGCATTCTAAAATGTCCCATACATGTGTAAAAAAGAAAGCATAGTGGTCACATATTCAACATATATTTCATTGACGACGTGTTCAAATTATTCTCCGTTTTTCTCCAGTTACTTCCTGACACAGATGTTATAATGTAACCACAAAGCCATTTTAGAAGGAAAATTAATTAAAAGGTTCACATCTCTCATTTCTTTATCTTTTGAATAGGATATACATTTGCAAGAAAAAGACCAATTAACAGATACAAAAAGACAAGCAAACAGATCAACAAGACTAAGCACATATCATAGATATTGTATGAATAATTACTAACTATAAAAAGGCAAGAACTATTTGTCAGATTGTTATTTTTTTGCTATAGAAATCCTATCTATATATGAGTATGAAAGATCTTTCCATCTTTTTAAATCTCCAATTTCTTTCTTTAGGATTTGAAGTTCTTTTTATACAGATCATTCACTTGCTTGGTTTGAGTTATTACACGATATATTACATAATTTATGGCTATTGCAAAGTATGTTGTTTCCCTTATTACTTCTCAGCCCAATTATCATTTGAATAAGAAGTGGCTACTGATTTCTTTGAGTTTTTCTCTTTTTCTCCAGCCACTTGGCTGAAAGTGTATATATATTGCAGGAATTTTCTGGTAGAATTTTAGGGGTCACTTATGTATAGTATCTTATCATTAATCAATAGCAATACTTTGACTCCCTTCTTTCCAATTTATATCCTCCTTGATCTTCTTTAGTTGTTTTATTTCTATTGCTATAATTTAAATGTTTATATTGAATACAAAGGGAAAGAATGGGCAACCTTCTCTAGTACCTGATTTTAGTGGAATTGTTTTAAGGTTCTCTCCATTTAGATTGATGTTGAACAACCAGGCACACATGCGATGAAAATGCATGCATACAGGCAAAATACTCATATTTATTCCAACATAAATTCAAAACCTACACAACAGGTAGGAAGTCTGCCATGCACCTACAATCCAATGACTCAGGAGGATTAGGCAATATCACTGTCATCAGGACATGACTTCCTGGAAAACAGAGTGACATTCTCTGTCAAATTTAAAAATGCAAGATATGGGTGAAGCTCAGCATAACAGTGTATGCTTGACATATACAAAAAACCTTTACTGTCAGCTGATAACATAAAACAACACCAGCCAATAATACAAAAACAAAAACAACAACCAAAAAAAGCCAGGTATGTTGGCCCACATGTAAACAATCGTATTACTTTGGAGACAGACTCAGATGGATCTCTAAGTTGGAGGCGTGTAGGTATCCACCCTACTTGCAGGACAGCCAAAGCTATAGAGACAATCATTGTCTTCTAAAACAAACACAAAAAGAACAAAACTAAAAATAAAATTAACATTAAGCTAGCAAAATTTTAGCCACCATGTTATTATGCACTGTACTAAGATTATCATTGTGTTATTTAAACGCTGATTTCTGTGCTTCCATTTCTGGTTGTAATCATTGCTTAAGTATCTCCTGACTCAATGTTTTATAAGTAATGAAGTGGCCCTTCAACACAAGCCAGCTTCCCAGACTGGACAGCATCCTAGCTAGGCATGAGGATAAATTCCTTTGAGAAGGGGCTGATGCTGGCCTGACTCACATTGGACAGAAGAGTAAACATCTGTGACACCAACAACTTCCCAGAGAAGGGCAGGGTCAGGATCTATTGCAGCATCTATAGGTTATATCTCAAGGTAATGAGATGTGAAAGAATATTCCATTGAAGTGGACTTAAAACAACAAGCTGGTATAGCTATTTTACTATCTCACAAAATAGATATCAAATGAAAATTAATTTAAAGGAATGGAGGACATTAAATTTTCATTCATTAAGAAAAAAAAAATCTGAAAGGAGGACGTTTTAATACTTCCATGTATGTCCAAAACATAAGAGCACCATAGTAAGAAACACTTATTGACCCTCATGCATTGATAATGAGAGACTACAATATTTCACTACCACCAAAGGACAGGCCCTGCAGAATAAAAGTGAACCAAGAAATGCTACAGCTCACTGATGTCAAAACAAAACAAAACAAAACAAAAACAAAAAAACAAACAAACAAAAAAACACAACGAAGAAACCTCACAGATATTGATAAAACATCCCACCCCAAAACAAAAGAATATACATTTTTTCTCAGAACCTCATGAATGATTCTCCAAAATTGAACAAATAACTGAATACAAAACAAGTCTCAATAGACACAAGAAAATCTAAATAACCACCCTGTATTGTCAGCCTATCATGATAAAAGCTGCACATCAACAATAGAAACAACCAAAGGCTACAGACCCTTTGAAAGCGAACAACTTGCAACTATTAAAAAAAAAAAATAAGTCAATGGCCCACGCCTTTAATCCCAGCACTTCAGAGGCAGAGTCAGGTGGATTTCTGAGTTCAAGGCCAGCCGGGACTACAGAGTGAGTTCAACACAGCCAGGGCTAAACAGACAAACCCTGTATTGGAGGGGGAAAAAAAAAGTCAAGATAGAAATAAAGAAATTAAAGACTTTCTACAATTCAACCAAATAGAAGACACACCAAAAACAAACTGATAGGAAACAAGTCATAATAAGAGGATAATTCATAACACTAAGTGTCACATAAATAACTGGAGAGATCTCATGCTAGTATGATAACAGCATGCCTGAAAGCTCTAGAAGAAAAAGTAGTAGGTACACACAAAGGACAAAACAGCAATAAAGCATACAACTAAGAGAGAGAGAGAGAGAGAGAGAGAGAGAGAGAGAGAGAGAGAGAGAGAGAAGACAGAGACAGAGAGAGAGAGACAGAGAGACAGAGAGACAGAGACAGAGAGTTGTTCTTTATAGAAAAATCAACAAAATAAGTCAGGAGAGAGAGGAGGGAGAGATTATCTAAAATAATCAACTCAGAAATGGGAAGTGACATATAACAAAAAGGAATGGGGAAATCCTCATAACCAGAAAGACATGTTTTAAAATTCTGTACTCCCAGATATTAAATATTGTTTGTAACTATTGTGAAGGGTGTCATTTCCCTAATTTCTTTCTCAGCCTGTTTATCTTTTGAGTATAGGAAGGCTACTGATTTGTATGAGTTGATTTTATATCCAGCCACTTTACTGAAGTTGTTTATCAGGTTTAGGAGTTCTCTGATTAAAATTTTAGGGTCGCTTAAGTATACTATCATATCATCTGTAAATAGTGAAATTTTGACTTCTTCCTTTCCTATTTGTGTCCCTTTGACTTCCTTTTACTGTCTAATCACTCTAGCTAGGACTTCCAGTACTATATTGAATAGGTAGGGTGAGAGTGGGCAGCCTTGTCTAGTCCCTGATCTTAGTGGGGTTGCTTCAAGTTTCTCTCCATTTAGTTTGATGTTGGCTACTGGCTTGCTGTATATTGCTTTTACTATATCTAGGTATGGACCTTGAATTCCTGATCTTTCCAAGACTTTTAACATGAAGGGATGTTGAATTTTGTCAAATGCTTTCTCAGCATCTAGTGAGATGATCATGTGGTTTTCTTCTTTGAGTTTATTTATGTAGTGGATTCCATTGATGGATTTCTGAATATTGAACCAATCCTGCATTCCTGGGATAAAGCCTACTTGATCATGATGGATGATTGTTTTGATGTGTTCTTGAATTTGGTTTGCAAGAATTTTATTGAGTATTTTTGCATCAATATTCATAAGAGAGATTGGTCTGTAGTTCTCTTTCTTTGTTGGGTCTTTGTGAGGCTTAGGTATGAGTGTAATTGTAGCTTCACAGAACGAACTGGGTATTGTTCCTTCTGTTTCTATTCTGTGGAATAGTTTGAAGAAAATTGGTATTAGATCTTCCTGGAAGGTCTGATAGAATTCTGCACTAAAGCTGTCTGGCCCCGGACTTTTTTTGGTGGGGAGATTTTTAATGACTGCTTCTATTTCTTTAGGGGTTATGGGACTGTTTAGATGGTTTATCTGCTCCTTGTTTAACTTTGGTACTTGGTATCTATCTAGAAAATTGTCCATTTCATCCAGATTTTCCAATTTTGTTGAGTATAGGCCTTTGTAGTAGGATCTGATGATTTTTTTAATTTCCTCTGTTTCTGTTGTTATGTCTCCCTTTTTAGTTCTGATTTTATTAACTTGAGTACTGTCTCTGTGCCCTTTGGTTAGTCTGGCTAAGGGTTTGTCTATCTTGTTGATTTTCTCAAAGAACCAGCTTCTGGTATTGTTGATCTTTTGTATAGTTCTTTCTGTTTCAACTTGGTTGATTTCAGCCCTGAGTTTGATTATTTCCTGCCATCTACTCTTCTTGGGTATATTAGCTTCTTTTTGTTCTAAAGCTTTCAGGTGCTGTCAAGGTGTTAGTGTATGCTCTTTCCAGTTTCTTTTTGTGGGCACTTAGAGCTAAGGTGAGCTCTTAGTAACTGCTTTCATGGAGTCCCACAAGTTTTGATATGATGTGTCCTCATTTTCATTAAAATGTGTTGGAATTAGAGCTGTGTATTACCACACACAACATATCTTTACTATTTATTAAAGTGTTTATTCAGAGCCAGTGACATGGCTCAGAAGGTGATATTACCCTGACACTAAGCCTGACAACTTGAGTTTGGCACCTGGATTCTCATGGTAGAAGAAGGGACCCAATCCCACAATGTTGTTCTGTGAGTTTCAAACTTATGATTTACTCATACAAGAAAATCATTTTAAAAAGTAATAAAAAATTTAGTGTTAGGAGGTAGTTTCCTGAGTTTGCCATCTCAGGAATGATTCCATCTTGCTGGCAGGATCCAAACTGAGTTCATCTTCTCAGGTGCCAGCTCCTATCCTCCTTCTTCAGATGTTTCATGTTTGTCTGTTTAACCAATAAAGGATGTAAAGAGGGAAGATGCTGTTATCCTGTTATCTAAACGAAGGGGCACAAGTCATAACTGTGTTGCTTGCCTTGACTTAATTGACTACATGCAGCTTGTTCACTCCTTTGTTCCCTTATCACTGTAAAATTCTAGGCCAGAGTCCAGCAGGGGACCTGGCTGCAGAGGCTGACTCAAGGATCCTGAAACCATGTGCCCCTGATAAGTCCCAGAAACCAATGTTAACTTCCTTTTCTTAAGCCCTTGTGTATAAATAGAATTGGTCAGTGCAACAGTCCACCCTGCTCCTCCTCACTTTGTGTACCCATCCTAAAAAATGTTGTATAATGTCTCTTCAGATTTGTGGTTCAGACCCTAAACTGGCAGCCTTTTAGAGCATTCAGAAAATAAAGCTTTTATTTTTCATCTTCTATCTCTGAAATGAGTTTTCTCTGAACGCAACAAAAGTTCTAGTATTCTGTGCCTGGTTTTTTTTTTTTTTTTTTTTGGTTTTGTTTTTGTTTTTGTTTGTTTTGGTTTTGGCTTTTCGAGACAGGGGTTCTCTGTGTATCCCTGGCTGTCCTGGAACTCACTCTGTAGACCAGGCTGGCCTTGAACTCAGAAATCCACCTGCCTCTGCCTCCCAAGTGCTGGGATTAAAGGGGGGGGGCGCCACTACTTCCCAACTTCTATGCCTGTTTTAAATTGTTTTATTATTATTATTATTATTATTATTATTATTATTATTATTAAATGAATACAAACATATCTCATTCAAGAAAATGTGTTTCTTAGTGTTTTGTGTCTACTTCGTTTCATCTTGTTCTTTGTTCAATCCATTTTATTTCATATAAATGGTGTGACTCTTTGTAAAAGAAATAAATACTTCCTCATACTAAAAAAAAATAAATAAATAAAATTCTGTACTCCACCAAATCTGAATAGAAAAAGAAAAAAATTGAAAGATGAAATAAATAAATGTTTTAATCAGTTTCAATATGCAATATTAAACCAAGATAATATAGATAATTTAATTAGACAAATAACTCTAGTGAAATAAAAGCTGTCATTACAGAATTTGAACTAAACATGAAACAGCTGGATAGCTAAGTTGGAAGAACTCAACAAGATTTTGAAAGAAGGCTAGAGGGCAAAGCTTAACACAGTAATCTACAAAAGAGAAACAGAAGGAATGTTACTCAATTTCTTTTATGAAACCACAGTCACATTTACACTAAACTACCTACTGTCTCAGAATAGAAAGTCAAATATCCTTCATAAACAAATATACACACATATTTGATTAAATACTTGCAAACTGCCTTCATAAACACATCAAAAATACTATGCACACTGTTCCACTAGGCTTTATCCAGAGATGTAGTGATGGCTCAACACAGGAAAATCAGGAAATGTAATCCACCATATAAATAAACTCTCAGAAATAAACCACAGCATCATCTCAAGAGACATCAAACAAGTCTTCAACAAAATACAAAATCACTTCATGAAAAGAGGCTTGGGGAGCATGGGAATAGAAGGGATATATCTAAACATAACACAGGAAGTTTACAGAAATTCTATACTCAACATCAAATTAAACGTGCAGAAAATAAAAGAAATTCCACTGGAACTAGAAACAAAACAAGGCTGTCTACTTTCTCCATATCTATTCAATATAGAACTTGGAAGTTGTAGCTAGACAAACATGACAACCAAAGGAGATCAAGAGGATACAATTTGGAAATGAAAAATTCAAAGTAAACAAACTGGCTGATAATATGATAGTGTATATAAATGAAATGAAAAATTCCATAAGAAAACTTTTATAGCTCAAACACTTTCAGGATAGTGGCTGAATCCTAGATCATATCAAACAATATCAATGACCCTCCTATATTCCCCTTATATGAAAAGGCAAATGGCATGAGAAAGAGATCAGGGAAATAACACCCTTCATAGTAGTCACTCATAACATAAAATACATTAGAAAGCCTTGTATGATTAAAAATTACAAAACTTTGAAGAAAGAAATGGAAGAATATTTCAGAAGATGGAAATATCGCTCAAGCTCATAATCAGTAGGATTAACAGAGTGAAAATGGCGATCTTACCAAAAGCAAACTACAGATTCAACACAATCTCTATCAAAATCCCAAAAGAATAATTACAGACCTTGAAAAAAGGACAATTCCAGCTTCATGTGGAAGAACAAAATCTCAGGAGATCTAAAACAATTTTGAATAATAAAAGAACTGCATGGCATTTGGATAAAAACAGACACAGTGATCAATGGAATAGAACTGAAGGTGCAGAAATAATCCCAACAACATACGAGCACCTAATTTTTAATAAGGAACCCAAAATACACAATAGGAATAAGGCCAGCATCTTCAATAAATGGAGCTTGTTACACTTTATCTTTACATACAGAAGACAGCACATAGGTCCATATTCATCAGTTTGTACAAAACTCAAGTTCAAGTGACTCAAAGACCTCAAAAGAAATCCAATCACACTGAAACTGACAGAAGAGAAAGTGCAGAAAACCCTTAATACACAGGCACAGGAGACATCCTTCTGAATGAAATGTCAATAGTACAAACACTAAAATCTAAATACGACATCATAAAAGTGGTAGACTTTTGTAAGGTGAAAGAAAAAGACACTCAAAGAAAGAGACAGTACAAGTCATGAGAAAGGATTTTTATGAAATTTATTACTGATAAAGGCCTTATATAAAATATATAATATTTTGTGTGTGTGTATATATATATATGTATATATATATACACATGTATATGCATATATACATGTATATATATGTATATATGTAGTACATGTGTATGAAGGCCTTATATACAAATTACAAAGAACCTAAGAAACAAGATCTTGAAAATATTCACTTAAAAATGGGTTTCAGATACAGAGACTTCTCAACAAAGGAATATCAAATGGGTCAGGGACACTTAAAATTTTTTTCAACATCCTTAACACTGAAAACATTTCAAATAAAAATTACTTTGATATTCAATCTTACACATGTCAGAATGGTTAAGATCAATAATATATGTGACAGCTCATGTTGGCAAGGATCTGGATAATGAAAACATTCCTTCATTGCTTGAATGAGTGAAAAACCAATAAAGCCATGATGGAAAACACTATCATGTTACCTCAGAAAAGTAGTTCATTCATTTATAGAACCAGCTGTAGCAACCTTGGGCATATATCCAATAAGAGCACCATCCTATTATAAAGACACATGCTCAATTATGTTCATAGCAATTTTATTCATACTCGTAAGAAACTGAGACAATCTAGATTACCCTGAACTAAAGAATGGATATAAAATTGTGGTACATTAACACATAAAATATTACTCAGTTGTTAAAAACTGACATCATAAAACTTACAGGCAATTGGATGCAGCTAGAAAAAAATCAAACAAAGTGAGATAACCCAGGCCCAGAAAGACAAATATGGTATGCATTCACTTATAAGTGGATATTAGCTATTAGCTAAAGGATAATCAATGCAGACAGAAGAATAACATGGTTGTCTTCTGAGAGGCTTGACAGCAGCTGATTGAGACAGATGCATATCCTTACAACCAACCATTAGACTGAAGTCAGGGAGCCCTGTGGTTGAATTAGGGCAAGACTGGAAGAAGCTGAGGAGGAGGGCAACCCCATAGAAGATCAGTATTCTCAAATAACCTGGGACCCTGAGATCTCTCAGATGCTGAGCTAACTGTCAACCAGGCAGCATACATGAGCTGGTCCAAGGCCCTTGGCAGATACACAGCAAAGAACAGACTGAACTGGCCTCAGTGGGAGAAGAGGCACCTAAGCCTCAAGATACTCGAGGCCCCAAAAAGTGGGAAGTCTTACCAAAGGAAGGGGAAGAAGAAATCTTCTTGGAGACAGTGTAGAGAAGGAATGGGATGAGGAAGTGTAGAAAGGGGGCAATGACAGGACTGTAAAAAAGTAAAAGTAATAATAATAATAATAATAATAATAATAATAATAAACAATAAAGAACACTCACAATCCACAGGAAAAAAGAGGTTAGGTAAAAGAAAGAAGGAGCACTCCTAAAGTTTATAAGCAACTTCAGCAAAGTGGCTGGATATAAAATTAAATCAAACAATTCAGTAGCCTTCCTCTATACTAAGGATAAATGGACTGAGAAAGAAATTAGGGAAACAACACCCTTCACAGTCATCACAAATATAGAAAATATCTTGGTGTGAATCTAACCAAGTAAGAGAGATGATATGTATGACAAGAACTTCAAGTCTCTGAATAAAGAATTCAAAGGGGAAAATTCCATCAACAGAACACCAATGGCTCGGGTTCTAAGATCAACTATAGACAAACAGGAAATCATAAAATTGAAAAGCTTCTGTAAGCCAAAGAACACTGTCAATAGGATAAAATGGCAACCAACTAACTGACTGGGAAAAGATCTTTACCACCCCTACATTTGATAAAGGGATAATATCCAGAATATACAGAGAACTCAAGAAGTTAGACTCCAAAGAATCAAATAACCCTATTAAAAAAGTGGTGTACAGAGGTAAACAAAGAATTCTCAACAGAGGAATCTCAAACGACCAAGAAGAACCTAAAGAAATGTTCAACATCCTTAGTCATCAGGGAAATGCAAATCAAAAGAACCTTGAGATTCCACCTCACAACAATTAGAATGGCTAAGATCAAAAACTCAGGCAACAGCAGATGCTGCAGAGGATGTGGAGAAAGAGCCTCAGGAGCCATCATAGGATAAGCTAATAACTAACAGGTGATTTTCCTGAGATGGTCTGCTTTGAATTATAACTGGAGGCTGATTTGCTTTCATAGGCAGGGCCCAAAAGAATTCATTTTAGGAAAGATTCCTACTATTAATATGCTTTTCCCATTATTACACATATATAACAATGACTAGGCATTAGCCCACTCCTTCTGAACAGATCTTTGCAGATCTACGAAGATGTACTGTCTTGTAGTGATTTTGTAGTGATGCTATATAAACAAATAGATGACTTAAGTCTTAATGATGATCCTATAAAAATTCCTAAAATTATATTGGTGATTATTAAGTACTTTTATAGTGGGACTGCTATGAGCTCCTTTTCTGATAGTTAAAACTGCAATAAGAATTCTGCCAGCCTCCCATGCATCACCAGTTAATTGCTCTTACAGGGTAACCATACTTTCTCCTACTCAGAGCACATTCTAAGAGGTTTTAAAACAATTAACCAAAGGTCATAAAAAGGGAACTAATGATTTAGTACTGGTGATAGGACAGAAGATAAAATATTGACTTGGTTTATCTATAAAAAACTTCACTAATAACTTACTTATGGTTTTCAATCTTCAGTGAACCTGTGGAGCTGGGACAGGTGAAGGAAGCTTAGCAAGATAATTATTCCTAATGGATATATTCTATTTCAATTTATTATTTTTTTGTGAACTTGTGATGTACTTTTTAACATGTGATCATGTATTGTGAAAGATGATTAAGTGCTGAGGGCAAAGAGAAGAGTCAGTGGAACTGAGCTGAGAAGAACTTTTTTTGGAGAGAACACTTCTCAGACAAAGAGGAAAAGCTAAGAAAAATTTTCCCTTGACCTACTTAGGGCCTTCCCGTTCCCCCCTTTTCTTAGATAGCTTTTATAGGAATCATTTTACTACTTAGTAATAAACACTATCATCACTTTGCAATGTGTCCCCTTTTCTTCCTGTGACTTCTGACTAGCAGGCAGAAAGGTAGAGCTGTGCAGTTCCTGCTGACATAGAACAAAGGCCACATTACATAATCCCCTGAGGTTAGGTTACAGGTGTCAATCTCCTAAGTAAGCAGCTCTTTATCCTCTGGAAGAGCAAGAAGGTATTTAGGAATGTTTAGAAGTTTTCATCAGTATTTTCCTACAATTAGAGAGGTAGAACATCTGGAGACCCTCAGACTTTGAAGCCACACCAGAGTCCTACTCTGTGCCCTGCCACTATGCTCTCCAGGCTGGGAGGCTCCCAGAATAAGAGGAACACTCCTCCATTGCTGGTGGGATTACAAGCTGCTATAACCACTCTGGAAATCAGTTTGGCGGTTGGTTCCTCAGAAAATTGGAAATAGTTACCTGAGGACCCAGCTGTACAACTCCTGGGCATATACCAAAAACATGCTTCAACATCTAACAAGGACACATGCTACACTATGTTCATAGCTGCCTTATTTGTAATAGCCAGAAGCTGGAAACAACCCAGATGTTCCTCAACAGAGGAATGGATACAGAAAATGTGGTATATTTATACACTGGAGTACTACTCAGCTATTAAAAAAACAATGACTTCATGAAATTCTTAGGCAACTGGGTGGAACTATAAAACATTATCCTGAGAGAGTAAACCAGTCACGGGACACAAACAGTATTTACTCACTGATAAGTGGATATTAGCCAAAAAGCTGGGAATACTCAGTGGTACTCACAAACTGTATAAGACCCAGGAAGAAGAAAGACCAAAGTGTGGATGCTTTAGTCCTACTTAGAAGTGGGAACAAAATAATCATTCGATGCAGAGAGTGGGAGAAAGAGAGAAAGAAGAGGAATAAAAGGTGGTTAGATTAGGTGTGGAAGGAATGAGATAGAAGTACAGAGGGGCAGGAAATTGAACAAGAGAGGTGTGTAGCAGGGGGAGATGCTACTGGGTATAGCCACTAGAATGTCCTAAACACCAGGGATGCAAGAGGTCCCTGGACCCAATGAGGATGACATTAGCCAAATAGCCAACAAAGGGGAGATTAATACAGTAGAGACCATGCCGGGCGATGGTGGTACACGCCTTTAATCCCAGCACTTGGGAGGCAGAGGCAGGCGAATTTCTGAGTTTGAGGCCAGCCTGGTCTACTGAGTGAGTTCCAGGACAGCCAGGGCTGCACAGAAAAACCCTGTCTCGAAAAAAAAAAAAAAAACCCCACAAAAAAACAGTAGAGACCATATCTAGTGGTTAGGCATGGCCCCAAGTTGAGTAATGGGGTCACCCACCAATCTCAAAATATTAACCAAGAATTGCTCCTGTGTAAAAAAACTACAGGTACTAAGAGTGGAGCACAGACCGAAGAAAAGACCATCCAGAGACTGCCTTACCTAGGGATCCATCCCATATGCAACCACCAAACCAAGACACTATTGCTCATGCCAAGAAGTGCTTGCTGACAGGAGCCTGACATAGCTGTTCCCAGAGAAGCTGTAACAGAGATTGACCAATACAGATGTTGATGTTCACAGTCAACAATGGTCTGAGCATGGCAACCCCAATGGAGGAGTTAGGGAAAGGAATGAAGGAGCTGAAGGGGTTTGAACCCCATAGGAAGAACAATATCAACCAATCAGACCTCCATAAGAAATTCCAGGGAATAAACCACCAACCAAAAAAGTACACATGGAAGGTCCCATGGCTCCAGCTGGATATATAGCAGAGAACTGACATTTCTGGAATGAATGGCAATGGAGGACTTTGGTACTGTGGAGGCCCAATTACCCAATGTAGGGGAAGGCTAGAGCAGTGAGGTAGGAGTGGATGGGTGGGGAGCACCTTCATAGGAGCATGTATGAGGTGTATGGGATACAGGGTTTGGAGAGAGGAAACCAGAAATGAAGATAACACTTAAAATGTAAATCAATAAAATAAACAATTAAAAAAAAAGAATATTGCAGGGGGAATGACATTGATCTCCCTGGAAACAAGAAAACAAATAGATTCTGTGGCTGGAATTGGATTGAGGGGGACAGTAATGGGAGGGATCAGTTGAAGGTGGAGAGATGGAGCTCAGGGAGAATCTGCTGGAATTAAGGAGAATCCGGAGGTTAATAAAGAAACCTAGTATACTTGCAACTTCATAGAATCATTAGGGTGACACTAATGGGGACTCATAATAATGAAAGATTTGGAGTCTGACTTGGCTATCCTTGTAGACGAGCAGGGCTTCCATGATGAGACTGGGTTACATTCATGTGAGTTGTTGTCCAACATGGTCCTGTGGAGTTTCCTAAGATAACCCATCCTGACACTAGGACATACTTAGGATCCATGAAAACTGACAGCAGGGCCTCATTGCTGAGAACAACTTCCACACAGCTCACTAAATATAGAGAGATCTAGGAGGTACAAGCTTGGACCTTCACCATTATGTTTCAGTCTCACATAGAGAAGTACTCCACACACTACAAAAAGAGAAACCAGGATACCAACACAGCTACAAATCCATCATCCTACAAGCCGTCCTTCATACAAGAGGTGCAGGTTCATGGTGCAACCAAAGTACTTTGAGTTTCCAACCAATGCTTGGTTTAACTTGGAGCACAAAATACGGAGGGAAGAATGCCTGACACTACCTGAGTGGCCAGCAAACTCACAGAGACTTAAACAAGAAGCAGGGATCCTGCATGAGTCAATAACAAGTCTCTGCTTATATGGTATCGCTTTTAGCCTGGTGGTTTTGTTGGATTCCCAACAGTGGGAGAGGTGTGGCTCTGCCTACTCTTGAGACACTTCCCTCCATTTGGATGAACTTATCCAGCCTCTCTGAGGTCTTTGTGACTTCAAGTCTATCTTGCTCTTTGCTGATTGGCTGTCCTCTCTTGGCTCACACTCTGTTCTGAAGAGGAAGCAAAGGAGGGAAAGTAGATTTAGGGAAGAGGAGGATAAAAGAAGTGTGTGAGTGTGGAAGAACTGGAGGTAGTGGAAACAGAGGGTAGTATGTATTATATGATAGGAGAATCTATTTGCATTTGCAAACATTAATTCAATATTTCTAAATGAAAATTTAAAACGAGAATGACGAAGAAAGAGAAGCAAAATGGTAAAGAGAGGAACAGTATAATTTTGACAGATACAATTCTCATCCAATGTTTGTATAAGGTGAGCATCACAAGGGAGTCTATGAGAAGCCCATTCTAGAATCCTGGGGTGGATTGAATAGGCTTAGACCAATACACTTTATAAGTATTTGAATGCTTGGCCCATGGGGAGTGCCACATTTAGGTGATGTAGACTTTTGGGAGAAAGCGTAGCCTTGTTGGAGGATGTGTGTAACTGTAGGGATGGGTTTTGATGTCTCTAGTGCTCAAGCTCCATGCAGTGTGCAAGGGAGCCTCTTGGCTCCCTTCAGATGAAGAGGGAGAACTCTTGGCTTCTCCAGCATCATGTGTGCAAGACGAACACTTTCATGATTCATGCAGTGATGAAAATGAACTATACCTCTGAGACTGTAAGCCAGACCCAATTCAATGCTTGCCTTTATGAAAGCTTCCTTTTTAAGATGTCTCATCACAGGAATAAAATACAAACTAAGAAAGACACAGTCTGGATCTGCAAAACAAGAAGTTTTGCTCTCAGCAATAAGAAATACACATGACGCAGGAAAGAAAGGAAGGGTATTCTCTTGTGTTATCTCACTCTAGTTTGGGTTATGAAATGACAGATACCTGTTCATTTAATTCCAAACAAG
>JADRCG010009760.1:618914-636886 GCA_019844195.1 Rhabdomys dilectus
GACTGAGGTAAATGGGAAAAGAAGTGGTAGGTATCATCTGGAGGGGAGGATGAAGGAAGAGAGTAAAGTCCAGGGAGAAAGAGCTGGAATTAGGGGGCATTTGAGGGTTAGTGAAGGAACAAAGTGCCCTGGGAACTATCAGGGAACTCTGAGGGTGACCCTAGTGACCCTCCTAATGGAGGACAGAGTCTGAACTGGACATTTTTAATAGGCAGCATGGATTCAGTGTTGGGAACAGGTTACATTTCACTGAGGTGTAGCCAAGGAGGTCTCATAACAATTCCTGCTGATTCCATGAAAAACAGTTTGCTCTCTGCAACCTTGCCACAGGGACACATGGTTTAGAATAACTTCCACACAACTCACTAAATGTGAAAATCAAATTTGTGCAGGCTTGGAGCCTTCCCTGTATGTTCAACTCTCTATGTGGAGAAATGGTACTCCACAGGCCACAGAGAGAAAATCCTGGACACAATGCAAGTAGAACATCCTCCTCCTCCTCTCTCCGGCCTGGAAAATGTGCTGAGCCAAAGTAATAGTGAACTTTTTGAGTGGACAATTAGTATTTAGTTTAAGCTGAGAAGCTGGACATCAGAGGGAACCCAATCCTTACACTGCCTGGGTTGTCAGAAACCCTGCAGAGACTTAAATGGCAAAAAGGGGGCTTGCATGGGGCTCAGTCAGGTCTCTGCTGGCAATTACCTTGGTGATTTGTGGTAACCCCAACTCTGGGAGTATGGCTCTGACTCCTTTGCTTGATCTTAATGTTCTTTTCTTCCTATTGCATTGCCATGTCCAGCCTCAAAATGAGGACTTACAACATGTCTTTTCTATTTGCTTTGTTCTGCTTGGCTCTCCTCTCTTTGCAAATTGCTCTTTTCTAAAGAGAAAACAGAATGAGAGGAAATCTGTGGGAAATGAGCATAAAAGAGGGGGTGTGGTAATTGGAAAAAGGACAGGGAGGAGAAACAGTGGCCCTACTATAGTGTACAAACATCTACTTTTCACTGGGCAGTGGGTGGCACAGGCCTTTAATCCCAGCACTTGGGAGGCAGAGGCAGGCAGATTTCTGAGTTTCAGGCCAGCCTGGTCTACAGAGTGAGTTCCATGACAGCCAGGGCTACACAGAGAAACTCTGTCTGAGGAAAAAAAAAAAAAGAATCTAGTTTCAATGATCCAGGTGACATGATAGTTTGTCTCAGAAATATTTTTTTTTAAAGGCTAAAGGTGCCACAGTACATAAATTAATGCATCTCTTTTTGGTTTCTTAAAAAACACAAGAGAAATACTGAAAGAATGTGCTTTCAGTTACCCAACACATGAGATGCCTTTTACAACCCCGACAAAATCAACTCCAAATGAATCACAAGCAAAACGTTTCATGTGAAGAGAAGATCTTGTAGACTCTACTAGAGAAACTAAGCGTGTCTGCCTTTGGCATCCTGACAAGGATGACTCTATGCACAAGCCCCTGTTACAAATGCTTGTGCAGACTCAGCCGAGAGAGGGAAGTTACTCAGATGCCACTGATGGGTCCAGGGATGGCTAACACCAAAGGGACATCACAGGTGGCTGCATCAAGATGCTGGTTCCCAGCCCTGACTAGGACCAACTTCCACGGCTGCCACTCCTGACCTTAGTGGGCAGTGCGCATATCCTGGCCATGTTGCGGCTTCAGAGCTTGCCTAAGTTCCCACAGTACTCAGCAGTGAGGTCTAAGAACAGCACACCAAATCACTTAAACCTGCTCTAGTGCATGGAACCTGATTCCCGGAAAAACCCTCCTCCTCGTCTGAGTGGCGGGCCCTCATGGAGGTCTGATTGGCCAGTGAATATGTCAGTCCAAATCTTCCCTTACACTGGACACAGCCTCTTGGGGCACTGAACCTGGGTTTATCTTGACTGTGTTTTCCAATACTGCCTCTTGGCTGGTGCTGGGCTTCAGGGAAATGCTGAGACACTGCTTGGGGATGGGAAAAGTAGTCGGAGATGAGGGGCGATCCCAAAACTAGGTCGGGGATTCCTGGACCTGACATTTGGCTGGGCCTCAGGGGGAATCTCTGACTCTTGGACATGGAGACACCACTGGGTGTCACCAAAGAGCCAAGAAGCGTGTTGGGGTCCCTCAGGCACCAGAGGATTAGGGAGCTCCAGCTCAGCTCAGCTCAGTAGTGATGGCCCTCAGCTTGGCAGAGGCAGGCTGGAAGCACAAATGGAACTTCTATGGGAGAGCTATGCTGCAGGTCTGTAGGTGAAGAAGACCTTGTGATGATTCTCCATGGTCGTGGTAGATCAAAGAGACAGTCCATGGTTCTAAACTGGTTGACTGTTCATGCTAGAAAATCGATCCACACCCTTTTCTCAGGGTCTGACCTGAGATTAAATACCTTTTGCAGGAAGGAATTTCTGGAAAGGCTAGCTTAATGGCCAAGCCCTTAGGGCCTCTCACTGGCATGGAGACCTCTGTTCTGGGCCTACAAGACCACATGTCACATAGGTGGGGCACATGGTAAATGTTCCAGGTCAGGGGTCTAGTGAGCAGCAAGGAGTCACCTAAGTCTCAGGGTTTGCCCACCTAGTCTCCCTGGTCTCAACCCATTCTATCAACCAGGTTTCGTGGCCACTTTTTCTATCCCTCATGAATCTTGAGTGACATGGACCTCCCTCAGGATTAGAGTTTTCTGAAGCAACTCACCATTGTGGTTCCTGGCACAGGCTTCCATTCACGATGAAAACCTTTTCCACGTCTTTAGAGCTATGTATTTTCATAGCAATTGTTCCTGTTTTCCAAGAGCCTACACATCTGACTTCCCAGCCAGCCCTTGGGAGGCCCCACCACTCCAGCTCACCTCTGATTGGCTGCCTGCTCCCCGCTTTTTCGAGCAGAGACCTTGTGCTCAAGGTCAGGACTTCCTTCCTTCCTGTGCTTCCAGCACTGCACTCAGGAGGCATCCCCCTCATTCCTACCACAATCCCCCTCATTCCTACCACAATCAAGCATATTATTAAGGTTGCCATTGAGCAAAACATCTGTCCCACAAGTGGAAGGCTGCCCAGAGTACTGACAATTAAAGAGAGACTTTAGGAAATAAGATTTGCATTTGTGGCTTCCTGCTCATTCAGGGTTATTGCAGCAACCTTTCACCTGGTAGGTGTGTGACATTGGGGGAAAAGCAGGATACAGATGACAAAGTCTATGGAGCTCTATTGATAGCCAGCATGTCTGTCTCAGTTGGAAGGTGCAAGAAACTAAACAAAAACACAGAGTACTAGTAAAATTCTCTAGGTGAACAGCAGTGAGATAACAGATCTCTATGTATGTGAAAATTAGATTAGACTGGCTCACAGGCTGTGGGCCAACTAGTCCAACAGCAACTGTATGTCAATGAGAAGCTGCAGAATCTAGTAGTGGCTCAGTGCACGTGGCTGAGTGTCTCGGATGTTCTTCGATATGAATCCATATAAAAGAAAAACTTTACAAATGTAAAGAACATACAAGGTACTGAAAATCTTTAAACTCACCTCCAAATCCATATTGTAGAGAAACCTTAACAAAATAAAGAATGTGTGACAGCTTTCACTACAATCTCGCTTACTGAAGACATAAAAAAATGCATACACCTGCAATCCTTGGAAAGACCCTTTAATAAATATCAAAGTTGATTTACTGTTTTGGTATATTCAAAAACAAAATATCCTTTCAAACTGTATGAAGACTCTACAAAAACTCTGACCAATGTTTGTCCTTGTGAACTATCAGAAATGTCATACCAGGTAATCATAAACATGATATGAACTTTTAAGTATTTTTCTACAAAAGAATATTCACTAAGTTGTATATTGGAGAATAAGCCATGCATGCAGCAGTTTTCCAGTGTCAACTATCAACTTGTCAGCTAATTAAAATGGAACCGATTAGAAGTTACAAGTTACTGGAACAATGTTAATTGACACATAAGTATTTATGCCAAGAAATGATTGGTCATCACCCACTAGAGTAAAAACATCATTTTAATCATTGCTTAGATTTTGATGGAATAGAAAATTCTCTTCTGTGTAATATGATTTTAAATTTTATAACTACTATTATATTATATTGACAGCATTTTAGCTTCTGAAAGTGTAAATACTAAAGACTGCTTACAACCTAAATCTATTCTTTTAGGGTCTCAATCCACAAAAATTTAATTCTGTGCCTCTGTTAATTTTTTGCTGCCTTCCCCAGTGAATCTCTGTAGTATATGAGGATGGCATTATGAAGTTTTTCTGTTCCCTGAATGACAGTGCTTTAAGATCTTTGCCAAAGCTTCCTGGAAACCTGTCTTATTCTGGCAGCCTTTGTAACAAGATGTCGAAATCTCAGCTCCTCCTGTACCATGCCAGCTTGGGTTCCGCCATGCTCCAGCATTGATGATAAGAGACTGAAACTCTTAACTCTCATCGAAGCCCAATTAAATGTTGTCCGTCTAAGAGTTGCCTTTGTCATGGTATCTGTTCACTAGAGTAAAACCATAACTAAAATAGGAGTGAACAATTAAAAGGAGAAAACAAACAAACAAACAAAACTAAAGGCCATTTGAAAGACATATCCAAAGTCACTACAAATGTTTCCTGTGCCCTGGACTCTATATGCACTTGGGGGGGCTGGAGGTTACGTGACACAGACTCAAGGACACAGGCTTCTGGAGCAGGTGAGAAAGGCAGCAGCAAGCTCTCTGAACATGGCTGCAATCTCCTTCAATACTCTCCATGCCCACCCCATTGTTTCTAAGAAATCATCTCTTCTAAACAGCAGTTCCTGATTGGATGGCTTTGTCACACCAGCAATCCTTGTTCTCTCAGGCAGTCTTCAATTGGGTCCTCTTGCAGGAAACACTTTTGAGGTCCCACCGCTCCAGTTACATACCATAGTATCATCCTACATTTTATACATTTATGAAAGGAATTTAAATATGACGAAGAGGCAAAATCACAATAAGACAGCTTATTTTACCAAGTAAGATGTCTGTCACCTTGAGTGCTAGCAGTGGATTACATCTTATTGAGTCATTTGTCAAAGGGGATTCTATGGATTCCAACAAACATCACAGAATACTGCCAGGCTATTGGTTACTGTCTATAACTTGACAGTAGGACCCTATTGCTGAAGACCTCACTTACTTATGACATTGAACAGAAATACATTAAGCTGGTAGATCAATGGAAGATTCACTGCTACTGCAATTGACCCTGTGATTGGATTGAGTCTTACTCAGTACGAAGTGGATGCTCTGCAGCACTGTTTCAACATCCGCCTGGACGACATGACCATACTGTTTTAACTTTGAACTTAAAGGAAGAGATACTTTCCTTACTCCTATAACCCAGTCTATGTCCTGAATATTTTGTGAATATCAAGGTATCTTAGTTCTATTTTAATAAAATATTGTCACCACAAATAACTTGAGGGAAGAAAGGACTTGCTTCATCTTAAAGCTTATAGTCTATCCCCCAGGGAACTCCGGGCAGGAATTTAAGGCATGAATCTGGTGGTAGTACCTGATACAGAAGCCATGGAGTTCTGATTGCTAGCTTACTCTTTATGGGTTATTCTTCATGGCTTGCTTAGCCTGCATCCTTACAGCATCCAGGACCACTAACCCTGGCGAACAGGCTGTAGTCCTAGTACTCAGGAGGTAGCAAAAACTCTATGAATAAAGTTAGGCCTCCAATTCTCATTGTATTTTAAAAACGTTTTTGAAAATGAATGTGAGATGGGCAACACTGTTTTTAATTCTCCAAGAGGTAGTGGAATACCTGGTTACATCATTGTACTGATTTTTTATATATTTACATATTCACATATTCTTATAAAGTATGATGTCATCTACTTAGGTATCAGAGAAAGGCTATGACATCTAAACAAATACTAAAAATTATATATATATATATTATATATGTATATTATATATATATATAATATATATATAATATACATATATAATATTACATAATATTTAGTTGTATGTTATGTTACATCCATTATATTATAATAACTGGGTGAGTCTCCTCAGTTGCACTCCACCTTATTCTTTGAGTTAGGATCTCTTGTTAAGCCTGAAGATTTCTGATTCATCTAGATTGGCTGTGCAGTGAGCTCCATGGAGCCTCAGGTGTTCCTGCACATTTGAACATGTACCACCATGCTGGCTTTGATGTAGGTGGAAAGAATTTGAACTCAAGCACTTGTGCTACACAGTGGGCATTTTACAAACTGAGCTTTCTGCAAGCACCCATTTTTTCCCATTTTTCAGTGTACAAGGCAGTGAGGTAGTCACAATGCTGTTCAATATCACCACGATACATTTCTGATTAGTTTTCCAGGATTGGGTTTTTTTTTTTGAGTTTTTTTATTAGATATTCTATTTAATTACAATACAGATGTCATCCCCTTTCCCCTCCTTAGAATCCCTATCCCATCTCCCCTCCTCCTTTATGCTTTTATACCATTTTAATTACATGCATGTATTAAGGTCAGTTCTAGGTTGGGGGTCTAGCAATACAATAGATGCAAATAGTCAGAAACTGGAGGTCCATCCTTGGACCAGGCCTAGAATGACTGTTTATCTTGATCACTGATATGTTCCAAGCTTATTGTCTTTTCCTGGTACTATTTTAGCAAATCAGTTTTAAGAGTGCATAACCTTTCCTGCACTTGTGCTAACTGCCTTGCTAGCTAAGTTTTATCCACTCAGAGACCACCTCACCTGAAGATCCCTCCCAGATGCAATTACCATATGCAAACAGTGTTGTGGATGTCTGGAAGTGCATGCTGACAGGAGCCTGATGTACCTGTCTCCTGAGAGGCACTGCAAGAGCCTGACATATACAGAGGTGGATGCTCAAAGCTAACCATCAAACTGATCACAGGGTTCCCAGCAGAGGAGTTAGAGAGAAGACTAAAGGAGTTGAAGGGGTTTGCAGCCCCATGTGGAGAGCAAAAAAGACAACCAAACAGAGCTCTCTGGGTCTAAACAGCTACCCTGGGAACACACATGGAGGGACCCATGTCTCTAGCTGTATTTGTAGAGGAGGATAGACTTGTCAGGCATCAGTGGGAGAGGAGGGCCTTGGTCCCTTGTAGGCTGGATGCCACAGTGAGGGGGAATTCGAGAAAAGGGAGGTGGGAGTGGCTGGATGGGTGAGGGCACACCCTCCCAAATCTCTGGTAACTAACCTTTATTTCAATTTGTCTATAAGGAATGACTCTAAGTGCATCATACAAGTAAGGGGGGAGATGAAATCACATGAAAGTTAGCACCTGAAGCTTTGCTCTGACTGTGAGGAGAAAGACAAACATCCAGTGGCAGTGAATGAACCCACCTTCTACCTGTTTCACAAAGAAACTAAGAAAATGAAGAGGATTAGGAGAACACAGAAATAAGGGGAGTAGTAAAACCAAAGAGATATGTTTCTAGAATAACATCTGCAATGGAACCAAAGTCCAGAGAGGATGAGAAGCCTATAGAATTTGGCAAAACAGCCATCCCAAATGGCCCTGTAGGAGTTGGGTAAGAAAGACTGCAGTACTGGGCTGAAGAGACAGCTCAGCATTTAAGAGAAATGACTGCTCTTCCAGAGATCCCGAGTTCAAGTCCCATCAACCACATGGGGACTCACAACCATCCATAATGTGATCCAATGCCCTCTACTGGTGTGCCTGAAGATATACAGTGTACATGTAAAACAAATAAATAATTCTTTTTAAAAAAGACTGAAGAATCAACAACAGAGTTCATGCCTCTGTATAGGCACCATATACACACATGTGCCACCATCCCCCTCACCCCAACAGTTAGGTATTGAGGTGGGATGCAGAATAGGCCAAAGGCTGATGACCTCTGCTCATTAACTCTTCCTTACTGTTCTGGGGGCCAGAAATTCTTGGGTTCTGACAATTTAACTCTCTTTTGCATCATGGGGTCATAAGCTTCTACCTTCTGGCAATGGACTACTGCTGACAGAAGCAAGAGATCGAGTGAAGAAACTTAGTGACTTAGGTCTTTAAGTCTTTGACTCAGGAGCCTTTTGCTAACGTAAAAGCTAAGAGTTGCTGAACTCTTGGTGAGCCAGAGAAAAAGAAAAGAAAGTCAGGCACAAACACACATACACACACACACACACACACACACACACACACACAGAAAAACACTGGATGAAGCAGACGCAGATACACCGAGCCTTAATTTTTGCTGTCAGCTTTTATAGCATTTTAGACAAAAGTCTTCTCTGTAGAAAAATAAAAATGCCTCATACATAAAATGTTACACCAAGGGGAGTTACAGTAAAATGTAAAGAATATGTTAAAGCAGTGTTTTATTCTATTCTAAGTTCAGAGCAATATCTTAAATGTCCTTGCTTTGTCACAGTGCGTACCTGTGGCCTCATCCTTGGACCAGGCCTAGAATGACTGTTTATCTTGATCACTGATATGTTCCAAGCTTATTGTCTTTTCCTGGGACTATTTCAGCAAATCAGTTTTAAGAGTGCATAACCTCTCCTGCACTTGTGCTAACTGCCGTGCTAGCTAAGTTTTATCCACTCAGTAGCTAGATTTACTACAACTCATTTGGAGAACAAGGACTGTATATTATCAGTCCTCACAAAGCACCAGACCCTCTCCCTATAGACTCACATCTGTTTTAGAAAAGTATCTTGTTAATGTTTGCATTCACTTGCAGTTGAATTTGAGTTTACTTGCACTAAAGTTCCACCAAAATGAGGTTCTTCACTGCTACCTCCTCTACTGAGCCTGCAACTCTACTCTGATCCCTGACTGAAATCACCCAACCATACTCACTAGCCTTGATCAGATGAGTGTCCCTGTGTCTCCGAGGCTCTCTGGGTGCTGGGACCCAGCTCAACTTAGCGGACAGCTGCAGTGGGAAGGTGCTGAAATGCTGGGCCACAAGAGGGGATGAGGAGCAGGGACAGGACATGTGCCAGGTGTCAGAGCAGGCACAGAACCAAGGCCCTTCCTTACTGAGCACTGAAGAGTCTGCTTGCCCAGAGCATGAGCTGGAGGCCCAGACCAACCTTAGCAAGATGAGAAAGCCAGTTTCTCTGGTCATCAAGAGTAAGCATCGGGTTTCTCAGTCACATTTCAGGGAAGATTTCGAAAACTGACAGGAAAAAACAGAAGACAGGTCATTGGAGTGTGTGGCACCAAGTTGGCTACTTCTAGGCTAGACTGTGATATACCCTAAAAAACTCACACAGCATGGAAAATATTTATTAGGGATTAATAGTTCATCTGGGCAATCAGTAATAAAAAGGTAACAGTAATTACACAATCATAAGCAAGTTAGCTAGATATAGGGATTTCTAAAGAATAAACCTTTATGAAAATAAAACCTGCATAGCACAAACACTGAAAGTCTCAGTAGACAGCTCGATGTGTCCATATAACAAGTACACCCATATACCTGCCACCCGGAGACTTTAATCTTACTAAATGCACTCTAGTTTCCCTCAGGCTCCACCCTACACATTGTCCTGGGCTGTCAGCAGTGATGTGAGACCAAGCCCTGGATCTCTTCGGTTCTATCCCACACTAAGCAACATGCCCAGGTTGGGCAGATTAAACAACTCAATCTCACGTCTGATGTTGATTCTGCAGTCTTTTTTACTTGATTCCTACAGGGCCATTGGGAAAGGCTTCTTTGCCAAATTCTATAGGCCTCTAAGCCACTCTGGACTTTGGTTCCATTGAATATGGTATTCTCGAAACTTGTCTCTTTGGGTTTTACTACTCCCCTTCTTCCTGTGTTCCCCCTGACCATCTTCCCCTTCTTAGTTTTGATTGTGAAACAGGTAGAAAGTGTGTTCACTCACTGCCACAGGATCTTTGTCTTCTCCTCACAGTCAGAGCAAAGCTTCACATGCTGACTCCAATGGAGCAGACCGCTCAGTTCTTCTTGTCTCTCATGAGCCAGATGCCTGCACCAACTTTTCTCAGCCATCTCCTATTTTTGTGTTCCAATGGCCATGTAAAATGTCATTAACAGAAGCCAGAGGCTTTGCTCAGTCTACTGCTCTGAAAGCAGCTTTTCTCATGATGTCTGAATGCTTTCTGCACAGAAACATACAGACATAGACACAAACACAGAGACACACAAACACGAGAGGGAGAGAGAGAGAGAGAGAGAGAGAGAGAGAGAGAGAGAGAGAGAGAGGTTCCTGGCCTGGGAGTGAGGCTCACTGATGAAGGCAGAGTGTAATATCCACCCCCACATTCCTTGTGATGTACTTATATACTACACAAAATTTACTGTCTTCCCCACTTTATCTTTTGTGTGTGTGTGCATGTCTGTGCAGTGTGATGTCTATCTGTGCTGTGTGTGTATTTTTGTATAATACAAATCTATCAGATGTGGATGTTGTAAAAATACTTTTCTCTTTCCTTTGGCTGCCACTTTGTCTAATTGGCTGAACTTTTACCTTCCAGAAACATCACTGTGTCATGAGATCCAATGTATGAATTGTTGATCCTAGTGCCTGCACTATTAGTGTTCTCTTCAGAAGGCTGACTCCTCCTGTGACAGTGAACATAGATCTTCAATTTTCAAATCCCTCTTTCCACTGCACGACACACGTAATGCCTGTTGTGTACAATGGACAGTGGTATTATAAGTAACACAGCTTCCTGTGCCCAAAGATGTAGCACCTTCCCCTCCCCCACAGAATCCAAATTGAGGGAGGCTCAAAGGCCAAGGGCCTCTACTCAGGCTATCACATGTACCAACACAGCCACAGTCAGGTTCACAGTCCACCCCAGTCCCAGCAGATTAATACCTTAGCTGTCCTGTTCTTCCTGTTGCCTTACACGCCCTCCCCACACACAACATGGCACAGCTTAAGGCCTCCCTCACAGCTTCCTAGAATTGCATCAGAGGACAATCCAAGAAAGAACCTTCAATCTACCTTCCACAGGTGCTCCTAATTTCTAGACCTGCCCAGATCCCTCATTTGTGTGACCTCAAAGCCTGAAAGTAAGACAACCTCACCTTCTCTTCTGGAGGACTAGAGTTCACACGAGTCAGACAGAACAGGCCTTCCCTGATCTGCCCTTCCACGCGAGGGGCAAACACAACCCTAGTCTTGTAAATTTCCAATCTTCTCAGAATCTTCCACTTTCTAGAGACAACTGTTCATCACCCAAGGCACAGGGTCCTTTGCATCCACATTTCATACTCAATGTCCAGTGCATCATCTCTACCTCAAATCTTTGGACGTTCAGCAGCCAAACTTCAGTCAAATTCAAGGAGTAACAACAACTGAAGCAAGAAGTGGCCGAGAATGTGAAAGCATAGAGTTAATAGGAGGTGAAAGGAAAAAGAAATAAAAGGGAAGAGGCATGGCTGCTCCTGGATATGGTGGAGTAGAAAGTTTATTGTGGATACAGAGGAGAGGAGATAGAGCCAGGGACATCTGAGAGAGTCCAGAGTGGACATGAACCTGAGCCATGTGAGAGGATGGAGAGGAGTAGAAAAGCCAGAAGAAGAAATGATCTGGGTAAATAATCAATGAAAAATACCATGTAACAAATTTGGTTGGATTGCATAAAGTAGAGCAGCTGGGAGATGTGCAGCTCAACCCCTGGGCTCCTGGATGGTTTTGCCAATTATACACTGTAACAAGTACGAACTGAAGGATTCTGGGAGAACCTGAGAGCCAGGCCTGCTCTGATCTGTTACATTGAGATTTCAGCAATTTATCCCAGTGTTTCAGATTTAGCAAAAGGAAGATAGTATAAGCTTAAATGATTTAATTATAATTTCCAGAATTATTTTAAAAAGGTAAAGAAGGCTTTATGGACAAAATTCTCCATGAACTAGACATATGTACTAAATTAAACCAGGTGATAACTCAGACCTTATCTCTCTGGTTATACACTCTAATATTGGAATACTAATATTCCTATTAGACACAGTCACACCAGTTTGTCAAGGCCTTCTGTGTTGGTTGAGATTGTGTAAATGCAGAAATTTTTTTAATTAATTCATTCCTTAACTAGATACTTGACTGCCTTGTTCTATGGACCCCCTAAGTTTTCTTTTTCTTTTTCTTTTGGTTTTTCGAGACAGGATTTCTCTGTGTAGTCCTGGCTGTCCTGGAACTCACTCTGTAGAATAGGCTCGCCTCGAACTCAGAAATCCACCTGCCTCTGCTCCCACATGCTGGGATTAAAGGCGTGCGCCGCCACCACCCGACCCCTAAGTTTTCCAGATTGGGTATTTATTGATCATTTAACATTAATAACATCTGTCCCTACGGAAATGCAAACTACAATGAAAACAAGAAAGCTCTCTCCTTGCTGCCTCTTCCTTTTCTTTGCTGTGACTACATCAGCCTCAATGTTGATCAGTCAACTCAATTACAAGAGAAGTCTCATCATATTTATATTTTCCCCATGAAAGTCAGGGAGGTAGGAGGAAATTCATTCACTTCTCTCTCTCTCTCCATCTCCCTCTAACTTTCCCTCTCCCCCTCCCCTCTCTTCTTTTCTCACTGACTAGTCAGGGCTCACTAGGAAAGGATTTGCAAGACTCTCTTCAAGCACTGGGCAGCAGAGGCAGGATTCGGTGTTCAGAGATATTACATAGTAAGAGGGAAGCCTGAGCATAGAAGAAATTCCTGTAAAGAGAAACAAATAATCAAAGCACTGAGAGAAAAATGAATAAAATTCTTAAATCTCCAGAGACATTGGAGAATAGAAATAGTTGATCAGAGCTGTGAGGTTCTAAGAATATGAAATTTAAAAAGTGTTACTTACAACTCACTTTTATTTTACAGATAAAAGTGGAACAATGCATAGCTATAGTGACTTCCAAGAAGAGCGGACCATTCCCTTTTAGGGGAAATGGCATCCATAAGATAATGTATATTCTTGTCATTATATGCAATATTAGCTGCTGAAATCCTTAACATTATATACACAGCTATAGCCAATAGGCCCTGATTCAAATTTCTGAGCTGACTTAACTGGATCAACACAGTTTGGTTCAATATTACCTCCCCAAGTTGTGTACCCACCAATGTGGACACTTTTTATTCACATGCATGAATGTGAATATGAATGTGAAATGCTGGGGAATTATGAAATCACTCACTTTGCTCCACCACGTTCTGTTTCCTCATGGTGACCCCTGAGGGGACTCCTTAAACTTCAGTCTGTGAGCAAGCTCTTTTCTATATGGTTTCACCCTGCAGTGTACACAGTAAACTGTCCCTCCTGATCTGGTCTGAAGGCAGAAGTCATGCTGCACATGCAAGCACTTTCCTTTCACTGCATAGGACAGTTCATTTCATGACTGAGATGAGGAATTTAAAAAGTCTCTTGTGGTACAACACTTTAACTAAAGAATTTAGAAAGTTTAATGAAAAGGAAATCAGGGTCACTGCCCTGGACAGCATGAGACTGGGAGCCAGGTGACAAGATAGCTTGTCTCAAACATTTTTCTAAAAGGCTAAAGATTCACCTGTTCTAAAATCAACTCACCTTTCTTATTTGTTTCTTTTAAAAAAAGGAGAAATACTGAAAGAATATGCTTTCAGTCACCCAATACAAGAGATGCCTTTTACAACCTTGACAAAATTAACTCGAAATGAATCGCAACCAAAATGTTAAATGTGAAGAGAAGAGCTTGTAGACCCTACTAGAGAAACTAAGCCTGTCTGCCATTGGTATCCCGCCAAGGGAGTTTCTATGCACAAGCCCCTGCTTCCGGTGCTCTGGGCAGATTCAGCAGAGAGCGAAGTTGTTCAGGTAGCACCGCTGGGTGCAGAAGTCACTAATACCATGGCGGAGGGAATGAACAGGTGGCTGCATCTAACTTCTGGTTCCCACGCAGCCCCGGGTAGGACCCACCTCAACAGCTCCCGCTCCTTACCATTGTGGGACGCGACCATATCCTCTCCATGCCACAACTTCAGAGCCGGTCTGAGCTTTCTCACAGTACCCAGCAGCAACAGTCAGAGCGGGGCGCCCAGAATCACTGAAGCCCGCCCCATTGCAGGGAACAGGAAGCAGGAATCCCTGCTAAACCCTCCCCCGCTCTTCTGACTGGCAGGTAATTCTCGAGGCCCTGATTGGCCAGTTACTCTTGAGTGACATGCGCTCCTCCGTTACGGTAAGACTGTGCTAAAGGAACTCAGCATAGTGATTCCTGGCACAGGCTTCCCGTCTGCATGCACACCTTTTCGAGATCGGCAGAGATGTGTATTTTTATAGCAATTGTTTCTGAATTCCAGGAGCGTACATGTTTCTCTTCCGGGCCGGCCCTTGGCGGGACCTGCCACTTCAGCTCCTTTGATTAACGTCCAGCTCCTCCCCTCTGTGGGCAGTGACCCTGTGCTCACTGAGTCAGGACTTCCCTTCTTGTCTGAGCTCTGCAGGCAGCACTCAGCAGGCATCCCCCTGATTCCTACTGGAGCAGAGAAGGATAATTTCTCAGAATAGTACTAAACAGGAAGTGCACTCAACAGTCTGTTCTACATGGAAGGGTACCCATAATATTGCCAATTAAATAAAGCCTTTAGGGAACAAATTTTTTTGTTTGGTTGGTTAATTATTTGATTGGTTGGTTGGTTTTGTTTGGTTTTTTGACTTCATACTGAAATTAGGTACTTTGTAGATACTTTTCACCTAACAGGACCCTGACCCCTTACTGAGCTCACCCAAACACTCTCACTAGCCTAGTGGTCACAAGAGTATCCAGGGTCTCCAAGGCTCTCTGGGTGCTGGGACCTTGTGTTTTCCCCTGTAGCTCAACTTAGAGGACACAGCCCTGAAGGGACAGCTGTAGTGGGAAGGTGCTGAAATGCTGGGACCCATGGAAGGATGGGGGGCACGGACAGGCCATGTGTCAAGTCCCTGACTTAGTGAGCCCTGGAGAGTCTCCATTCCCAGAGCACAAGCTGAAGCCCCAGACCAGCCTCAGCAAGATCTGAAAGCCAGCTCCTCTGGCTGTCAAGTGGAAGCATCAGGTTCCTGAGTCAAGTTTCAGAGAAGATGGCAATCTGACTGGAAAAACCAGACAACAGCACATTGGACTGTGTTGAACCAATTGGCTACTTCTAGGCTCGACTGTGATATACCCTGAAAAAGTTATACAGCATGGAAAATATGAATCAGGGATTAAAGTCAATCTGGGCAATCAGTAATAAAAAAGTAACATTAACTATGCAACCATAAGCAGATTGAGCAATATTCTAATTTATAGCGAAAGCAATATGCCATTAGAAATCACTGTAGTAGGCTGGAGAGATTGCTCAGCGGTTAAGAGCACTGACTGCTCTCCCAGAGGTCCTGAGTTCTCAGCAACCCCATGGTGGTTCACAACCATCTGCAATGGGGTCTGATGCCCTCTTCTGGTGTGTCTGAAGAGAGCGATGGTGTACTCATATACATAAAATAAATAAATAAATCATTAAAAAAAAAAAAAAAGCCGGGCAGTGGTGGCACAAGCCTTTAATCCCAGCACTTGATAGGCAGAGGCAAGTGGATTTCTGAGTTCGAGTTAGAGCCCAGCCTAATCTACAGAGTGAGATCCAGGACAGACAGTGCTACACAGAGAAATCCTGTCTCAAAAATCAAAAACAAAAAAATCAAAAAAAAAAAAAAGAAAGAAAGAAAGAAAAAGAAAACAGAAAGAAAGAAATCATTGTGTTGCTGTTTCTTTGCCTAATAATAGTAGTAGGTTTACCTCTAGGCCAAGGACTTATTAGTTTCAGGTTCTTGGTCACTTTAGCAGTGTCTGGTATATGCTTGATTTCATGTAGAGAACCTTAACCCTTTTCTTATTTGTGCTGCTATTGCCCCACTATATCTTGCAGGTATATTTTAGCTGTGGGTCACAGAGTTTGTAGACAGGCGATATCAGAGAAGATTCTTCTCCAGTAGCATACAATGTACCTTCCAGGACCATCAGTGCTTGCAGTAGCAGTGAATCTTCCAATCGGTTACCAGCCTAATGTATTAGTGCTGAAGGACATAAGTAAATGAGGTCTTCAGGGACAGGGTTCTAATATCAACTTATGGAAGTAACCAATAGCATTGACAGTAGTCTGTGATGTTTGTGAGAATCCAGAAAATACTACCTGACAAAGGTCTCAACACGATGTAATCCATTCCCCACACTCAAGAAGACAGACATCTTACTTGGTAACACAAGATGTCTTATTGCAGCATTGTGTCCTCTATTTTTTGGTGACTCCACTTGAACTCCTTTCCTATATGTATAAATGTAGGGTGATACTATCCTATCGTAGTGACTGCGGATCTGTCTTTCCAAACGGACTTTTGTAGGGTTTGGTTTTCAGGTTTTTTTGTGTGCTTACTTGTATGGTTGGTTGTGTGTGTGTGTGTGTGTGTATGTCTGTGCCTTTAATTATTGCTTCTTGTCTTAGTATTTTACTGTTATGATCAGGCACCATGACAAAGGCAATTCTTACATAAACAACATTTAATTGGTTCTGGCTTACAGGTTCTGAGGCCCAGTCCACTGTCATCAATAATAATTTAATTTGTTATTATTTTGTGATTTCTTAAAATATATGCATTGCTAATTTACAGTATAATGGAAAACAAATAGAATAATATTATTTTACACATTTTTTGTAATTTTATTGAAAAATATACAGTTCCATATTTGTGTGTGTATGTATATATATATATATATATATATATATGAAAATGTTAAATGCAAAAAGTTCCTGACACAAAATGTGCCCTTCCCTCAGCCTTGAGCAGGCCTGAGAGACCTTGTTTAGGTGATAGGACCTAGGTGGAGTTACCCACTTTAGCTGCACAGAATTTAAAAGAACTGCCCCTGGGCTTGCCATGAGATATCTCCAGCCGAGAATAAGAACAGATTATGGATTATTCCACCCATCTCTAGCTTAAACCAGGAGGGGTTTTGTGTTGGTCCTTTCCCTTTAAATTGAGAACTGAGCATTAAAGCTTCGAACATTAAAGCTGAACATTAAAGCCCCATCTTTTCTAGCCCTCTATCCCGCTTTCATTCCCAGCCCCACTTTCAGGTGAACCCAGATGATTCTTGGCCGCAGGCGGCTACAACAAAACATCCAGGAAATCTGGTATAGCATGAAATCAAAAACTCAAAGAACAATGTGAATACAAGAGGAAGATTCCCAGCTCAAAGATCCAAAAATATTTTCAACAATATCATTGAAGAAAAATTCTCTTACATAAAGAAGTGCCTATATATATAGGTCAGAACATGAAATAAATTCAACCAGAAAACATTCCCACCATATAATAATCAAAACACAAAGTATAGAGAGCAAAGGAAAAATAAAATTCAAACTATTAAGAGCTACAAGGAGAATAGGCCAAGTAACATATAAAGTCAGACCTATCAGAATCACACCCAACTTCTCAACAGAGACTCTAAAAGCCAGAAAGATTTGGGCAGGTATCTTGCAGTCTCTGTGACACTACAGATGCCAATGCAGCTGCAAAGAACTTGATTTGATTCTAACACAATTCAGGGCAATTCAGTTTTTACTTTTGACCATAGCTAGTCAATAATCAATGGGGCTGAGCTTTGTGTGGGTTGGGTGATCTCAAAGCATAGACAGCAAGGCCAATATAAACTTAGGAGTCAGAACCTTCCAAGCTCCAACTAACTTTGTATATTTGAATAATAGAAAAAATATAATCCCCGCAGTGGTGGCACATGCCTTTAATCCTAGCACTTGGGAGGCAGAGGCAGGAGGATTTCTGAGTTCCAGGACAGCCTGGTCTACAGATATCTTCCAGGATAGCCAGGCTTACACAGAGAAACCCTCTCTCAAAAAACAAAACAAAAAATTTAAAAAAATGTACACACACACACACACACACATATATATGTATATATGTATATATATATATATATATATATATATATATATATATATATAGAGAG
>JADRCG010009760.1:636986-647548 GCA_019844195.1 Rhabdomys dilectus
AGAGAGAGAGAGAGAGAGAGAGAGGGGGAGGGAGTTTAATCTGGTGTTTCCAGCTTAAAAACTGGTGTGATCGAAGCAAAGAAAGGGAGGAGGATGAAGGAAGGAGAGAGCATTCTTGTTCTGACAATATTTTCCATTATCAGTGGGTACCTAATATTATCAATGTTACATGATCAATAAATGTGCAAATTGGAAAACTTAAGGGATTCACAGAACAAGGCAATCAAGGATCTAGATAAGGAAATAAATTTTTAGATTTAAATATCTGTAGTTACATGAGTTCAACCAACATAGAATGTCTTGGAAAACTGGAGTGTCTGTACCTAATAGGAATCTTAACTTGACTTTTACAGTGCAAGTCCAGAGAGAAAAGGTGTTGAGTAATACCTGGTGTGTTCTTTAGTACATATATGTAATACCTGGATAATTTTCCATCATTAAGCCCATTTCAACTTTTTAAAGTAATTTTTGATATTATAATTAAATCATTGAAGCTTATACTTTCTCCTTATTGTTCAGTCTCAAACCCTGGCACAAATGGCAGAAGTCCCTACTTAACAAATCAAATGTGGCCAGCCTGTCAGCCTCTCCCAGAATTCCTCAGGTTCTACCCATTATATTCTTGACAAAATCACTGGGGAGCCCAGGTGATGGGCTGCACTGCTCACAACTGCCTTCCCTTATGCAATCCACCCAAATTTGTTACATGGTATTTTTCACTTATCATTTACCAACATCATTTCTTGTTCTGGCTTTTCTACTCCTTCACTCTCTGGGCTGAATCTGCACAAAGCATTTGGTGCAGGGCCTTGTGTATAGAAAACGTTGGCAGGATGCCAATGGCAGACATGCTTAGTTTCTACAGGACAGTGTATAAGCTCTTCTCTTGCATTAACATTTTGTTTATGATTCATTTGGAGTTAATTTTGTTTTGTAAAAGGTTGTAAATGGAATCTCATGTGTTGGGTGACTGAAAACACATTCTTTCAAATTTCCCTGTATGTCTAACAGACACAAAACCCTGTGCAATAATTTCTGAACAGCTGCATGTTTAGCCTTTTAGAAAATTGTTTCTGAGACAAGCTATGTTGTCATCTGGATTCCAGTCTCATACTCCACAGGGCAATGACCCTACTTTCCTCTACATTAAACTTCCTCAATTCAATAGTTAAAGGTATGTTCAAAAAGAGCATATTAAAATTACTCATCTCAGTCATGTAATGAATTGTCCTTTGCACTGAAAGTAAAAGTGCACTCTCGAACGAGGTGGCCTTGTAGAGTGAAAATTATGAAAATTATTTTATATAATATATATATACATACATATATATATTCTTTTTAAATAAGGGCATAGAAATTTTTCTCTGAAGCAAGTCAGGCCAGTTTCAGGAACTGGCTGTACAAAAAAGGAAAGTAAAGAATGTAAGTCATTTAGGTGGCGACCACAATTACCAGGCAGGGCTGTGTTCGGAACAAGTGAGAAATAGTTAATCAGAAATAGTTAAGTAAATGACAAAGTAGGGCACAGTGACATGGTAAAACTACATTTTTGAGAAGAATGAGTATACAGAGTGTTTTTCACATGACCTTGAATCATTTAGGTTGAGTTCTTCTGGAATGTTCCACTATTTTTATGTTACATATCCTTGGCATCCCCTCACCCCCTCCTTACTCCCCTGGTTTGTGGTTTTCACCTTTAATAAGTTCCTCAGCAAGCTGGTCAACTGGTCAACTCTCCCTAATAAAGCCTCTGCTGATTGAATCCAGGTACGGTGTCTTGCGATTTTTGGGTGGGCTAGTCCAGGATTTTGCGATCACCCAAATCTCCAAGAACCCCACTGGGAGGTGAGGGTACACCCACGGTTCTCTTCCTGTTCTGTGTGTCTGTCCTTCTGAACTGTTCTGGTTTCTAAAAAGTGCACTTGTGGTTTGTTTTGGCAATTGTTTTTCTCTTGTAAAAGACAGCAAAACGTTTCTGTCTCAGCAGGAGGCGAACGGGTGACCAGCTGATGTGCTAAGTGGGTGGCCGCTGCCAAAACCTGGGAGACGTCCCAGGTGAGGGGGGACCCCAGGGACGCCTGGTGGGTGCCCATCTGGAGGCCAGGGAAGACACAGTGGTCCTCGTGGAAGAGAGGGTGCAAGAGATTTCCTGGCCATCTGTCTTTCTAAATTGGTGTTGGTTTTCACGTTTGAGACGAATTCTTGTTAGTCTTTGTATGTGTTTGTTTTGTCTGTGTTTTGTGTTATTAGTTACAATGGGGCAGACCCAGTCTGTGGTAACTCCCTTAAGCCTGACATTAGATCATTGGGCAGAAATGAGGGCCAGAGCTCATATCCTATCAGTTGATATCAAGAAGGGACCATGGCAGACTTTTTGGACCTTAGAATGGCCAACCTTTGATGTGGAATGGCCTCCTGAGGGGACCTTTGACTTGTCTATTATCTTTGCAGTTAAAGCTATTATTTTCCAGGAAGGACCAGGGTTGCATCCCAATCAACAGACATACATTGTGGTCTGGCTGGACCTGGTCCAGAGCCCCCCTCTTTGGGTGAAACCATGGATAAAAAAGAAGCCAGGCTCCTGAGCCCTGGCTCTTTGCAGTTCAGGGCCAAAACCAAAACCAAAGCCGGTCTCAGAAACTAAGCCCTCGGCTCTGCCTAAAATCTACCCTGAGATCGAGGAGCCACCTGAGTAGCCAAACCCGCTGCAGCCCCCTATCATCAACCACCTTCACCACAGGCTCACCCAGCACCAGCTCCTGTAAGGCCCACCAGAAAGGGAGGAACTCCCTCCCTGTTCTCGGGAATTCACAGCCACCCAAATAACTGCAAGACACCAAACTTGATGCAATTAACAAGAAGTATATTTGATTCAACGCATTGAGGCCGCACTTCTAGCCTGTCCTACACAGAGGCAAGCAATGAAGTACACCCCTCCCCCCTTAGAGAAGAGCTAGAGCTTTTAAAGGGAAAAACGGCAACCCGAAGGAGATGAGGGAGGGAATCATGATTAAGTATCTATAGAAAGTACCTGTCCAGTGTTCAGCTTCCGTGACAGGTTCAAGAAATGGTCAGGTGGGAAATATCTCATGCAAGCTTTTCCTGGTATCCAGGGTTCACAGGCACGCTGACCTGAACTCTCAGCTCAAACTCTATTCAATCTATCTTGTGGTCAGTTCTGTTCCTGGTATTCAGGGTGCACGGGCACGCTGACCTGAACTCTCAGCTCAAACCCTATTCTTATCTATTTTGTCTTGTGGATAGCTAGTTTCCTAGGACCCAGAGCACAGAACAAGCTGATCTGCACTCTTGACACTATCTGTGGAAGGTTTAAAAATTTTTAACTCTTTCACTCCAAGCCCGGAAACTCGGGGAACAGGAGAAGGGGGACAGGCAGCTGGCACTCAAAGTCAGAGAGGTCTGAGCCCTGAAGTACCGGATTCCACCGATTCTTTGCCTCTCCGAGCCACGGGCCCAGCCCCCACTGAGCCAAATACAGTGAAGTTCCTACAATACTGGCCTTTTTTAACTGGAAAATTAACCATCCTCTTTTTTCAGAAAACACTGCATCCCTGACTGGGCTGGTGGAGTCTATGATGTACTTACACCAGCCCACATGGGATGATTGCCAGCAGCTCCTCCAAACCCTCTTCACGACAGAGGAGAGAGAGAGAATTTTCCTAGAGACCTGGAAAAGTATCCAGAATGCCGCGGGTCAACTTTTGCAGACTCCAGCAGAGATTGACTGACCCCAATGGCACCAAAACACGGCCGCAGGTATTTGGCCAAAATCGCCCCACCAATTTGGCCAAGGTAAGAGAGGTTATGCAGGGACCCACAGAAGCCCCTTCAAGTCTTCTTAGAGTGCTTCATGGAGGCATATTGTAGATACACTCCCTCCGACCCCGCCTCAGAGGGACAGAAGGCTTCTGTTATTATGACTTTTATTGGACAATCTTCTCCAGATATTAGGAAGAAGTTACAGCATATTGAAGGATTACAAGATTATACAATTAGTGATGTGGTTAAAGAGGCAGAGAAAGTATACCATAAGAGGGAGACTGAAGAAGAGAAAACAGAGAGAGAGAAGAAAGAAAGGAGTGAGGAAGAAGATAAAAGACAGAGAAGGCAGGAAAAGAATTTGACTAGGATTTTGCCCGCAGTTGTAGATGAGGACAGACGCCAGGGAACCAGAGGAACTAGACAGATAGGGAACCTGGGCGAATATCGGAGGCAGGAGCCAAGGAGACCTGGAAGAGCCAGCCAAACCCTAGACAAAGACCAGTGTGCCTATTGCAAGGAACAAGGTCATTGGGCCAGAGAGTGTCCTAAAAGAAAAGGGACTCAAGATTCTGGCCCTTGGTGAAAATGAAGATTAGGGGGGTCGAGGCTTGGCTCCCTTCCCGGAGCCTAGAGTAACCATGAGAGTGGAGGGGACCCCCATGGACTTTCTTGTTGACATGGGAGCAGAATACTCAGTGCTCAAGAAACCCCTGGGGAAGTTGAGAGATAAACGAACTATAGTTATTGGACCAACTGGACAGAACTCATATCCTTGGACCACCTTGAGAACTGTGGACCTAGGAAAAGGATGGGTGTCTCATTCCTTCCTGGTGATACCTGAATGCCCTACTCCCTTGCTGGGCAGGGACCTCTTAACCAAGCTGAAGGCACAGATAAGTTTCACTACCCAGGGGCCGGCTGTGACCTGGGGCTCCACCAATTCCCCAGTACTAACACTCTCCCTGAGAACAGAAGATGAATATAGGCTATTTCAACCTGGTAATCAGAAACACCCCCCATCGGAATTAGAGAAGAGACCTTGGTCTCTGTTCACTGAGGCTTGGGCAGAGACTGGGGGAATGGGGGTGGCCAAGAATGTACCCCCGATAGTTATCGAGCTCAAGGCTGGAGCTACTCCAATTGGGGTTAAACAATATCCAATGAGCAAGGAAGTCAGAATGGGGATTTGTCCTCATATTGAGAGACTACTGCAACAGGGGATTCTAGTCCCCTGCAAATCCCCATGGAGTACACCTCTAATACCCGTGAAGAAACCAGGTACTGGTGACTATTGGCCTGTTCAAGATCTCCGTGAAGTTAACTATTGGGTATTAGATATTCACCCCGCAGTGCCCAACCCCTATAATCTGCTCAGTTATTTGCCCCTGGACAGAACTTGGTATTCAGTTTTAGACCTCAAAGATGCATTCTTTTGTCTGAGACTCCATCCCCAGAGTTAGCCTATGTTTGCCTTTGAATGGAGAGACCTGGAGAGTGAAAGAGGGGAACAATTAACCTGGACAAGGCTGCCTCAGGGATTCAAGAACTCTCTCACCCTATTTGATGAGGCTCTCCACCAGGACTTGGCCCCTTTTAGGGCTAATAATCCACAAGTGACTCTGATTCAGTACATTGATGACCTTTTATTGGCTGCTGAGAATACCCGAGAATGTGAGAAAGGAACAGAACACCTCCTGGAGGAGTTGGGTAAGTTGGGGTATCAGACATCTATGAAGAAGGCCCAGCTGTGCAGGACTGAGGTGACCTACTTGAGCTACACCTTGAAAGATGGACAGCACTGGCTGACAGAGGCCAGAAAGTAGATCCCAATCCCAACTACCCCTAGTCAGGTAAGAAAATTTCTCGGGACAGCTGGGTTCTGTAGACTGTGGATCCCAAAGTCTGCCACCTTGACGGGACTGTTATACTCCCTGACTAAAGAACAAGGGGAGTTTGTTTGTACAGAGAAACATCAAAAAGCCTTTGATGCTTTGAAAAAGGCTCTGCTGGAGGCCCCAACCTTGACCTTACCGGACTTGACCAAGCCTTTCACCCTCTATATAAATGAGAGGAAGGGGGTCACTAGAGGAGTTTTGACTCAGACTCTGGGACCATGGAAGCGCCCAGTGGTGTACCTCTCAAAGAAGCTAGACCTGGTAGCCAGCAGTTGGCCTGCCTGTCTAAGGGCCATAACAGCTACGGCTCTACTAGTGAGAGATGCTGATAAACTAACCCTGGGCCAAAAACTGTCAATAGTGGCCCCCCATGCTTTGGAGAGCATTGTCAGACAGTCTCCTGATCACTGGATGGCCAATGCCAGGATGACCCACTACCAGAACCTCCTTTTGACTGAGCATATCACCTTCACCCCACTAATCAACCTAAACCCTGACACCCTGCTGCCAGAGGCTGACAGCTCTGTGATCCACCAGTGTGAAAAAATACTGGCTGAAAAAATGTGCAGCAGACCGGACTTGACTGATAAACCCTGGCCGGGGGTGAAGACTTGGTTCACTGATGGGAACAGCTTCGTGGTTGAGGGTAAGCGAGAAGCGGGGGCAGCACTGGTAGATGGGAAAAAGGCAGTGTGGGCTTCGGCTCTACCAGAAGGAACTTCAGCACAAAAAGCAGAACTAGTGTCCCTGACCCAGGCCCTGAAACTGGCAGAGGGACAGAGAGTCAATATCTACACAGACAGCAGATATGCATTTGCTACTGCTCATGTACATGGTGCCATCTATTGACAGAGAGGGTTATTGACCTCAGCAGGTAAAGAAATTAAGAACAAAGAAGAGATTTTGAACCTTTTAGAGGCAATCCACCTTCCAAAAAAGGTGGCTATAGTCCATTGTCCTGGCCATCAGAAAGGAACAGACTTTGTTGCGAAAGGAAATCAGATGGCTGACATTGAAGCAAAAAAGGCTGCTCAGGGACCCATGATTTTAGCCATCAAACTCAGGCTCAAGGTCCTTGACCCTATTAAGCTGCCATGGGCTGAGCCAGTGGCCCTATCAGAGGAAGAGAGCCTACATTACCTATCTGGGCTTCATCAGTGGGCCCACCTGGGACCTGAAAAGATGATGGAGATAGCAGCCCAGTCTCGGTATAAGATTCCAAGGCTGAAGAAACTAGCTCACAAGCTAGTGCAAGAGTGTAAAGCATGCACTTTCATAAATGCTGGCCACCATCAGGAGGCGAAAGGAACCAGGCTGTAGGGGGGACTGACCTGGTTCATATTGGGAAGTTGATTTCACTGAAGTAAGACCAGCCAGATATGGTAACAAATATCTCCTAGTGTTTATAGACACTTTCTCAGGATGGGTTGAGGCATTTCCCACACAAAACAAAACAAAACAAAACAAAACAAAACAAAACAAAACAAAACAAAACAAAACAAAACCCTGCTACTGTGGTGGCCAAGAAGATACTAGAAGAGATTTTACCCAGGTTTGGAGTACCAACAGTAATTGGATCAGACAATGGGCCTGCCTTTGTCGCCCAGGTAAGTTAGGGATTGGCCAACAATTGGGGTTTGATTGGAAATTACATTGCTCTTACCGACCCCAGAGTTCAGGACAGGTAGAGAGGATGAATAGAACCATTAAAGAGGCCCTAACTAAATTGACCATAGAGACCAGCAAGAATGATTGGAGAGCCCTGCTCCCTCTTACCCTATTCCGGGTTCAAAATATGCCCAGAGTCCTGGGACTTACTCCTTTTGAAATTCTTTATGGATCCTCACCTCCTATCTATGAGACCCTTGAGAGTGTAGCATGCCCTGATGATGGCTATTCTAGCCCAAGTAAAGGCCTTAGATACTGTAAAAAAAGGAGATCTGGGGAGCTTTGAAGAACTCTTATGCTCCAAAAGAAGTCCCAGTGCCACACCAGTTCAAGGTTGGAGATGCTGTGCTGGTGAGGAGACATCGGACAGGCAACCTTGAGCCACAGTGAAAAGGCCCATACCTGGTCCTGTTGACCACCCACCCCCATGGCAGTGAAGGTGGATGGCATAGCCACATGGATATACATTTCCCACGTGAAAAGGGCACCTCCAGATTCTCAACAAGATGGATGGACCTTGAAAAAGACTGATAATCCTCTTAAGCTGCACCTGCGCTGCAGGTGCCCCTCAGGTGATGAGAAATAATCCCCACGCCCCTCAAAAACTAACGTGGCAGGTTTTCACAGAGACTGGAGAAGTAATATGGTCCACATCCAAAGTGGCCCCACCATACACTTGGTGGCCCACTCTCACTCCCGACTTCTGTCAACTAGCTGCTGGGATGTACTATTGGGATATCCCTGATGCAGATCCTCTGAAATTGCCCCAGATGCTGGAAGAAGGTTTGCCCCCAGGGCACTGATTGGATGTGGAGATCCAAGGTGCAGGTGTATGTTGGCAAAACTAGATTTTTACGTCTGTCCCCAAGACAACTGAGACTGAGCTACAGCTTGAAGTTGTGGGGACATAGAAAGCTGGTACTGTGCTGCTTGGTGATGTGAGACTACAGGAGATGCTTACTGGAACCCTAGCTCTTCTTGGGACTGGATCACAGTGCATAAGAACTATACATCCAAACCCAGAGAGTGTGAATATGCAATTTATTATGACAAAGATAACAGTATTTGTGGCAAAACTCCCACCTGCATACCCCTAAACATAACCTTTACTGATAAGGGACAAGCTGAGAATACAGCACAGTGGTTGAAAGGAAGGACATGGGGCCTTCGATGTTATTTTCCTGATAGAATGTCAAAAAAAGATTATGATGCTGCTTTCACCATTCAGCTAAAGATAGAGAGACCACCTGCCCAACCTATAGGCCCTAATAAAGTGTTACCTGAACAGAAACCACTCCCACCAGCTGTCCCAGTGGTAACTTTTAGGCCCACAGAAAATAGCCTCCTCACTGCACATCCCCAGAGTTCCTGCTCCCTCTGACCACATCTATCCCAAGCACTGGACAGAGACTGTTAAATTTAATTCAAGGAGATTTTACTGTGTTAAATAGATCTCAACCTAACATGACTAAATCTCGTTGGCTCTGCCTCTCCTCAGGACCCCCTTATTATGAAGGCATTGCAACAGCTGGAACTTTTAACAACACCACTAGCCATAACGCCTGTGTATGGAACAGTAAAAATAGACTAACTCTTACTGAAGTTTCAGGACAAGAGGTCTGCATAGGAAACCCACCAGAGGCTTGTAAACATCTATGCAACCGGACTCTTAAGAGCCCAAAGACCTCTGTTAACAGATTCCTAGTACCTGAAATTGACAAATGGTGGGCTTGCAGCTCTGGGCTAACACCGTGTATTTCCACTGCTATTTTTTATGAGAACAAAGATTATTGTGTACTTGTCCAGCTAGTCCCTTGGGTCTATCTACTACTTCCCTGCAGGTACTCTTGAATGTGAGTTTGAAATACACCCTGGATGCTTCTGCAGAGAGCCTATTTCCTTGACTCTAGCTGTTATATTGGGACTAGGAGTGGCTGGAGGTGTGAGGACAGGTGCTGCTACATTGATACAGCACCTCATTATTTTCATCAGTTGAGAGCTGCCATTGATGTAGATTTAAGAGCCCTAGAACAGTCAGTATCAAAGTTAGAAGAGTCAATGACTTCCCTCTCAGAGGTTGTTCTGCAGAATAGAAGAGGATTAGACTTGTTGTTTCTTAAAGAAGGAGGCCTGTGTGCTGCTCTAAGAGAAGAATGTTGCTTCTATGTGGATCATTCAACAATGATTAGAGACTCTATGAGTAAACTCAGAGAAAGGTTAGACCAGAGACAGAAAGATAGAGAGGCACAGCAAAACTGGTTTGAGTGTTGGTTCAATAGGTCCCCTTGGATGATGACCCTGTTATCCTCCCTTGCTGGACCTCTTGTGATTTTACTTTGCTTTTAACCATAGGTCCTTGTATTTTAAATAGATTTGTAACTTTTGTTAGAGAAAGAGTTAGTTATGTTCAGCTTTTAGTGCTATGCCGTAAATATCGAGCTTTAGGTCAAGAAAATGAAAATTATGATGATACTGAAGTTTAAAATTTTTAAAGATTCTCATTAGAAGAAGTGGGGCGGGAGTGAGCCTATTAATAATTGAGTTTTATGATTAAAAACCTAATTAGAAGTGGGAATGTAGAGTGAAAATTATGAAAATTATTTTATAGAATATATATATGTGTATATATATATATATATATATATATATGTAAAGAGAGAGAGAGAGAGAGAGAGAGAGAGAGAGAGAGAGAGAGAGAGATGGATTCTTTTTAAAGTTCTTTTAAGGGCATGGAAAATTTTCTCTGAAGCAAGCCAGACCAGTTTCAGGAACTGGTTGTACAAAAAAGGGAAGTAAAGAATGTAAGTCATTTAGGTGGCGACCACAATGACCGGGCAGGGCTGTGTTCAGAACAAGTGAGAAATAGTTAATCAGAAATAGTTAAGTAAATGACAGGGTATGGCACAGTGACATGGTAAAGCTACATTTTTGAGAAGAATGAGTATACAGAGTGTTTTTCACATGACCCTGAATAATTTAGGTTGAGTTCTTCTGGAATGTTCCACTATTTTTATGTTACATATCCTTGGCAAACCCTCACCCCCTCCTTACTCCCCTGGTTTGTGGTTTTCACCTTTAAAAAGTTCCTCAGCAAGCTGGTCAATTTGTCAATTCAGCAGTCAAGGCTTGAGACAACAATGACAATAAAGTACAAGACTGACTGGCAAAAAAAGAAAGAAAGAAAGAAAGAAAGAAAGAAAGAAAGAAAGAAAGAAA
>JADRCG010009760.1:647558-673360 GCA_019844195.1 Rhabdomys dilectus
AGAAGAGAAGAGAAGAGAAGAGAAGAGAAGAGAAGAGAAGAGAAGAGAAGAGAAGAGAAGAGAAGAGAAGAGAAGAGAAGAGAAAAGAAGAGAAGAGAAAAGAAAAAAGAAAGTAAAAGTGCTTGCATGTGGAGCATGGCTTCTGCCTTCAGACCAGAACAGGAGTAAGTTTACTGTGTACATTGTAGGGTGAAACTATTGGACTGTAAAATCTAAAACCAGGGTAAACAATCCCCCAGAATCACACAGGGACAGAGGATTTGCTGCAACAACATGAGGTTTAATGATACTGGTGCACAGGGACTCTCTCAAATGCCAGCAAGAAAACTCTGAACAAAAACTGGGAGCAGTTTTTATAAAGAGTACATGAGGGCAACCACAAAGGACCACAAAGCCTGACCTTCTTAGGTCCAGTCTATAGATGACTCAGATTCACACATTACTTTCTTCCTGACCACCTCCCATCCTGGAATGTGTCTCTGTGTTCTTTCACCTACAGGTGGGTTCTCTTCCTGTGGTCCAAGGAATGTTAATCAGCCTCTCCCTTCCTCTTCTGAATGTTAATCCAGCAAGTGTCCTCTGACTAAGGAATGTGCCCCTCTCAGGATGTGTCCTGGGACAGTGGGATTCTTTTAATCTTACATTTAAACCAGAAAAGACCTGAAAGTCCTACAAAACAATGTAGATAAGAGCTAGCTCGCAGACTGAAGTGTAAGGGGTCATCTGCAGGGATCACCATTAGGAAGAAGGACCTGATGGGGCTAAGTAAGTGATTTTGTAATTCCCCAGTATTTATTAATTCATGCATGTGAATAGAAACTGTCCAGATTGGTGGGTATACAAGTTGGTGATATACTGTTGAACCAAACTTTGTTGTTAAGTGAGCTCAAAAATTTGAATCAGGGGCTATTGGCTATAGCTGTGTCAGGTTACAGATTTCAGCAGCTAATATTGCACATAATGAGAAGATCATATGTTATCTTATTGATGCCATTCCCCTATCAGGGAATGGCCTGCACTTCTTGAAAGTCAATATATCTGTGCATTGTTCCAAATTTATCTACCGTTTTAAGAACTGAGTTGGTAGTAACACCCTTTTTTTGTAACACCTTTTAAATTTCCTTTTCTTAGACAATCAAAGCTCTGATCAACTACTTGTTCTTATTCTCCAATGTCTCTGGGGAATTAAGAATGTTATTTCTTTTCTTGAGTCTTTGATTACTTGTGTCTTTTTAAGCGAATTTCTTCTGTAGCTCAAGCTTGCCTCTTCTTTGTAGTTTCTTTTTTTTACAACTAATCCTGCCTCTTCTGCCCAGTGCCTGAAGTCTTTTAAATCCTTCCAGGCTGAGTCCTGACTAGTCAGTAAGAAAAGAAGAGACAATGGAATGAATGTCCTCTCACCTGCCTAATTTTCATAGGGAAAATATAACTAAAGATGGACTTCAGTAAGAATTGAGTGCACTGACCAACTTTGAAGCTTGTGAAGTCACAGCAAAGAAAGGGGAAGGGGGGAGAAAGGAGGGAGCTTTCTTCCTTTGAGACTAGTTTCTATTGTCATTGGGTTCTGATGTTTTCAATGTTAGATGATCAATAAAAGTCCAAACTGAAAAAAAAATGTAGTTCATAGAACAAGGCAATAAAGAATCTAGATGAGAAAATGAATTCATTTTAGACACTAAATATCTGTTGTTTTACAAGTTTAAGCACCAGAGAATGTATTAGGCACAGACTCACTAATAGGAATGGTAATACTCAGATTTTATAGTGCACATCAGTAGAGAAAAGTTGTGAGTAATACCTATTCTGCTTTGGTACATACCTCTAATATCTGGATAATTTTCAACCACAAAGCCATTTCAATGCCTTAAAGTAGTTTTTGAGATTATAATTAAATCATTTAAACTCTTACTTTCTCTCTATTGTTATGTCTCCTACCCTGGCACACATGACTGATGTCCCAATTTAGCAAATTAAAGGCCGGGCAGTGGTGGCGCACACCTTTAGTTCCAGCACTTGGGAGGCAGAGGCAGGTGGATTTCTGAGTTCGAGGCCAACCTGGTCTACAGAGTGAGTTCCAGGACAGTCTTCAAGGCTACACAGAGAAACCCTGTCTCAAAAAACCAAAAAAAAAAAAAACAAAACAAAACAAAACAAAAAAAAAAACAAAACAAAACAAAAAAACAAAAAACAAATTAAAGGAAGCCAGCTTCTCCCGGAATAGCTCAGTCTCTCCTTGATATAGTGTATGACTGGAAAACCATCCTGGAGCCCAGGGGTTGAGCTGCACATCTCCCAGCTGCTCTTCCTTATGCAATCCACCCAAATTTGTTACATGGTATTTTTCATCTGTCATTTACCCACATCATTTCTTCTTCTGGCTTTCTTCTCCTCTCCATCCTGTCTTCCCATAGCTCAGCTTCATGTCTACTCTGAACTCTCTCAGATGTCCCTAGCTCTAACTCCTCTCCCCTGTATCCACAATAAACTTTCTACTCCACCATATCCAGGAGAAGCCATGTTCCTTCCTTTTTATTTCTTTTTCCATTCACCTTCCATTAGCCACTTTTTGCTTTCACATTCATGGTCACTACTTGCTTGAATTGTTGTTACTTTTTGAATTTGATTGACCTTTTGCTGTTGGACATCCAAAGATAGAGGTAAAGATGCTGCCCTAGACATTGAGTATGTAAGGAAATGTAGATGCAAAGGATCTATATTTGCCTTGGATGATGAACAGTTGCCCTTGGAAAGTGGAAATTTCTATGAAAATAAAAAATTATAAGACTAGGACTGTGTCTGCCCCTAGTGTGGTAAGGAAAATCTACGAAGGCCTGTCTTACCTGACTCCAGTGAGCTCACATCTCAACTAGGTGAGCTGATACTGTCTTGTGTGAATGCTGGGAGGTCACAGAGGGGGAGGGATTCGGGCAGCTCTAGAAATGAGGATCACCAGTGGGAGGAAGCTTTCATGGTTTTTCTAGGATTCTTCTTTGATGCAGTTCTAGGGAGCTGTGAGGGAGGCCTTAAGCTGTGCTATGTTGAAGGTGAGGCAAAATATAAGCCTGGATGGCCAAGCTCGTAGAGTCCAATCTGCTGGGACAGAGGTGGACTGTGAGACAGACTATGGTTTGTTGGTACATGGGATAGCCTGGGCAGAGGCCCTTGGCCTTTGAGCCTCACTCAATGTAGATTCTGTGAGAAGGTAGAGACTCTACATCTCTGGGCATAAGAAGCTTGCTTATATCACTGTGCATTGTGCATAACAGGCAATAAAGTTGGTGTGCAGTTGGAAGACAGTTTCAAAATCGAAGATCTGGTTCCTAGTAGTTTCTAATATTTTTCATTCCGTGTTCAGTTTTATGTGACAAATTTTACTAAGAATTTGGAAACTGTTAGAAAAATGTGAAGAGTATTATCCTTCAGCTTCTTTTCTGAGAATCTTTTGCATTTCCTGTACTACCAACAATTGCATGTTTCATGGAAACTAAATTCCAGGTTACAAAAGGTGTATTGAGTCTCAGAGGTTTTTCAGGTGTTCATAGGGCTTGGCAGGAAGAAGCCATGACAACGTTCTTCAACATTGTTTTGTGTGTGGGCTTCAGAGGGCATGGGTTTTTCTGAAGTCACAAAGAGGCATGAGGGACTGCAGAGTCATAGCCACCATTCTTATCACCTTCATTCAGAGAGCTCTACAGAGCCTGGGGACTCTCTCTTTGGAAGAAAGACAGATTAGATTGACAGTGAGTAATAAAACAGTTAAAAGTCACTTTGAGTTCTTTTGTGGAAGTGTTTTTTTTATTTTTGATTCTCTATACATGTACTCATAGGTAACATTGGTCAAGTTCTCATTTAAAGGCTTATACCCTTATAAAGGATCCCTACAGTCAGTGCCCTACTTGTCCTGTCCAGCAAGGCATTAAACAGGGGTCCGGGGAGATCACTTAAGAGAGTGGGGGATAAGCAGGCAAAGAGGCAAAAAAACTACAGCTTGTCTATAGGCTGATCAAATCGTAATTTTTACTTTTTCACACATGGGTTATATACACAAAAAGGCAGGATGTGGGGAAGGGGATGATGCAGGAGCGTAGGTGTTCAGGGGGAGTACAGATATCTTCCAGAACAGTGTGTCAGCTGGGTGAAGGTTCAGGGGACAGGCCACACTATGACTCCACCTATGATTCACTTGTCCTAATCTAAGTTGGTACTATCTATCAAGGTTACCTATCTACAAGGTCTATGACTAGAGCCTGGCAACTATCTATCAAAGCTGTTTGTTTACAATAGCTTCTAGCCATCTGTTCTAGTGTTTTTACACAAAGACCAAGACTTTGTGCTAGCAGGCATGCATGTTAGGCCTACCGATGTCTTCAGGCCTATGGCTGATTCCAGGCCTTTAGTGTATAGACAGAGATGCCCCTGACACTACTGGTCATGAAACAGCATACAATGACAGTTTAAGCAGTTTCCTGCTGACTCTTTCTCACATATAATTTAAATCTCAAGTAACACTGTCATTTGTTACAGAAATGTGAGAGCTTCAGCTGTCTTGGGTACATTACAGGTTGAAATACAACATGAAGGGGAAGAAAGCACAGAATCTAGATGGTTGAATTGACTATCAAACAGTTTTAATAATATTTTTGTAGTTCAGATGTGGAAAAGAAAATGCAAACATTTAGCATTTTACAGCCAAGGTTGTTAGATCAATGAGGAGCAAATAGTTATTACAGTATATTGTAAAAATCTAGAAAGTCGTTTTATTTTGTTGAAAACAGAACTTTCTATTCATGTATCATAGTGCATGCCTGCGAGAGTAGGTAGAGAATATTATAGCTTGTACTGTGTCCATGATTTTCTTTCTGTTGCCTGTGGAGTACCTTTTCTCTACATAGAGACTTGAAGATAGAATGAAGGCTCCAAGCCTCTACAAACTGGATTTTCAAATTTAGTTTTTTGTGTGGAAGTTATTCAAAACAAGATGGCGTAATAGGCAAGTTACGGAAAGCAAAATGTTCTGTCATGGAATCACCATGGGTTCTTTAGGGACCTCCTTGGCTATCACATCAAAGAAATGCTAACTTTTCCCAATACTGAATGGTTCCTTACTATGAGCAATGCCCAGGACAGAATCTTTCCTCCATTACTAGGAGTGCTGACTAGGGTCACCCTCAGAGTTCCCTGAACATTGAACGTACACTAAGTTCCCATATTAACCCCCAAATACTCCCTAATTACAGCTCTTTCTCCCTGCACAGTACTCTCTCCCTGCATCCTCCCTCCAAATCATCCCTACTACTTTTTTTTCCCATTTCACTGACTTCTTTCTCTCTGGAGAGTCTATTCTATTTGCCCTTTGCAGAAAGATGCATGTGTCCCCACTATATGCCTTCTCTATTTACAACCTCTCTGGGTCTGTGGAGGATGGATTGATTAAAGTTTAGCTAAGAGCTAATACCTACTTATTACTTATTAGCAAATGTATAGCATTTTCATCATTCTAAGTCTGAGTTACCTCATGTAGGGTGATTTTACTCTGCTTGCAATCATCAGCCTGTTGTCATGCATTCATATCATGTCATATTTTTAGCAATTAAGTGATACTCTGTTATGCAGACAAACCACATTTTGTTTACTCATTCTTCAGCTGTGGAACATTTAAGTTTTTCTTACCTTCCGGCTGGTACAAAGAAAGCTGCAATGAACATAGCTGAGGATGTTGAGGATGTGTCCTTGTGGTTTGGTTGATGATGTCCCTTTTGCATTTATGCTCAAGACTGATATAGCTGGGTTTGAGGTAGACTGATTTCCAGTTTCCTGAGAAATCATGATATTGATTTCTGTATTGGCTATATTAGTTTGCACTCCTACAAGCAGTAGAGAGTGGTACACTTGTTTCATATCTCACTAATATAAAAAGTCATTAGAGTTATATATCTTAAGCATTCTGACATGTGTTATATGGAATCACAAAATAGTTTCCATTTACCTTTCCATAATGGCTAAGAATGGCAAACCTTTCTTTAAGTGTTTCTCAGTCATTTGAGATTGTCTGTTGAGAATTCTATGTTTATATCTGTACTCTATTTTTTAACTGTAAATTTTTAATTTTAGAACAACTAGTTTTGTGAGGTCTGTATATATTTTTTATATTATGAGTTTTTCACATGTAAATATGGTACAATTAATTACTTTTTTCATTCATTAGGCTGCCTCTTTGTCCAGTTGACTGCACTTTTGCCTTACAGCAACATCACTGTTTCGTGAGGTTCAGTTCATGATATGTTTATCTTAGTGCCTGAAGTATTCACTAATAGTTCAGAAGGCTGTCTTCTGGGACATTGAAGGCTCTTCACTCCTTCCCCTTCTGTCAGGTTCTCTGTGTCTGGTTTTAGTTTAAGTCTTTAATGCCCTGGGATATGAGTTTTATGCAGGGTGAAGTATATAAGCCTGTTAGCATCGTTCTCCTTGTATAGCTACAGTTTAAGAAGCACCTTTTTGCCATGCCAAGTGTTGCCCTGGTGGGGACAGGTTGCTGTGGTTCCTGTTCTTGGGACAGACTAAAAGGAAGACTAGAAGAGAAGAAAGAAGGGAGGGGTAAAGGATGGAGTAAGGTAGGAAAAGAAAGAAGAGAGGGAGAGAGCTCGGCATTGTAGTGTACACCTTGAATTCCAGCAGTCTATTAACACAGTTATTTTACATTGGCCTAGAACAAAGAAGTAGGCTTCTGGTAGGAATCTGACATTAGGCTAGAACAAAGAAATACTTTCAGGCAGGAATCTAAATCTTAGGCCAAAACAAAGAAGTAATTTCAAGCAGGAATCTAAATTTTAGACTAGAACAAGGAAGTAGGCTTCATGAATGAAAATGACTTTAGGCTAGGACAGGGAAGTTGGCTCAGATATTTTGGTCATCCTGATAAGCCCTTAGAAACAGTGATCATGGGAGTGTTCAGGCAATTTTGTTTACTACCTTGCTTGTTCTATTTGTGTTTATTGTACTGCTTGTTCCTTGACTATTTGCAGCTATTATATTGCTAGTCCCTCAACCTAGAACTGACCTGAATACTTGAATGAAATTGAAATGGTATGAAAGCAAAAAGGAGGAAGGGGGATGGGATAGGAGTTTCTAGGGAGGTGAAATGGGGAAGGGGATGAAATCTAAAATGTGAATAAATAAAACATCAATTAAAAAAGAACATACCTTCTCAGGACTGAGATGACATCATGTGTAGTTCTGAAGTCTCAGTCAGTGTTGGAATCATTCATGAACAATATGGGATGCTCAGTGACCAGCTCCATTGCTGTCCTGGACCTTTTGGATTTAGGCTAAAGCACCAATGACCACCATTATCAACAAAAACATATTCACTGTCATTTGTTGAAATAGCTTATTCAGGCAATTAAATGCTATGTTATATCAATATTCCAAAGAGCCAAAATATGTGCATCTGGGAGAAGAAGGAGGTTTTTCTTCTAACAGGAGAGTAGAATGAGGCTCAGGTTAGACTTGATATGAAGCCACATTAATAACAGTTATTATTTGGTCATTATCAAGTCACATATTCTATGGGATGAATTAATATACTGAAAGACCTGCACATCTCTAAAGAAATGAGGAACAAGGGAGAGGAGAACACAAAGTGGCCATGTGAGGAACACTTTTCCCTGCAGGATCATTTTCCATTCCCAGGCTTAATCACTATTTAGACTGCTCTGCAGCTTAATTTTCACTTTAACATCATGTAGTCAGTCACTGACTTCCTAACACACAAATTAGCTGCTTTTGACCCCCCAAAACTGCAGGTAACAACTTGTGAAGGGTCATGCTATTCACACAGAACTCTCTCTCTCTCTCTCTCTCTCTCTCTCTCTCTCTCTCTCTCTCTCTCTCCCCTGAGTCTTTCAAGATTTTCTCTCACAATTTCTTGATATTTTGTTCTTTATCCAGATGCAGAAGTCCAAGCATGTCATTAAGTTAAGTAACTCATTACCTTCAGGAAGTCCTGCTGAGAACTCAAAATTTTCTCTCACCATCAGTATGCCCAACATCACAGCATTCTTAAGGGCAAGTGCCATTTTACTTAGATATTGTTATCACTAAGTCTCTAACAAATGTAAGCTAGTCCCCACATGCAACACACTCAGTGTAAAGCTCAACTTTAAATAAGCTTTCAGTTTTACTATTATAGATCAAATAAAATGTTTACAACAGAGAATGTTTACACGCATGTCCATTATGAGTAATTATTTGGCTAAACATTCATCACCGGTCAGAGCTCTACAGGTTCATGGAGAATTAAAATACAGAACCCGATTATTTGTAATTTTGATTAGATAAACCTAGTAATATTTTATCTTTTGTCCTAGCACTTATAAAAAGTTATTGTTTCCTTTTGATGACCTTTTGTTAATGGTTTTATAACCTGTTGAAATGTGCTGAGTCATGGAATACCTGCCTACTAACTAAGAAGCAATTAAATGGTGACACTTGGAGACTGGTAGAGTTTTCACTACAGTTTTGAATATCAGAAAGGATGTAATAATTGTCCCATTACAGAAGAGTTTTATAAATACTGATATAATTTATGAATCCTATAAAATAATCATTAAGAATTAAGAACTCATTTAATTGTGTATATAGCCTGAGTACAAAACAGTGCATATTCTTAGTTCTCTAGAGATTGGCTCAAAATGGTGGACTAATACCTAGTAATCGTTATATATTATAGCATATTATAGCAGGAATCTTTCCTAAAATTATTATCTCCTGGGCCTTGCCTACAGTAAAAGTATGTTGTGAATTGTTTTTAAATCTGAGGGAGTCATCTCAGGAAGATCATCTACTCGTTAATACCTTGTCCTATGATGGTTCCTGACATATTGTTCATTTAGTCTCCATTCCATTAACATCACTGTGATCATGAATCTTTGTGTGTAGAAAAAGGTGAGGCTGGTTGAATGGGGAAGCATGTGCTGTACAAAAGATAGGACTGAAGTGTAACCCACAGAACTGACATAAAGTTGTGGTGCAGTGGTGAGTATTTCTTACTGCAGTGCACTGTGGAGAGCATAGACACAAACAGGAGAATCCCCAGAAGTTTTTAGGATCCTAGCCTGCCATACACAGCAGTGAACAATCAGGGACTCTGTCTCCAACAAGGGAAAGATGAAAACCAATGATCAAGGTTGTCCTCTCAGAGACTTACACCAAGTGTGAGTGATAGCATCTAAGCATCTGCACGTTTGCATGCACACACACACACACACACACACTCACACTTATATATAGAAATCTACACATGCACAGATATTCACCATACACACACCTTTATACACATACATGTATATACACACAAACATAGATACATACATATGTAGTGAAAGGAATGGAAATTTTCGAAACCCCCCTGCAGGTAGAATAGAGCCAGGCCAGCTATGTTCCAAGAACTTAGCAGACCACAAAAAGGTGGAACCAAGAATGCAGGTCAGCCTATTCAGGAGCTCTAGTTTCTAAGAACTGGCTAACCACAAAGTAGATAGTTGAGCAAGATTAAATTCCTGAGAAAAGCATGTACAGGGTGTTCCCCACATGAATGACTAAATGATGGGCTGGTACTTTCCACTGATATTCCCCCTCACTCCACTTGGTTTGTGGTTTTTTCCTTTAAATACCCCTCACATTCTGCACTTGAGGTCAAACTCCTCTACCCTGCATGGGTTATGATTCTCGACCTCAGCCGGCTGATCCCGAAATAAAGCCTCTTACTGTTTCCATCAAGATCAGTGGCTTGTGAGTTATTGGGTGGCCGTGATATTCCAAGACTTGAGTGAGGATCTCCCCTCTTGGGGGGGAGGGGACTTTCATCTTTGGGGGCTCGTCCGGGATTTGCAACCACCCTAATCTCTAAGAAAACACTTGGAGGTAAGATTTCACCTGCTTCATTCTGTTTTGTCATTGTGTGCCCATCCATTTGTCTGGCTGTTCGGTTTCTGAAAAGTGCACTTTCAGTTTGCAGCCATGTTTGTTTCACGAGGAAACAAAAGGAGTGATCAGCAGATGTACTGGGTGATCACTGGCTGTAGCCCTGGGAGAAATCCCAGGAGGTGAGGGACCCCAGGGAAGCCTGTGTAATTCCCATTTCTGTGTTAGAGAGGACATGGTGGTCCTCTTGATAAAGGGGACACGAGAGACCGCCTGGCCGCCTGTTTTTCTGGAGTGGTGTTGGTACTCACAATTGAGATGGGTCTTTGTTAGTCTCTTTGTGTGTTTGTTCTGTCTGTGTTTTGTGTTACTTGTGACAATGGGACAGATTGTGACAACCCCCTTGAGCTTGACTCTGGACCACTGAACTGAAGTAATAACTAGGGCCCACAACTTGTCAGTTCAAATAAAGAAAGGACAGTGGCAGACTTTTTGTGCTTCCAAGTAGCCAACTTTTGATGTAGGCTGGCCATCAGAAGGCATTTTTGACTTGACTGTTATTTTTGAGGTAAAAGCTATTGTTTTTCAGGAAGGACCAGGGTCTCACCCTGACCAGCAGCCCTGTGTCACTGTATGGCAGGACCTGGTCCAGGACCCCCCGCCATGAGTAAAACTATGGGTTCAGTGATGGAAGCCAGGCTCCCGAGTTCTGGCTCTCCAAGAGTTGAAGCACAAGCCAAAACCAAAAGCATCACTCAAGACTGAGCCCTCAGCTCCTCCCAAGATCTATCCCGAGATCGAGGGACTCCTTAATGGCCAAGCCCTTTACGCCCCCCCCCTTATTCCCAACCCTCTCAACCAGAAAGGAATAAGCTGCCGGCTCCAGAACCACAAAAAGCAAAAGGAGGCAGGCCAGCAGCAGGGATGCAGAGTCAGAGGGGATGGAGCCCAGAAGGACCCGATTCAACTGTAGTTTTGCCACTGTGCATCTACGGGCCTCCCCCTGGAGACCCCGAGGCTCTGCAGCCATTGCAATATTGGCCCTTTTCCTCTGCTGATTTATATAACTGGAAGACCCTTCCTTTTCAGACAACCCAACCATCCTGACGGGGCTGGTAGAGTCTTTAATGTTTTCCCACCAGCCCACCTGGAATGATTGTCAGCAGCTCCTGCAGGTCTTCTTTACCACAGAGAAAAAGGATCAGATCCTGCTGGAGGCCAGCAAAAATGTTCCTGGCATGAACAGGACTCCTACTAACCTCTCCAATGAGATTGATGCTGGATTTCCCCTTGATTAACTTGACTGGGACTACAGCGTGGCTGAAGGTAGGGAGAGACTGGCCATCTACCATCGAACCCTAGTGGCAGGTCTTTGAGGGGCAGTGCGATGCCTCACCAATTTGGCCAAGGTAAGGGAGGTTCTACAGGGACCAGTAGAGCCACCATCAGTTTTCTTAGAGAGACTCATAGGGGCTTAGAGGCGCTATACTCCTTTTGATCTGACCTCTGATAGTCAACAGGTGGTAGTGGCAATGTCCTTTATAGTACAGTCAGCACCTGATATTAAAAAGAAACTGCAGCATCTAGAAGGACTGCAGGATTATACATTACAGGATCTTGTGAAGGAAGCAGAGCAACTATATCATAAGAGAGAGACCAGGGAAGAGAAGGAAGAAAGAGAAAAGAGAGAGAGAGAAGAGAGAGAAGATAGGCGGGATCGCAAACAAGAGAGAAATCTGACAAGGATACTTGTGGCTATGGTAGGAGATACATAGAGTGGGAGAGGACAGGGACAGGGCCTAGGCAGACAGGGATCCTGGGCAACAGAAGACCCAGACCCAGTAGAAACAGAGAGCAATAGCAACATCTGCTGGACAAAGATCAGTGTGTCTATTGCAAAGAAAAAGGTCATTGGGCCTGAAATTGCCCCAAAAAGAAGGCTAGGACTCCTAAGGTCCTTGCCCTCAAAGAAGATGATTAGAGGGGACGTGTGGGAAAAAAAATATATGACTGGGGAACCACAAGGTCTCTCACGCCATGCTGTGTGTAGTTGGCTGAGAATGCCCTGGGTTCCTCTATCTGGAAGTTAGGCCCAGCTGTTCACTAAAGGCCTCTCCACAGTTCCTCTCAGTACAGCCTCAACACACGAGGAAGTCCTTGGGTTTCCAAAACCTATTTATTGGCATGGCGGATGGTGGATGGATCTGGATGTGCGCCCCCAAAACCCAGGGCGGACCTGAGTTAAATAGGAAGGGGAAGAGGGAGGAGGGGCTGGGGAGGAATACTTAATTGGCTCCACCCTCTGGCCTTCAGGTACCTCATTAGTATTTAAATCTTTCTGGAGCCTGGGGCCTGTTTATCACGCCCACCTGTGTACGTGACTGAAGGGTGAAGGTGGAATGGAGATTAGACCTCATGTCAGGCCTGACAGGGATGGGGCACAGACCCCTCCCCGAGCCTAGGGTAACCTTGAGCATTGAGGGGATCCCCACAGACTTTCTGGTAGATACTGGAGCCGAATATTCAGGCCCTAATATAGGCCTTGTGGATGGTAGAAAACAAGCCCATCAACCTTTACACTGACAGCAGGTATGTGTTCACCACCGCTCATGTGCACAGAGCTATTTGCAGACAAAGGGGGCTGCTAACATCAGCAGGAAACGATATTAAGAATAAAGAAGAAATTTTGAGTTTGTTAGAGGCCATCCATTTACCAAAGAAAGAGGCTATCATTCACTGACAGAAGGATTAAAGTGAGATAGCCCAAGGCAACCAGATGGCAGACCAAGAAGCAAAAAAATCCACGCAAGGATCTGCAGCACTGGTGGCCAGGATCCTACTGCCCTGGATCCACCCAAAAGACTATTATGCCACCAGAGAAACTAGCTTCAGATACACTCCCAAAGATCGCCACATAATGAAAAAACTGGGGCTGACCAAGAATCACCCTATGGAGTTGTGGAGGCTGAAGGTGGAAAACAAGTCCTCCATCAAGAGGAGGTTCATAAGAATGTGACTAACCTACATCAATTAACCAACCTAGGAGCTAAAAAGCTGAGAGAGGTGGTAAGATCTTCAGACTACTATGTAATTGGACTATCTGACCTGAGTGAGGAAGTGGTAAGAAACTGCAGGGCCTGTGCCCTGACCAATGCCAGACCCACCATGTATACTTCTGGAAAGTGGCTCCAAGGAGACAGGCCAGGAGCCTACTGGGAAGTGGACTTCACAGAAGTCAAACCCGCCAAATATGGTAACAAGTATTTGCTAGTTTTTATAGATACCTTCTCAGGATGGGTAGAGGCTTTTCCTACCAAAAATGAGACTGCTAATATAGTGACCAAGAAAATCATAGAAGAAATCTTTCCAGGTTTGGAATACCTAAGGTAATAGGTCCAATAACGGACCCTCCTTTGTTGCCCAGGTAAGTCAGGGACTTGCCGCCCAACTGGGGATAAATTGGAAATTACATTGTGCATATAGACCCCAGAATTCAGGACAGGTAGAGAGGATGAATAGAACTCTAAAAGAGACTTTGACAAAATTGACCTTATAGACCGGGGGTCGGGGTGTGTGTGACTAGACAACTCTCCTTCCCTTTGCCTTGTTCCGGGTTCAGAATACCCCAGGATGGTTTAAGCTGACCCCTTATGAAATTCTGGGTGGGTGGGGGTGCCACCACTTACTCAGGCAGGCGGGGTGTACGATCCTGATGCTGTTCTTTCTAAATCCTTGTTTGTTCACATGAAAGCACTTGAAGTGGTTCGGCACGAAGTCTGGGAGCAGCTGAAAGAGGCCTATGAGACTGGAGATCTGAGTGTGCCACATCAGTTTCAAGTGGGAGATGCAGTCCTAGTCAGCGTCACTGAGCTGGAAATCTTGAACCTCACTAGAAGGGATAACACCTGGTGCTCCTGACCACCCCCACAGTGGGCATCTCTGGGCATCTCTGAAGAGATGAAGAGAGCTCCTGAACCCTCCAAGGATGAGTGGGAATTGGAAAAATCTGTGAACCCTCTTAAGCTGCGCCTATATCACAGGTGCTTTTCAGATGAAGGGTAACAATCCCCATGCCCCTCAAAAACTTACCTGGCAGGTAGCTTCCCAAACTGGAGAAGTCATCTGGTCAATCTCTAAGGTAGCCCCCCCCCTTGGACAAAGTGTCCCCAACTTTCTCCTGACTTCTACCAACTAGCTGCAGGCCTAGAACAGTTTATTCCTGAGGCAGATGCCCAGAACCTCTCTGAGACAGACCCTCGATGAAGCTTCTCTGGATGGGCAGGAGCAAAGTTCAGGGGCAGGAATCCAGAGCAAGATGTTGGTTGGCTCAACAAGATTTTTATGTCTGTCCAAGGGAGGGTAGGGACAGGAGTGCGGCTAGGTGGTGTGGAGGACTAGAGTTATTATTGCACTGCCTGGGGTTGTGACACAACAAGACAAGATTATTGGAACCCCTCATCCCCTTGGGACCTCATCACAGTGGATAGAAACTACTCTCAGCCTACTACATGTACCCATCAGACCAAAAATCAATGGCTCCCTCTAGTCATTTCTGTTATATCTCGAGGAAAGAGACTGGCAAACACTAACAATGGATCCAGGGAGGTATGTGGGGCTTGCACTGGTACTTACCAGGAACAGACTTGGGGGTTGTGTTTAAGATCCAGTTAAAAATTGAAAGCCCTCCTTCACAGCCTGTGGGCCCTAATAAGGTACTCCCTGAACAGTGCCCTCCAGCCCCTGCACCTGCGCCATGACCAAAAGAGATTCAGACTCCTTCCAAAGCCACCTCTCTGAGTCCGGTAACAGGACTGTACTCTACCCCTCTTGACTTTGTCTTCTACAGGACAAAGACTATTAAATTTGACCCAAGGAGCCTTTCAAGTACTAAATGGATACAACCCTAACATGACAGATTCTTGTTGGCTCTGTTTCACTCCTGGGCCTCCTTACTATGAGGGTGTTGCCATGTCAGGTACTTTTAATAACACCACCAGCCATGAGGCCTGCTCATGGCACAAGAAGAGCAGACTAACCCTGACTGAGGTATCAGGGAGAGGAACTTGCTTGGGAAACCCCACCCCCACCCCCCGCTGCTTATAAACACCTATGCAATGAGACTTTGAAGTCTTCAAAGACCTCTGATGCCAGATATTTGTACCCTGGTATTGACAAATGGTGAGCCTGCAGCACAGGATTAACTCCCTGTGTTGCCACTAGTATCTTTAATGATATCAAAGATTAGTGTCTGTTAATACAGCTTGTGCCAAGAGTACTCTATCATCCCTCAGATGCCTTTGTTGATGAGTTTGATTTACATCCATGGAGAATTAAGAGACAGCCTATTTCCCTGACTTTGGCAGTTATCTTAGGTCTAGGAGTGGCAGCTGGCATAGGCACTAGAACAGCTGCCTTGGTACAAGCACCCCAGTACTTTCATTAATTAAGAGTAACAATAGATGAAGATTTAAGAACTTAAGAACAGTCTAATAGCCAGCTTGAAGAACCCCTGACTTTGCTCTCAGAGGTAGTTTTACAGAATAGAAGAGGCTTGAACCTACTGTTTTTAAAAGACGGAGGATTGTGTGTCACTATGAGACGAATGCTGTTTCTATGTTGATCATTCTGGAGTAATAAGAGACTCCATGAGCAAACTTATGGAAAGACTAGATAAAAGACAGAGAGACAGAGAGGCACAACAAGGATGGTTCGAGGGCTGGTTTAGCAGGTCACCTTGGATGACTACGCTGATTTCACCCCTTATGGGATCACTCCTGATTCTGCTTTTACTGCTGACTATAGGACCCTATGTTTAAAATAGGTTAGTTACTTTTAGAGAATGTGTAAGTGCCATACAGATTTTAACGTTGAGACAACAATATCAAGGGTTACAGGGGAAAGATAATAATGAATATGATGACACAGATGTGAAGGTTCTAAGATTAAAACAACAGACAAGAAAAAGTGGGGAATGAAAGGAATGGAAACTTTTAAAACTACCCCCCAACAGGTAGAATGGAGCCAGCCAGCTACATTCCAGGAACTTAGCAGATCACAAAAAGGTGGAGCCAAGAATGCAGGTCAGCTGATTCACGAGCTCTAGGTTCTAAAAGCTGGCTAACCACAAAGTAGATAGTCTATAGATTTAGATTCTGCTATAACACATTTGTAAATGAATAGAAGAGGCTTATACTATTTACTCCTCAGAAAGAGGGAGTTATGTGTTGCACTTACAAGAGAGTGTTGCTGTCATACTAACTATTCAGGCATTGTTAAGTCTCTTGTCCCTCAGGTCCATGCTGTTCAACAAACTGATGGCTTTTGTATGACAACAGATAGACACTATTCAAATGAAATGCACACAGGTCCATTATTACAGGCTAGAAGTAGGGGATTGTAAAACCTCTGTCATTGAGACTAACAAGGTATATCCCCTAACTTACGCGCAAAGCTGGATAGTCAAAGATGGGTAAGAGAACACTTCAAGACCCTTGCCCCTAAAAAAGGGAGGCCTCACCGTCCTAAGACAGGAGCTCAACCAATGGCTGTTGAATATCCAAAGACAGGAAAGGGAGGCTGAGGTCATTTGTTCCAACCTAAGACATGCATGGTTTCAGTAAGTTTTCCCAGCCTTCCTTTTTGAAAAAAATTTAAAAAGGGGGACCTGTGGGGAGCCGACAGAAGGCAGCTATTATCCTTGCAGTCATCTTGAGCCATATACCCTGGCAAGAGACTTGATTACAATAGCCTACAACATCTGAGCACACTCTGATAACATCTTGCTTTAGATACCCAGGATCTTCCCTTGGGTGTGTGAGACTTAAAGGTGTGATTTAGAGCTGAGACTTAAGGGCGTGACTTAGAGATCAGATTTAGAGATAAGACCTAAGGGCATGACCTAAGGGCATGACTTAGAGGCATGGCTTAGAAGTGCGACATATAAAAGGCGAGAGGCAGACAGAAGAAATTACCAGACAACAGATTACTTGACATGAGTACAAGTTGGAACAGAGAATTAGGCACTTGGCATTTGGGGAAGAAACTTGGAACATCAGGGACTAGGAACTCAAGATTGGGGACTTGGACTAGGAAGAGAGACTGAAGAATAAACGGGATTGAATTACACTCTGTTTGGTCTCCATTCTTCACATCAGTCCTCACTCTCTCTTGCTGAACCCGAACCCAAGGACTGGAGCAGCTTGTGACAGTGTGGGCTAACAACTTAGCCCCCAGTGTTTTTGGCAGTGAGGGTCAAACATTGATAGAGTAGTCCCCAACACTCTTGGCCCCCAAACATGAGGCAGCTCGGGCCGCAACATACTCAAAAAGTTTTAACATTTTAGCATGGATTAGGGAAGAACATACAAGTTGCCTCTGCCCATGGACCTCCCTACCCACTATACCCCACTCCTAGCTGAGGAGGTATTGATAGTTGATGACTGTCAGTTTTCTTCAGGGCAATGATCCTTGATGTATTGAGTACCCAAGGGAGGGTTTCACACTGAGGAGTGTATGGACAGTGCTTACTGGAGCCCTCTGTGAGTTACTGAATAAGGAGGAGAGGAATGGGGATGGGGAGAGTGGAAGTAAAGAGAGAGAAGGAAAAGGATGGGGGAAGTTGCAGTTGGGAGTGGACTCTGAGGGGAATCTTTTTAGAAGGCAGCACTGGAAACTGAGTGCAACTGATTAAAATCCATTATATTATGAAATTCTTGATGTTCTCAAAGAACAAAAATTTTAGAAACTTTTGTTGAAATTACCTTTTATTGGAGCCCAAATACACACAAAGAAAGGGGAAGTTGGGGTAGTGCCTGGACTGACTGTTTAGGTGTGAGGTCCTGAGTTTAGATCCTAGCATCCAGAGAAAAGCCTGATAATCAGAAGAGGGAGGCAGGAGTGTCCCTGGGGCTTAGTGGCCAACATTCTTGCTGATGAGAAAACTTCAATTTGTTCCTCAGGTTCAGTGAGAAAGTGAGGATAATACCATGGTTGGCTCTACAATATGAACATGAATGCAAACACACAGACACAGTATAGAAAATCTAATAGACAGCAAGAGGTACATTTACAGTGTGACACATTTGTATTTGGGAAACTCTGATTCCCCCTTTCCCTTCCTTAACCCCCTTGCTCCAGCCCTACTCACTCCAGCCCAAAGATTTATTCATGTACTATACGTAAATATAATGTAGCTGTCTTCAGACCAGAAAAAGGCATCAGATCTCATTACATGTGGTTGTGAGCCACCATGTTGTAGCCCCCCACGGCCACAAGTCAACTGGGTTCACCTGAAAGGGGGTCTGGGAAGGAAAGGGGATGGAGGGCGAGAAGAGATGAAGCCAAGACAAAGTTCTCTGATCAAGGCTCAAAGCTTTAATGTTCAGCTCTCAATTTAAAGGGGAAGGCCCAACCCACAACCCCTCCTGATTTCAGTCAGAGGTGGGTGGGATAATCCATAATCCATTCTGGGTCACGGTCAGAGATGTCTCAAGGAAAGCCCAGGGGCAGTTCTGCTTCTTGTGTTCTGTGCAGCCAAGGTGGGTAACTCCACCTAGATCCTTATCACTTGGTCTGTTGTGGTAAACAAGGTCTCTCAGGTCTGCTCAAGGATGGGGGAAGGGCACACCATGTAGTTGCTGGGATTTAAACTCAGGACCCCTAAAAGAGCATTTAGTGCTCTTAACCACTGAGACATCTCTTCAGACCTCTGATTTTTTTTGCTTTGTTTTTTTTAATTCATTCATTTTATTTTTTTCTCTAATTTTTTTTACATTCATGATGCTATCCCTCTTGCACATTCCCCCTCCCTTGAAACCCTGTAACCCATCCCCACCTTCTCTGTTTTGCTTTTATAACATTTTAATTACATACATGTACTAAGGTCAGTTCTAGGTTAAGGAACTAGAAATACAATAGATGCAAATAGTCAAGGAGCAAGCAAGACAATTAACACAAATAGTTAAAGAACAAGCATTTACAGAACTTCAGAATAGGGAGTAGTATTAATACACTCCTCTAATCTCAGGAATCATAGCCTGAGGATCAAGGTTTCCAAGTTGAAGGAAAGCCTGTGATACATAGGAAGTTGTAGCCTCAGCTACAAAGTAAGACTGCTTCTACTTTCTACTTAGAATCTCGAATAAAAGTTTATAAGATATACCATTACGAATTTCTGGACTTTATTGGTATCTGTTGTAATTTCTCCTCTTTGTTTCTAATTCTATTACTATATCCTTTTTTGGTTATTTTGCTAACAGTTCATTGATCTAGCTTATCTCTTTAAGCAATGACCTCTTCAATTTATTGTTTGATGTTGTCATTGTATATATTTTTGTTTCCACTTCATTAAATTCTGTCCTGAACATACTTCTTCACTTCTGTTGCTGTATGCTTTGTCATGTTCTTGTTTTCCCCAAAGCCATAAAGTGTATCATTAAACATTACTTTAAAAACAAAGAGAGAGGGGAAAGTGTAAGAAGACACAGGGGACTCAAAGTGTAGACTAAATGTCATGTCAGCATCACCTACTCATGTCTTTTATGGATACCATGCAATAAATTCCCAGACCAAATAAAGACATTTTATAGTATCTATATTTCCTCATAATTGGGAGAATTAAGCTAAACTCCACAATAACAGCTATATATTCCCAATCCTTGTACTTACAAGCTCTGAGTAAAAATACCATCACATTTTATAAAATAGTCTTTATTATAAAATGTGAATGAGAATCTACTGCATTCTTAGTGAGCTTTTCTACTGATGCCAGTGAGGAGTGAAAGGGAATAAGAACAGGCAGAGAACTCTTGACACAGAAGCACTTACTGCTAGAGTTTCTGGAGTGTGTCTTCTGCTTCATGCACAGGCTCAATGATAAAAGCTCTCAAGGTGATTACTTCATTTTTTCACTGTGTGGTACTGTATTCTGGAAGTGATTGACAGCATCAGGACAGCAGAAGGCCAAAGTCAGGACCTGACACACAGTGATCACTTCTATTCCTTCTGAGTTTATGCTGAGGTTGTTAGGAGGGTCTGTTTCAGAGTTGCTCTCCTGGAGTTTGGTTCTTACACCTGGTCTGACCATTACCCCCCCCCAAAAAAAAAGAAGCAGAGGAGGACAGCTGAGTAAAGAGGCAGAACTCAGTAAAGTCTTTGCTGAACATAGATGTGCACCTACTCAGCACCAGCAGGCAGGTAGTCACACTGTAACTGTAATGTTGGCACAGTGCCGACTCTTGAAAATCACTGGCCTATCAGTCTGGATAATGACTGAGTACAAGAGAGAAACTGGTCTCATAAATAAATACATTTAGTTTAGGTTTTATAGCTGTGAAGAGGCACTATAACCAAGAACTCTTACAGAGGACAACATTTAATTGGGACTGGCTTACAAATCCACAGATTCAGTCCATTATCAATGAGCAGGAGCATGGTAGTGTCCTTGCAGACTCTCAGGAGGAGTTGCCATTTTTACATCTTGATCTCAAGTCTGTTAGGAGAAATTATTCCAAGGGCAATTATTCCAAGAGGAAGTTTGTAAAGAGACAAATATACAAGACAAAGCCCAAACATCTTTGTCTTAGCAACATTGCTCAGGAGAGCCTCTTGCCAAATTCTATACCACTGAGCTAATCCTGGAGGTGAAGTGACTTTTCACATCCAGAGTTTACTCAAAAATGTCAGAAGAGCCATTTATTTATTTATTTTTAATTTTTGTTAGATATTTTATTTATTTACATTTCAGATATCATCCCCTTTCCACATTTCTCCTCCCTAGAACCACCTATTCCATCCCCACTCCTCCTTTTTGCTTTTATACCATTTTCATTACATGCATATATTAAGCTCAGTTCTAGGTTGCAGGTCTAACAATACAATAGATGCAAAGAGTCAAGGAACAAGCAAGACAATAAACACAAATAGTCAAAGAGCAAGCAAGGCATTAAACCCAATTACGTGAACACTCCAGTGATTATTGTTTCTAAAGGCTTATCAGAATGACCAAAGTATCTGAGCCTACTTCCTTGTCCTAGCCCAATGTCATTTTCATGTCTGAAGCCTGCTTCCTTGTTTTAGCCTAAAATTTAGATTCCTGCCTGCAATTACTTTCTTGTTCTAGCCTAAGATTTAGATTCCTACCTGAAATTACTTTTTTGTTTTAGCCTAATGTCAGATTCCTGCTTGAAGCCTACTTCCTTGTCCTTGGCCCATGTCAGATTCCTGCCAAGCAGCCCCAAAGGCTCTCCACCTCTCCTCCTGCTTCATTTCATTAACAAGACTGAGCCTGTTTATCCTATTTAAATTATTGGAAGGAGGTTCAGAATTTAAGCATAAGGAGCCATCTCGAGTGCCATGCCAAATACTATTGGATTCATGTGTATTCTAAAATTTACAGTGGTAGTCACTATAATTAGGAAGAAGTTTACACACTTGTCATGTATTTGGCATACTTCTAACACCTCTCTGGATGTTTTAATGATACATAGGGAACTTATGAATTTCAAGAATGCTGCTCTGCTGAGCATTGATGCAGTAGATACTGCAGATAAAATTACCCATGGCCTGAGGTCAGTATTTCTATTTTGGTAAGCTTCAAGAATGGCATATATAGCTTGATTTTTGTCCTGGGAATACCTTTATTCCTGCCTACCGTGTGAAAGCTTTTCTTAAACAACATCAACATGTTGGCAGCAAAAGTACATGGCTTGAACATGAAAATGCACCCCTACACAGGGTTATTAAATTAACACACTGGGAAGCCAAGGATGGGTAAGATTCTGCACAGAGCCTTACCAACTTAAGACATAAGTGCATTGCTTTGGATAATGCATATTCCATGACAGGTAAGGAAGGTATTCTTGTCAGAAGAGCCATTTCATATCACAAGAATCCTGTCTTTTTTATTGTACCTATAGCCAAAGCCCCCAGTTAAGACTTCTGACCCATTACATCACCACAAAGAGTATCCATCAGTAGTGGCTAGTTTTATCACAACTTGATACAAGCTAGGGTCATCAGAGAGGAAGGAACATCAGTTGAGAAAATGCCTCCATAAAATAGCTGTAAAGCAATTTCTTATCTAGTGATTGATGGGGGAGTTCTCAGCTCATTGTGGTGATGTCATCCCTGAGCTGGTGGACCTGGGTTCTGTTTGAAAGCAGAATGAGAAAGCCATGTGATGCAAGCCAGTATGTAGCACCCTCCATAGCCTCTCCATCAGATGTTGCCTCCAGGTTCCTGCCCTGCATTAGATCCTGTCCTGAGTTCCTTATGTGATAAACACAGCAATGCTTAAGTATAATCTTGTAGTGGCATATTTTCCTCGAAAGTTGGGAGGAGCTAAGGTGGGAGGAGTAGAAAGAGACAGAGGAGAAGGAAGAGGAGGAGCTAGTGAGAGAGGATGTGTGTGTGTGTGTGTGTGTGAGAGAGAGAGAGAGAGAGAGAGAGAGAGAGAGAGAGAGAGAGAGAGGAACATGGCAGCAGATCTGTGTGTGTCTCTAGCAGTCAAAGGTAGTTGATATATCTAGGTTGGGTATTGGGTTACACCTCTAATTGTGTGGGCATTTTATTATTGAGCATTACCAAATATATAAAGCCTTTGGATAATCTTTAAACATTAGAGTCTCATTTCTACTGGGTACTGCATGGATGGTGGATCATCTGGGCTAAGCCCAGCCTTGTGGAGACAGCATGGAAGATTGGCAGAGCCATCTCCCAAGCTGGCATCTTGTAGGTGCCAGGGCTGATGTTCTGGCCAGTCTGAGTTGGTGGCCTGAGCTGCGGCAGCAGTGAGAACATGCCCTGCTCATGATCTCAGGCCTTGTCTAGTTGGAACATGGTGGCTCTGCATCACAAGACAGATCGGGTGCCTCCTCCATTTTAAAAATTACCAGCAACATAATCTCAACAAACCTTTTCCTCCCCAACTTGCTTTTTGGTCATGGTGTTTTGTTGAATCAATAGAAACTCTGACATACTTTTCATATATCCTACTTAGTTAATGAGCTGATTGAGGATATTTTTGTAGTCACTCATTATATATGGGTTTTTCTTTGTTTTTGTTTTGACATAGTGTCTTTCGTACCCCAGGTTAGCCTCAAACATAGTATCTAGCTGAGAATGGGCTTGAACCTGATCTTCCTACCACCAATCACAGATTCATTGGCTATTACATTTGGAGGCTGATAGTTTATACTCTCACTATAAAGATGAAGAAACTGATACCAATGAATGTAAGAGTTTCTAGGACAAATTCTTCTTTTCCAAGTGAAAAATATTTGATTGTCTTTCATGATTATTATGGATGAGATGAACTAGCACGCAATACTTAAGAACATTGATTTGGGGCTTGGACTCTATAATTTGTTTTGTTGTTATTTTGTAATTTAAAAAAAAATCATTGGTTATTTACAGTATGACAGATACCAAATACTATAAAAACAAAACAAAACAAAAAAACTTCATTAGAGGGCTGGAGAGATAGCTCAGAGGTTAAAAGCATCAACTGCTTTTCAGGAGGTCATAAGTTCAAATCCCAGAAACCACATGGTGGTTTACTACCATCCGTAATAAGATCTGATTCCCTCATATGGGTGTCTGAAGACAGCTACAGTGTACTTTGGGCTAGAATGCGCACACCCGGAACAAGAAGAAGAGAAGGGGGAAAAAATCATCATTAGATACTTTACATAAAAAGTTTTTGTTTCATATTTATAATTTTTATTTTTAAAAATATACAATTTTATATACAATGCATTTCAGCCACTCCCCTCTGTCCCACGTCTCTCATCTCCCTTACACTCCCTTCAAATACTCCTCTTTACAGGTCTCTTTCTCACATTCACAACTTTGGGTTTGTCTTGTGAGCCACAGAGTTTAAACAGGGCTGTCTGTGTGATCTTGGGTCTCAGACTTTCCACTTGAGTCCTGTAGGCTGAAATGTGAATATACATGTGAAATCATGACTGCTTTTCTCCCATGATCTGCCAGTAGCCAAAAGTTCAGCAGAATGGCGTATGAGCCCATTGAGTTTCCCTCTGTTCATTGCTTTGCTGATGAGGGATTCAGACTTGTGCTGGTAGCTGTAGAGTCGGGATATACACCATGGTTGCCTTGGTGTATATTGCATTTCCATTCCTTCTTGTCTTCTGGCTCCTGCACTCTTTCTGCTCATAGTTCACAATGGTCTAAGCTATAGAGAGGATGCTATAGGTGTCCTGTTTGGTTAAGCACTTGAGTGTCCCTTATTCTTATTCTGTGTGCAGGCATGAGTTTCTGCATTCACCACAGTTCACAGTAGGATCCTCTCTGGGTCATTCTGGCTGTAACATTTGTCCATGAATATAATTATAAACATTCAGAAGACAGTTTGGAACCACATCTATTTAAACAACTGCAGAAAAATTCTCCCCCAGGATCTAAGAACTTCTAACATCTTAACCTGTAATAGCTGCACATAGGTAATTATTAAGAGTATAATCATTATACCAACTAAAGCCAGGTGATTCTCCCAGAAGCCCCACGATGAGAGATCAATGCCCTGGATCATCAAGAATTCTTCACCAGTACATCTGTAATTCAACACATACAAAGGTAAGGTCAAAGTTTATTCAGTATATTTACTTATGCTTCTCTGAAAAACTCATAATTTCAACATACCATTAAAATTTCTCTTTTATTTAAATAACAATAGTCATGATGTGCTTATAAATATGTTATGTATTATGCCAATCAACGGGAACTACTTGAGTCAGGCACCTTAGTTAATTTCAAAAACTACCCAGAGAAGTGTAGCTGTCATGTCTACTTAAAAGCATAACCATGGCGAGTTTACAGTCACACTATGATCCAACTCTGTAGACTTCATGGTGTCATTCCTTTCTAAAACTATAATGCTGCTCTCTTCAGTGGGCAAATGCATGAATCAAGTATTGCTACTCCTGAAGCAGAAAACCCCAGCTTTCTAAGGACACAGATATTTTAAGGAGATAAAAGTTTTGTCAGCATTTTGCTAACACAGGAGACAGTCATGTACAAAAACAGAAGCATGAAATTCTAGACCTGGGATCAGAGGAGGTCAAGAGTTTCAGCTAGGAGTCAGTGAATTGCGTCTTTTCCTGTACTAAGACTGAAGTGACAACCACAGCTGCTTAGCTACAGGACATCCCCAGCAGCAGACGTCACATACTGTGCCTGTGGTAGCAGTGGGAGCACAGCAGCATGAATGGGCCTGACACAGGTTAGGACAGGAGCTGCTGCTAAGAATTCTGCCTCAGCTACAATTACTGACTGTGTCTCTCCATCCCTGTGACTCTCTGTTCCCTTGTATCTGTTAGGATGTAACAGATCACAAATCTTTTGAAAGAGCAGATTTCTTCCTCTTGAGAGGACAAACCTATGAGGAGGAAGTCTGTGGATAGCCTCCTCTGCTTTCCCTTTACCATCCATGTTCTTCTGATCAGAAACTGGTAAGAAGGTTGTATTGGGAAGAGGCCAGGCCACACCAGAAGAGACAAGATGTGAAAAAATAGGATCTCTCTCCAAACAGGTATTATTATCAGCAATTCAAAACACAAATTTGAATTGCTATTATTTATTATTATTTTGAATATCTATGAAAGACATGAGAATATTCTTATCTCATTTTTATGTCAAAATCAAATCATGAGAACAATCATAAAATTAAGGCATTCTAACTTTAAAACAAAACAGTTTAATTTTAACAAAATTCTGTGTTGGAATTTTAAGAGTACTAGACAAAAAAGGAGATTTTTCTCAATATGCTGAAATATTTGTTTCTTCCATTGCAGGGCATATTCTCTAATAGGACATTTTACACACACACACACACACACACACACACACACACACACACACACACA
>JADRCG010009760.1:673370-684880 GCA_019844195.1 Rhabdomys dilectus
ACACACACACACACACACACACACACACACACACACACACACACACAGCCTTTGACTTCTTGAAGTCTTCCAGAGTGTGAGATAAAGGGAAGACCCTGAATGCTCGCAGGCAAAGCTTGCCCTTGCTGCCCATTATCAGGGTCAGCTCATAGGTACCATACCCTATACATTTAGAAACTATTTGACTTTGCTAACCTATCAGAGCAGCCCATGTCAAACTCGTATGTTCTGAAACAAGCAACTCAAATTCACAATCAAAACACCAAAACTCTTTTCCATGATGCCCTAAAGAAACCTTTCTGCACATTATCTACAACATGAAGAAGTAGGGTTGAAACCCATTCCTATGACCTCTGGTACACATGTATTCACTCCAGGGAATAGACAAAGAATAGAGTGTTAACCCTGGAAGGGTAGGTTCCTCTAAGTCTACTAACATTCTATGCCCCATTATGATACTGAACTCAAGCTTACATTACATAATTAGGGCATCTACTGACTTCTTCTGTGTTGTGTTCTGAACAGAAGTTTTTTCCCAGGAATTCATTGTGCATCAAAGCCTGTAACACAAGCAGGAACAGGGAAAAGACAGTAGTAGCCTTATATTTCCATAAGTTTCCAAACAATAAACATAGCTATATCTTCAAGTTCAATCTTTACCACTATTTGTAAAATATTATGTTAAAAAAAAACCCTACCAAGTTCACAGTCAGCTCAGCACATCAATGTCCCCACCTGAACTGCCTCAGAATCTGGAGGCTTATGACTGAAATAATAATGTTTCCCATTGACTAAAATGTGAATTACCCCACAAATTCTCCTCCTTTGCACTCTAAATTTAAAACCCCATAAAAGCTATAATTAAAAAAATACTATTGAGTTATAGTAACAGTATTTTCTTGCTTGTTTTCATCAAAACCAGCTGTAATTATAGGAGGAAAATTATATTAAGATGCACTCCACCACAGAGAAAGCTTGTGAAGTCAGTATGTCTGTGGGTATTACATATTTTCTCTTTCTTTTAATTTTCTGCTTTGAACTACACATCGTAGTCTCTGATCATGTCTTCAATTCTTCATTGGGCAGAAACACTGTGGTTCATTCATTTTTCCTCATATCAACTACCTTTCCTCTTTGCTCTGAGCTTTCTCTCTCCCTTCAATTCTCTCAAATAACATGCAACAGGGGTAAGGCACAGGCATTTTACTGACCACAGGCTAAGCAAAACTAACAGGAAATTGTTCATCTTTTGCTCCTGGAAGGACATTCCTGGGCAGGAGCTGCTTAGAGATTATAGTTGGCAAAAGGGTCTGAGTGGGATTCATTTCAGTTAGTACAACTGGAGTACTCAAGTACAGTGACAGAGAGGAGAGCTTACCTTAAATCCATAATGAGGAATGTTAACGATCTGAATCAATGAGAGCTTAGGTAGGAAGCTTCCAGAATATAGTGACAGACCTGAAAAAAACTACAAAGAACAAAACCACAAGTTAGTACCGGTCCTGTGGCTAAGAATTCTAGACAAGTTCCTCCCTCTTCAAGACCCCTACATCCTTCTGACCATTTCTGCTTTGGCCCTCAGACCAGATCTTTCAAAACATTCTTTCAGTTAACTCTAAACCAAAGTCTTCACTCTTGGCAAAGCCAAGGTTCTTTATGGTTTTTAAAAGAAAGACCGGTCACCCCACTCTGTAGAAGCCAAACTGCACAGATGTTTATGTTATCTTTAAGATGGCATTCAATCTATATACATCCTTTAAGCTTTAAATACATCTAGGCTACATACTTACAATCATTCCAGATTCCTTATTATATGTAATTTATGTAGCTACAGAGTTTATATTGTATAATTCAGGGAATAGCGATATTTAGAACAGAAATGTTATTGGTTTCATACATTGTTGATATATGATTGGTTGAATCTCTTGACAATATAACAGGTCAAGTGTAGTTACTATTCTAATAAAACTAGTGCCATTTAGGAAGCATACCAGAAGAATGCTTTCCTAGCTCATTTTATGTCAAACTGACACAAACTAAATTCACTGGAATGGAAGGAACATCAATTAAGAAAATGCCTCTATAAAATCATCTGTAGTCAAGTCAATGGGACATTATTTATTAGTGATTAATAGGGCATGGCCCAGGCCATTGTAGGTGATACCATCCCTAGGCTATGGTCCTGGTTTCTATAAGAAAACAGGCTGAGCAAGCCATAGGAAGCAATCCCAGAGGCAGCACCCCTCCATTGCCTCTATATCAGGTCCTGCCTCCATGATCCTGCCAAGCATGAGTTTCTACCCTGACCTTGTTTGCTGATGAACAAGTTGAAGTATAAGTTTAATAAAGCTTTTCTTCCCTAAGATATTTGGGGCATAATGTTTTCTCACAGTTGTAGAAATCCTCACTAGGGTAAACACTGAATGTCATATACCTACTTCTACTTCCAAGGACCAATAAGACTTGTTGAAAGAGTGTTGACTCTCTAACATGACTAGGAGTAATTTGGGATTCAATTAAAATACAGCCTTAAGAAAATTTCTGAAGATTCAGCTTCAGAACTAGTATTTAAGGTCACATATAGAAAATGTATACAATGACCATTTGTCTTAGTTACTTTCCTGTTGCTGTGCTAAAACACCATGACAACACATCCAAAAGTCAGAGGCTTTTCCAAATACAAATTATAAACATAATTGGAAAGAAATGAGGGAAAATTTTCATTCACAATAACTTCAAAAATGGAGAAGTGAGTAAATATCATCCTGGAATAAATCCAACCAAGTGTAATATTTCTACAATATAAACTTTAAGAAACTGAAAATAAAGAAATTGAAGAAGATACTAAAAGGCAGAAAGACCTCCTATGCTTATATTCCATAGGATAAATATTATGAAATATATATCCTACCAAAAGCAATCATCAGATTTAGTTCAGTCCCCATCAAAATTCCAATATAAATCAGAGAAATTGAAAATAAAAGCCCTCAAATTTCACATGGAAATACAAAAGACCCAGAATAGCCAGAACAATCCTGAATAACAACAGCAAGACTGCTGAAGATACTCACTGGAGGGATCACCACCCACTGGAGGGATCACCACCCACTAGAGGGATCACCACCCACTGGAGGATCACTACCCACTAGAGGAATTACCACCCATTGGAGGGATCACCACTTACTGGAAGGATCACAACCCTTTGGTGAGAAAATCCATCCCCTTATATGATGAATAATTCATCTTCTCCACTGATAGGAGTGTTTCTGGAGGATTGTGTGGACATCTGGGAACAAGAACAGCTGACTCTGGCAAGCTTTATCACCCCATGTGTCCTTCTCTTATAAAGAGGCTAGCTTCCTGTTTGCTCTGTAGGATCAGTGTCCCATTCAAATCAAAGGATACATGAACCCAGTGATTTGCTGCCTCTCAAGCTTAGCAAGCACGCCTTGAGTGCACCGTGCACCCAAATATTCGCTTCTCTACACCTAGTTTTATAAGCACATCCAGCAAAAGTAAAAACCTAGTGAACTCTAGCAACCCTGTGTCCTTTAGGGAAGGAGGTATTGCTAGGATGCTCTTGAGAATTAACTTTAAAAGCTTCCTGCATAATTCAAAAAGGAAAACTTGGGACACATGAATTTGTCCCAAGAAAGCTTTCTGGGTTTTTTTTTTAAAATTAAGTCTAAGACTAGATACTCATAACTGAACTCTTAGTAGAAAAGCTGCTTTAGTTATACAATCAAATTTTTATTATCATTTTAAAAAATCATAAACAAAAATTTTAAATTATTAAGGTTTTTACTGTGGTGAGACGATCCATTTCCCTGAGCACTGTTGTGGGTGATGTGTCCTCCTTTGGAACCTTCTGAACAGTGGTTTCAGTTCACATCTCAGGAAAGGGGCCCTATCAGGTTGGCTTCAGTTTGTTTTCTGTTTTGTTTTGTTTATCAGTGTTTAGTCCCCAAGCAGGAAATGATGTGTTGGTAATTTTTAGCAGAGGAGTCTGAGTGAAACTATAACTTAAGAGGGAGCTTAGGGAGGAGAGATCCAGGACATCATTTATGAGAGGCCAATTTAAGTTTCCCTGGGAGAAAGGCCTGTAGATCTGCTGAGATGCAGTTAACATTCATGTGGAGAGAAGATCCCTCTCCCTGAGAGCTATTTAAACTTTAATTAAATCTATTTAGTCATGAGTTACTCTAAGATCCTTCATGCTACCAGCAGCAGCGGTGGAGGGGAGGAGGCCTGTGTCATTGGAAGAGGTGGCATATCCTATCAGAATATAGTTATGTTTGTCTGTTAATTTGTTTCCTTGGTATCTGTGGCAATCCATCTGGATACCTCCACAGGGTTTCAGTTCAGATCTCACATCTGGGTTTGTAATTATCTCGACTCCCTTTTTCTGTTTTGGAAAATTATACATCCTTAACACACATATATGGCAGATACCTGTGTAGACTCCTATCTCTGTTTGGTTTCTATTGCTTGTAAAAAAAGAAAAGTCATTATGAGCAAAAGTAAGTGGAAAGGGGGAGTTTAACTAACCATCCTGACCATATTCTATCATTAAGAGCAGCCAAGATAGAGACTCAAGGGAGGAAGGAATCTGAAGGCAGGAGCTGAAGCAGAGACCACGAAGGATGCTGATCACAACCACCCATGGCTTCCTCAGCCTACTTTCTTATACAACCCAGGATAACCTTCCCAGAATGGTACTTTCTACAATGGGCTGGGCCTCCCACATCAATTAATCAAGAAACTACTTTCAAAGGTTTGTCTATAAGTGAATCTGATAGAATAGAATCATTTTGTCAACTGAGATACTGAGGCTGGTTCTCTCTCTGGTTTCTCTGTATAGCCCTGGTTGTCCTTGTTGTCCTGGTTGTCCTGGATCTTACTCTGTAAACCAGGCTGGCCTGGGCAAGCCCCACCACCTTTTGACAATGTTCCCTCTTCAAAATGACCAGAGCTTCTTTCAAGTTGACAAAAAACCAGAAAACCCAACCATCAAAATCATAACCACTGTATTGTATCACTCATAGCCTAGAGTCCGCAGTGGATTTCTTATAAGATGTGGGATGGTTAGAGTGTAGTTTCCCAATACTCCATAGCCTCTCTGAAACAGACCAGAGGGATCTCATTGTCCTGCATCTTGTCTGACCTAGGAAGACAAAATACTACATATCCTCTCTGAACATCATGTCCTCTTTGCTGTAGCTTTCAAGCTTTGTTGGAAATAGGATAGCTTTCCCAGTCTTGTCGCTTTAACTCTGTGCAACGTACAGATAAATCTCAGACATTTTAAAATGAATTTGGTTTTGTTTTTATCAAGTAGTTTAGTCAAGAAAAGGTAGCAAAACCACAGGTAATTACATTGATTCCATGTATTTTCGTTTTGTGTCTGTGATAATTGAAATTGTTTGCCTAAAGCTTTAGAAGCCAGTGTTCACAACTGCTAGCATGAGTTGGTAACACACTGACTCTGTTGATTTAAGTTTTGACGTCAGTGTACTGACCATTCACTTACAGGCTGTACTATCCTGTCTGTCATCTCTAAGATTTATTGCTTATATCGTAAATAACTGACTTGGCTGCTTGCAACCTACATGAACTTTCTAGTTTTTCTTTCTGTTCGGGAATATTTAGTTTAATTTTCATACATAAATTGTTCTTTTAAAAAAAAATCTATCTTTACCACTTCCTCCTCCTCCTTCTTTCTTCTCTTTTATTTGTTTGTTTTTCTTTTTTGAGACTGGGTCTCTACATTTAGCCGCTGCTGCCCTGAAACTCATTCTGTAGACCAGGCTGGCCTCAAACTCACAAAGATTTCCCTGCCTCTGCTTTCCCAGAGCTGGGATTAAAGGTGCGCTCTAGCATTCGGAGCATCACTGTTACATTATTACATTTCTTAAACTAACATTTAAAAAATTCCATGGGACATGGGTATTTGACTGCTTACAGTCTACATTTAAAAAGCAACTATTTCTATATCATCAGGATACAGAAGAAGAGTAAAACGAAACCTTTTAAACCAATAACAAGGATAGAGTAGTTTAAAGTTGGTCTTTGATGTTACTGTTGAAGTCTACCAGTGAGTTTCACTATCTCAGTAAGAAGCCTGTCAGCTTCAGTACAGGGTGCCCTTATTTGCTCACATCTGAAACATGTTAGGGGTGAAGTGGAAATGTAAGGGTTCTTTGGAAAGTCAGTTGCATTGGAAAGTTCTTTGCTGGGGCAAACACATGAGGGAGTGTTTTCCTGACGTGAACACAGGTGGAGAACTAAGGCAGACTCATGAAGGAACAATTTGTTAAAGGGAGGTTACAGGAGAGAGGATGTTCTGCTAAAGCAAGCATGTGAAGGACACATGATGGAGGATTCTTTGCTAACAACAGGCACGTATTGGTCTGACTTACGTTGAGTAGTTGAGCTGCATTTGTCAGGATTCCATAGAGAGAAAAGCACCAAAAAAACTCCTGGCGGTGTGCTCCCAACAGGAGCACCCAAGTATGTTACAGGCTTTTAGCTCTAAGCACCAAAATGCTAAGGCTTCCTTTATAGACACTTGTTGATGGGCAGGCCAGCAGTCTAGGCAGAGTACTCTGAGTCCAAGTCCTGATGTAATTAACGGACAGAATGTTTCATCACTTTGTCTCCTGTGTGTGGTGACTTAACATTTTGATTGGGTGCTATAAACTACGGGCAGTGAGCTAAAAGCACTGAAATCTGGGGGAAGGGGTTCCAGGACACATGTGGTGAAATTACATGTCTGCTCAAGGACAGTGACCATTTCACCTGCCTCTTTTCTTCTTTTCTTTCCCTTGGTTGAAAAGGAGACAATGGGGGACACTGGACAGACTACTACAATGGCAGTAACCAAGCACTCATTTTCCTATTGTATTATGGTCTGCTCTACAAGATACAAAACCTGTGTGACGCTGTGGCTAGTGAGGTCAGAAGTATCAGGGGAGAATCTGCTATTAGTCTTCTAAATGGATATGGTATTAAACTGACTTCTAGTGAGTTACTTTTATACCCATAGATTAGTACATCTTAGACATTAATTCAGAGAAGCTTGTTTTTGCAGGTGATGGTGACAGACAGAGACCCACAACATCACTAGTTTGTGATTGACAAAGACCCGCAACTGCAGAGAAAAGAGACTGCAAAGGATCCAGCCCTGAATGGGAAGTCTGTATTACATCTCTCCCCTCAAGGCTCAAGGATCATGATGAAACACAGTTTAGAAAGACTGTAAGAGCCCAAAGCAGTGGGTAACTACAGTGAAGCAGTGTTGACTAGTCACAATTGTGCAGTGACACACGTGAATGCAAAACAGTTGTGACAACATGCAAAACACTTGAACAAGATCAAGCCAGACACATCCCAGCATGGAGGGGAGAGGTGGACATAAAGTCTCACACTTAGCTGAGGACTTACTGGCAGCTTCTGGGAATGTAGCACCAGTTTTCTTTAAGGATGTAGACTCTGGAAGCCAACCTTTGCTCCAGGATATGGTTCTATACACAGGCACATGCAGACAGTCTACGGTGACCCAGTGGGTTTATAAAAGGCAAAACAAAACATGAGGCAGGATGGAAGGAGTAGTGAGTGTGACAGAACATGGAGCAGCTACTTTTCAGATGCTCATTCAGTGCCATGGCCAAGGCAACTTGTAGAAGACAGAATTTGTTCAGCCTTCAGTTTCCAGAGTGATAAGAATCCATCTTGGCAGAGGGGGAATGGCAGCAGGCAGCCAGCATGGACATGAGATCAGGAAGCAGAGTGCTCACATGTTCACATGAATACACAAAGCAGGGAGGGAACAGCAATCTGGGAAGTCCACAACCACTCAGAACCTGCCCCCAGAGACATACTTTCCCCATCATGTCTCTGCCTCACACAGCAGTTGTGAACTCAGTGTCCCCTAAGGCTCATCACATTGCTCATTCAATTTGGGAGGGAGAGAATAGGAGTAGACTTGATCAAAACACCTTATAGGCATTTATACAACTCAAACAAAATTGAATTAAAAACATATTATTGAAGATTTACATTACTGGATGGCCATACGTATAGGGCCATATAAATAGGAAATATAAACAAAACTGAGCACTTTCTCAAAGTCATGCATTTCCCATTGCCAAACTACAGGATGCTCCTGTACCAAAAGAAATGAAGTAAATAGCAGCACACTCAATAGTTCTATTCACTTGATCTGCTTGGTGGGAAAGTGTAGAATCTGGTTGTTTGTCCATTGATTCATATACATTAAGTGTATAATTTATGGGCATTTAAGACTAAAACTGAGTAACCAGTTTTACAAAGATGAGCAGAAGTATGCTAATATAGGAGACTGACTTAGTCCTAAAGACTCTGGAATCTCCACTATTTCTAATGCTTTTCAGAACTCAAGGGAGACCTGAGATAGAGTCCTCTTGATGAACACTTACGTTCTCATGACCTTTGCTGTCCCATTAGAGACTACTGAACAAACCAAGTCATCTCTGCTGTGACGAAAACAACAGTAAGTGTCTTACACCAGCATGAAAACAAGGCAGGGGAATCAGCCAAACACAGCATTTTCCTAAATGACAGTTTATTATGGTTTCTAATATGATTCCAAGACACGTCTTTTAAGAACCCACTAGAAATGGCCTGCTAACTACATCCTAGTGCTGACATTAGAGCAATAGTCACAAAAGAGGAAGAAAGGCGGCTCCTTCTCTGCTACTTTAGCCTATGGCCTCATGTCCCAAGTACTGATTTATCAAGCAGGTTACATGTCCAAGAAGGAAGAGAGGAAATTCTTTCTCTTAGAAAAACACACTCACCAACATGAACACAAAGTAGATGGTCACAAGCAGTGTTGGCACTGCCACTGCATTCTCCCCAGCTCCTATAGACAGTGGCAGGGAGCTGGCAGAATAAGCCAGCATCATGACTGTACATATCATAGTGAAGAAATAGTTCAGACTAGTTTCTACTCCTTAGAGAAAAAAAATGAGTTAGTCCAACTTTTTGAATCAAGAGAATTGTATGTTTTTCAAATAATACTTTAATAATCACAGGGACATGTAACCATTTTAAAGCCAGTCAACTACTCTGGGTCTCCCATTTCATTATTTCCTCCCATGTGACCACAGAGTTGTTAGACAGGGTTTTTTAATTCTATTTTTAAACACATATTTACATTACTCTGTGTGAAAGTATGTCACACGTGTGCAGTTTCCCTATGGAGGCCAGAAGAGAGCATCAAATCTTCTACAGCCGTAGTTTCAAGCAGTTGAAAGCTAACCAATAATGTGTGTGCTGGCAACCAAACATGGGGACCCTGTGTAATGCTGTGTATATGCAATGGTGTGCACGTATCATGGTATTCATCTGTCGTGGTGTGCATGTGTCATTGTGCGTGTGTGTGTGTGTGTGTGTGTGTGTGCGTGCGTGCGTGTGTGTGTGTGTGTGTGTGTGTGTGTGTGTGTGTGATGCTGTGCTCTGTCATGGTGTGTTATGTTCTGCATGTGCTATGATGTTCATATATCATCATTTGCATCCATCATGGTATGTATGTCTCACAGTGTGCATGTATCATAGAATATATGTATCACAGTGTATATATGTCAGTATGTGCATGTGTCATGGTGTGCATGTGTCACTGTGTACATGTGTCATAGGGTTCATGTGTCATGGGGTTCATGTATCATGGAGAAGGATGGCTTTCTGGAGTGATTCTCTCTTCTATTTTGGATTCTGAGGATCAAATTTAGGTTGTCAGGTTTACATGACAAGAACATTTACCCATAAGCCATGCCATGACCTAAATGACTGATTTTAGATGATAAATCTCTTATTAAATGAATTCTAAGCTTTATCTGTACTCATTTTGAAACAGTGTGTGTGTGTGTGTGTGTGTGTGTGTGTGTGTGTGTGTGTGTTAAAAAATTTGGAAATTCTAGAGAGTCTAGGATGAAGCCTAACCATAAAATACAAAAATCTACACATATTCTAAATGACTATTTATATTATTTCCTTTCAACAACCCCCCAACTCAGTGTGTTCTCTCTTTGCAAGCTGGTACTGTAAGACACTGCATACATTTAGTCTTTTTACACACATACATATGTATGCCATATAATCCACTTTTCAATATTTTACTTACATGAAGACTCTTATGCAAAAAAAAAAAACAAGAAAAATATATGGCACAGCTAGAGACATGTCTCAGTGATTCTCAGTGAAGAAGAGCATGTGCTATGCTTAAGGAAACCCTGGATTCACTTGCCAGCACCTACATGGTTGCGCACATTCTCCGTAACTCCAGTTCTAGGGATCTGGCATCCTCTTTTGGCCTCCCAGAACTGGGTTCAGTTAGTACACACACACACACACAAACACACACACACACACACAAACACACACACACACACATACACACACACAGAGTTGGGGGAAGCAAACACACAAATAAAAAAATCTTTTAAAATACATATGGAGAGATATCTAATAATAAATGTTCTTGCTCCATTAGCTCTGTCTCAAGCTTGAGAACTGTTTCTCCCTCCTTTGTAAACAGCTTTTGGAGTTCTTTTATTAAGGAGTTTTGGAGACTGTACTCACACAATCACCTGTTTTAGGTCACACGCAGAGGAGACACATTTTTTTTACTTTAAGACTTATCACAGTTGTACAAACTAAAACATCCTCCCCTGACACTAAAGACTATCTCTGGTTTTGTTACTTACTTGTGATGATGTATATTATCAGAGTAAATATAGTACTTGGCAATAGCCTCCTGGGTATTAGCTCAGCCAACAATTTCCCAAAGAAATAGGATGACACTCTGTAGTATCCACTGGTATGCTCATGTCTACAGAAACAAAAGTCCTAGTTATACATCCTAAGGTTAGTCCAGAGGTGAGATGTTGGCTACCCTGACTTCTGATACCACATGCAGCCTATGAGGACAGTGTCCCTGTGCTCCAGACTGACTCCCATACACCTCCTCATCTTAGAACCAGAATCCCTAGGCCACCATCCTTATGGCCTTTTCACTGTGACTCCCATCAGAGAAATCCCTTGTTTTGTTCACTAGGCCACAGAAGAGCCTCTGCAGGAAAACAGACCAAAGTCTCCACTCTTCACAGAGACTCTGCTCCACTGAGTTTCGCTCCCTGAGGCACCTCAGCTCACAGTACCTCACTTCAGACAGTGGTGATGGAGACTCCTCTTATCCCCTTCATATGAAGAAGGTAACACTGGCCCTGTGAGGTCATGGTGTAGTCACTACCTGCTTCTCTTCTGCATCTCTCACTTTAGGATAGACTTCTTCCTTCAGTAATCTCACTTTACAACCATGAATTCTTACCAGCTACCACACCTAGTCCTTCCCCTTCCTGGGCCCTGGCCCTAAGCGGTCCCAAACTCCAAGATCTTACCATGCCAGTGTCTTCATTGCACCTCTGATTTGATTTGATTTGATTTGATTTGATTTGATTTGATTTGATTTG
>JADRCG010009760.1:708986-755391 GCA_019844195.1 Rhabdomys dilectus
AGAGGCAGAGGCAGAGGCAGAGGCAGAGGCAGAGGCAGAGGCAGAGGCAGAGGCAGAGGCAGAGGCAGAGGCAGAGGCAGAGGCAGAGGCAGAGGCAGATGGATTTCTGAGTTCAAGGCCAGCCTGGTCTACAGAGTTCCAGGACTGCCAGGACTATACAGAGAAATCCTGTCTCAAAAAAAAAAAATATATATATATATATATATATATATATGTATGTATGTATGTATATGTATATGTGTGTGTGTGTGTGTGTGTGTGTTTGTGTGTGTGTGTATCCAAAAAAATGAAGGATGAAGAATAATTCAGTATTCACGAATGAAGTGCTATGTAATATTCCTTTTAATATGTCAGTAAGAAACTGGTTGTTGGGGCTGGAGAGATGGGTCAGAGGTTAAGAGCACTGACTGCTCTTCCAGAGGTCATGAGCTCAATTTCCAGCAACCACATGGTGACTCACAACCACCTGTAGTGAGATCTGATGCTCTCTTCTGGTCTGAAGACAGCTATGCACATATACATTAAATAAACATTTTAAAAAAGAAAAGAAACATGTCATCCATCACATGGTCAGCTGTGAAGCTCACCACTCATCTATTGCCTTCCTGGTCCTGCATGAGCTTCCACAGGAGTCAGTTGGTCCACTTGCTGTTGCTCTTGACCAAAGACCTGGGAGTAAATGTTGTTAGAAGATAGGGAATCAGGGAGAAAGGATAAAAGAATATCCTATTTTTCCATCCAGTTGCTGAGATGAAACCTTCTGATGAGAAGTACACGGAGCTAAAGGTTTATTTCAGAGCACAGTTCAGAAGTACAGTCAATCATTGCAGGGCAGTAAGCCAGGAACCTGATGTAGCTGGTTACGTGCAGTCCAGAGCACAGAGAGAATGCACGCCTGCCTGCCAGTGCTCAGCTCACCTTCTCCATTCTTCTGCCCCCCAGAACTCAAGCCCAAAGCACAGTGCAGCCTGCAGTGGGCTGCGTCTTTCCTCACGGATTAACTTAATGAAGACGATGATCTACAGAAATGTCCACAAGCCCTATAACTATAGTACTCCTCATTTTCTAGATGATTCCAAGTGATTCTAGATTACATCATGTTGACAGTCAAAACTAACCATCCCAGATAGGATGAGATAAAAACACAAAACAAGAGGCTACAAAATTAACAAGCACTAAACAAGTTAGAAGAAGATGCTAAGTCCAAGAACAATCCTGGAAGGAAAGTTAAGGTAGGGTGAAGCATGGAGCCTGAGTTCTCAGTCTCCCAGCATAGGCCAGTTCCAGAAAGACATTTGAAACAACAAGGAAACAAAGTCTTCTGGATCAGGGCTTCTCAACCTGTGGGCCGTGGCCCCTTTAGGGGTCACATGTCAGATATCTGCATTAGGGTTCATAACAGTAGCAAAATTACAGTCATGAGGTACCAACAAAATAATTGTGTGGTCGTGGATTACCAGGAATAAGGAACTGTATTGAAGAGTTGCAGCCTTAGGAAGGATGAAAACCACTGCTCTGGAGGAAGGGAAGATAAACAGGAAACAAAACCTCATCAAATTCTCAATTCTAAGAGTAGAGGGGTCATGTGAGGAAGACGTGGAAATGGCCACGTGAGGAGCACTTTTCTTTGCTGGATCACTTTCCATTCCCAGGCTCAACCATTGTTAAGATGGCTTTACAGTTTAATTTCCACCTTAACGTAAAGTAGCCAGTCACTTAGTCATTAACAGAGAAAGCAGCCACCGTTGACCACACAAACTACAGGAAACAGCATGTAGAGGGTCAGGTCATCCACACATCCACACACCGATCTCTCTCTCTCTCTCTCTCTCTCTCTCTCTCTCTCTGTCTCTGTCTCTGTCTCTGTCTCTCTCCATTACCTTGCTCTTTTGTTCTTTATCCAGATGCAGAAGCTCCAGCACCTCATCAATCCGTCTTCTTTTTTCATCTTTTGTTATACTCATTGGAAGACGAAGAGCTGCTGAGAACTCTAAATTCTCTCTCACGGTCACTGTGCCCAACACGACATCATTCTTAAAGGCAGATGGAATTTTAATTAGATAGAGTTATCACTGAGACTCAGACAAATGTAACCTAGTCCACACAAACAACACACTCAGTGTAATGCTCCACTTAAAATAAACTTTCAATTTCACCAATCCCAAACTCAGAGCCTGATCCAAATGTTTTCTTCCCCCACTCCCATTTGCCTTCAGAACAGAGAATAGGAATTTTGGTGACTGCTGCCTGTAATTTTTGAAGAAGACATATTCTAATGAGTGGAGACAGATGAAGGAAGGACAGAGGTGGACAGAGTGGTCCTTTAGACTTCAGTCACAGCTGCAATTGCTAATACTGTGCCACAAATGTCAGGCTCACGGTAATGAGTCACTATGAAGTGTTAGCATAGAAAAAGTGGGGCCTATGAGTGTGTCTTATACTTAACTGGAAAGACACAAGTCTATAAGCTGAGCACCTGCCTATACTCAAGCAGAAAAGGTTTAGAATTGCAACCCACCAACACTTACTTGTGGTACATAACCGGATATACATTTGAAATTAGCAGGTCGAGGTTTACCATTTATCAAAATATCTCCTGATAATCCGCATGGATCTCTCCTTGCAGCTAAGACATCTAAGAACCTACAAAGGGTTAATTATATTGTGTAGTTTATTTTCTCCTTTCAATGAAAACTATCATCCTTTAACTTCTCAAAACAAAAATTTTGCATATTAAATAATACAGAAACATAATGTAATGAACAAGTCAACAGTTGAACTAAAATCACACACACTCATGTACACACACAAGTGCATGCATGCACACACACACACACACACACACACACACACACACGTCTTTATGTTCGTTGTGTGCTGTAAGACAGCCCAGAATTTTGAATATAGGACATGATCCACATGACTGCCATTCCCTGCTATCTGACCTTGGGTACCCAATCCTGTTAATGTGCTGCTGTATTGAAAATTAGGCCTGTTGATGTTTTCTCACCCTCAGAAAACAACAACAACAACAACAACAACAACAAAAACAACTTCTTCTTCTTCTTCTTCTTCTTCTTCTTCTTCTTCTTCTTCTTCTAATTCTTCTTCTTCCTCTTCTTCTTCTTCCTATTACAATACTATCTACCTACTTGATTAAATAAGAATAGTATGTATCAACACCATATGCCAATCACTTTGCCACTTCCTATTCATAAAGTGGACCCAGAAAGACTTTCTGTACTGTATGGAATATTAGAACACATTCCTCCTGCACATCATCCCCAGCACAGAGGACCATAATAGCTGTAATAACAACACTTAAATAACAGTCACAAAGGTGATTGGTTTTAAAACACATGAACTGAATGCAAAGAGCTTACGTATGCTTTCTGTTATACTCACAAAGATCTGCTCCCATCTTGAGGTCCCATAATGGCATTGAGGCCAGGTTTCATGATCCCACTGTAAACACAAAATCATACTGGTTTATGTTTCTATTTTAAAGAAGTTAAATTAGCTTGTGGTCTACATTGAGAATGGTCCTTGAAGTTGGATGCAGTAGCAGACAAAAAATAAGAACAAACTCACAGGAAAATATTATTAGAGACCTATTATTTATGAAATATGTCAACTGCTAGTAAGGACTCATCAGAAAAATGCCTCATATATCACAAAATTTCTTTTGTTTAATATTTAAATTAAATGTTAAATTTTATATTAAAATTATATTTATAATTATTAAAAATTAATATAAATATAATAAAAATATTTATAATTATGTAAAATTATAAATATTATATTTAATATTTATATTAAATATTTTTTGAAAAGCAATTCATCTAAGTTTAGTGTTCCTTGAAGTAATAGTTCTCATTAAGACTCCATTGTACACACAGCCTCTATGTGTCTCATACAGCTTCCCGCTAATGTGTGACCATCAGTGTCTTCATAACCCTGCTTGCTACTAAGTGAACCTCTACATGAAAAGCCAATAATTCATAAAGTATCAGAAGCTTTGTCAATGCTATTAAAATGGATTAGAACCAAAATCAAAACACCTTCAGTAGAAATCCAGAGACTAGAAAGAAGCATTCCAGAGGATAAGAAAGCTTTGCCAGGATCAACACTCAAGAAAAACAACCTGAATCAAAATAGAAAACAAAAATATACATCCCACAAAATGATGGTTTCCTTCTTTGATACGTAAATTAGAATACACTACACTCAGTTTAGAACTGAAGTACACCATGCAGAACATGGATATTCCTGACTGATGTACAGATACAGCGCACACACGAATCAGTCTCAGAAAACTGACTGAATGCTTCAGAGTAGTGAAGATTCAGACTGGAAAGGGCATATTCTTATAGAAGCTTTCCCTTTCATCATTTCACATTCAGATAATGTGCCAGCCCTTTGCCCTGTCCATGCTCTTTTTTGTAAGCAATGGTGGAAGTCGGAGATGGAGGAGCAGAAATGACCAGTGCCCAAGAGCAGTGTAGGGTTGGGCTTGGGAGAAAGAGAGTGTTCAGACTGAGTGGGGGAAATCTTGATATGTTTGCTGTCCTTAGGATTTGTTATGGGCTGCTCTCTCTGTGGAACATTGTGTTTCCACATTGCTTTTGCTCTTTTTAGCTGTCAATGAACTTTGAGCAGATACATCAGGCCCTGACTGTCTGCTGTTGGGACTTTGCTCATTGTTCCGATTTCATCACCTGTGACTGACCCAGTCAGCCTTTCAGTTCAGTGTCACGAGGGCTGTGTGCATACAGATGTACACAACACTCTTAGATTTTTAAATTTCTAGAATTTAAATTTCAATATTCATTTATCGTACCTTGATTTTAACAGTATGTCTTTGGTATTACTTGCTCGTTCCTAATTTTATTGAATTAAAATCATTTATCATGTTCTTTTTTGGTACGGTGTCTAAGGCTTTGTCAAACTTGTTTGTATTTCCAAAGAGCAAACTTTTTGTGTCATTCATCCATTCTATTGTTCTTTGGTCTGCACCTCATTAAAGTCATTGTGGTCTCGATCCTATCTGTAGGCAGAACATGGTAAGGCTAGACTGGTGGGGAAGCACTTGATAAGAGAAACCCCCAGAACTAACATAAAGTTGAGTACAGTAGTGAGCATCTCCAAAGCCAGTGGAGAGAGGAGACAGAGACAGGAGAATCCCCAGAAGCTTGCAAGCTACTATCCTGCCATACACAGCAGAGAACAATCAAAGACTCCATTTCAAACAGGGGAAAGATAAAGACTAATGCTTAAGGTTGTCCTCTGAGAGCTTTGTGCCACATGTGTGTCATAGCATCCACACATCTGCAGACATGCATGTGCGTGTGCACATGTGTGCTTACACACCACACACATACACAAAAACATATAAACATGCACAGACATACACATACATACACACATGCACACACAGATACATTTATACACACACATATGTGCAAACATACACATACACAGCTGATCTATAAAGAGAAAGACTGTGTTTCTTGAGAACGTTCTTCCATACAGCGTTGTCTTTAGCTCATGGACGTACTTGATGTTCGATAGTCTTTCTATGGAAGTCTTTTTACGAAGTAGAAAGCCACTCTGCTCTGTTTCTCGGTAGCTGATGTTGTGAAAACTTAACACAGCCCCTCCAGTCAGTGTCTCCGGGTCACTGGTGTCTGTTTCAGCAAGGTCGCAATGATGTCTTTCCATCATTGGGATTACAGTGGGGTCATTATCGGAGGCCATCTCGAGAGGTTCTTCCTTCCTGTGGAAGGAAAAGAAATAGCAAGTTGAAGGTCCACACAGGCACAGTCATAACGCAGATCAGCACACTCACGGATGGTTTTAAACTGGGCTTGCATAGGTAGACTCCTTCCTGATGAACAGTCCATATCTCTGTGATTACCTGAGAACCCAGATGAGAAACAGACATGACTGAGTACACAGACCCCTTAGACACCATATTCCTAAGAAACAAATGAGCATATTGAGCTGAAGATAAATGCTATCTATAATTAATAAAGAAAAGAGACAGATGAGAGGGCAGATTTTACTTACTTCAAAAAAATATTATGATATAGTACGAGTTCAGAGACAAAATACAGGACCACCAATGACCACCATTAAGACCCCCTTCTGTCTCTGTCTCTGTCTCTGTCTCTGTCTCTGTCTCTGTCTGTCTCTGTCTCTGTCTCTGTCTCTCTCTCTTTCTCTCTCTCTCTCTCTCTCTCTGTGTGTGTGTGTGTGTGTGTGTGTGTGTGTGTGTGTGTGTGTTGTGTTCACACATGCTAGCATGTGTGAACTTGTGGGAGTTAAAAAAAAAAAAACCAGACACACATCCCGATTGAGCTATTCTGTAACAGGGCAGCCAAAATATACAGTTGGTTCAAGGCACAGTGTCAGTAAGGTGCAGACTGCTTCAGAGCAGAGCTGACACGAGGCCTAAGGGGTCTGAACCTATGGGAGCTCAAGTGGGCCATTTCAAGGAGGGGTGATCATGGTCAGCAGAAATCCTGAGGATGGACCGGAAAGTTTGTTGCCTGTGTTTGTGGTGATACACATCTCAGGTGACCTGGTGATGGCTCAGTGGGGACCCAAGAGAGGGCATTGCAGTGCTCATGGCTCTGGACAGACATACGAGCTTGCTTTCTCTGACAAGGTCTTTAAACATCCATGTGTCTAGGTGTTCTGAGCTTAATGTGTTCATAGGCATTGTATATTTGTATTAATAAGGTACTTAATCTATTTTTCACTGTGCTAGATACTTGCACACATAAGGTACTAAGACATTTTGCTTCAATATTTGCTTCCAAAACAGAGCAAACCACTGCTTTATAAACTGGAGTCCGGCGTGGCAAGGCTTACTCTGATCCTACTGCCCTACATAATACAAAGAAACACAGAGATGGGCACGGCCCGAGTTCTACACTTTCCATTTCTCAGACTTCTAGAACCAGGAGCTTCTAAGTTCTGAGTTTGACTGCGGTGGGGATGCAAAACCATCCAGCAGAAGTCATGGTGCACTGGATACACTGGTTTGTAGGCAGCCATGAGGGACAGTAGCAGAAGTGGGGGTGACTGACAGACACACTCGTGGTTCAGGCTGTGGAGGAATGAGGACAAGCAGCACTGCCTCCTGCCACCAGGAACAAAATGACTTCTGTGAATGACTGCTGAACCTGAGAGGTTTGAGCAGGTGGCTGGCAGACCCCTGGGTTCGGAAACTGCCTCATACTGCATGCTTGTGCAGCAGACAGAGACTGTGATCTCCGAGCCCTAGTTGCAAGGATTACTCAATTTTCACAGCTTCCTCCTCACTGCATGGAGCTTGCTGCTGGATAGGATCTGAAAATCTTAGGCAGACAGAGAGCTCGGTTCCCAGGACTCCTCTTCCTCATTGCAGAACGCCAAGTTCTGTTTGCCATCTCCACTTCCCCCAAAGCATCGGGGAGGCCTCCACTTTGTTTAGACAAACCCCATAAACTGAAGTGTCCACATAGACCACAGGCCACAGAATCCTCTGGGCAGAAGGAAAGAAATTCACAAAGGAGGAAAGTCAGCAATGTGAACGATGCTCTGTTATTACAGCACCTGAGTACTGTGTGCAGCACCTGAGTATTGTGCACAGCACTAACCTGTAAGGTGGCAACAGAAAGCAAGGAGACATACCAACTATGACCTGATGCCCCAGACCTAGCAAATTCTCTGAGAGCAACAAGAGAGAGGCTCTTCGAATTCCCTGCCTTCCAGATATTAACAATTTTATGTGTTACTTTGATGTTACATTTGTTTAAATATTTTTAAATGTTATAATGTTTTTAAAAACCCCAGTCTTATGTTTACTTAATCTTGCTGTTGTTAACTTTAAGACAGGTTCTCCCTTTATGGCTCAGACTTGCCTCAAATGTTTGATCCTCCTCCCTCAACTTTCCAGGGTTAGGATTATAGGCCTGCAATGTATCTATTTTCTTTACACATTTTAAACTTTTGTAACTAGATTGCTTTTAATCTCTTGTTCTTTTCTCTCCCTCTCCTCTTCCTTTTCTCTTTACTATTTTTTTTTACCTTTTATCAGTTTCTAACTTCATGTTTTATTATAAATTAGTTTTGCCCGTTACTTTCATTTTGCCCATTATGATTATTGTTGTATTCTTATTATAACTTGGCTCTGGTATTGTTACTGTGACTTCTTTTCTCCACTTTGACCAATGCTGGGAATTAAGCACTCAGTAGAAGGAAGCTTGCTTTACAAATCCTTACATTGCTATGGAAAACTTATACACTCCCACAGATGCACACTGAAGAAACACAAGAATGTGTAGAAACAAGGTAACACAGCTTCCTCGGGAGATCATAATGGGTCAGCAACTGATATGAATGTATTTAATTAGGTAAAATGTTGAACAAACCATTGAAGAGGCTAACTGAAAGTGGACAGCAACTTCAGAGACATAGACAACTGAAGAAAATAAGCCAAACAGTACAGGAGCCGAGCAATAAATACAGAGTTTCGAAAAATGGAAATTTTGGAACGTTGCAGATAAATTTTTAAAATTCAGGAGAAAGCATCCCCAGCAGACTAAATGAATTGAAATATAAACTACCAGGGCTTCAAAGACAAGGTGGTGATTTATTGCTCTCAGAGAGTGAAAAAGAAAAAAATTATGCCCAGAAACCTGGGCGGTGAGAGACTCAACAGGTGTGGTCTGAGCCAAAATGCCCAACAATGAGAAGATGCAGCCTGAAGAGACCACCTCCAGTAGATAGACAGGGCCCCAAGTGGAGGGACAGAGTTCCCAGCCCTTCAAATTTTCTAACCCAGAAGTTTTGCTGTCTAAAAGAACTGCGGGGACAAAAATGGAGCAGAGACAGAAGGAAAGATGGTCCACTGACTGGCCCAACATGGAATCCATCCCATGGGCAGACATCAAACAGGAGACATAGATTTTTCTATGTCTTCAGTCAGTATTTCAGGATTTGATTCTAATAAAATGCTCACGGCCACCCTTCTCCTCAGCTTCTTCCAGCCTTTCCCTAATTCAACCACGGGGTCCCCAACTTCTGTCCATTGGTTGGGTGTAAGTATCTGCATCTGGCTCTTTCAGTTGTTTGTTGGGTGTCTCAGAGGGCATCCATGCTAGGCTCCTGTCTATAAACACATGACAACATCAGTACTGTCAGGCCTTGGAGCCTCCCCTTGAGCAGGATCCCAATTTGGGCTGTCACTGGACCTCCTTTCCCTCAGTCTCTTCTCCATTTTTGTTCCTGCAGTTCTCTTAGACAGGAACAATTCTGGGTCAGAGTTTTGACTGTGGGATGGCAATCGCATCCCTCCATTGGATGGTGGTGGACTCTATAAGTTCCCTTTCCCCACTGTTGGGCATTTCATCTAAGGTCCCTCCCTCTGAGTCCTGAGCATCTCTTACTTCCCAGGTCTCTGGTACGTTCTAGAGGGTCCTCTCACCTCATACCTCCTGGGGTGGCCTGTTTCCATTCTTTCTGCTGTCCCTCAGGGCTTCATTCCTGATCCACCAAATAATAACTGATCACATTCCCCCTTTCCTCTCCCTGTACCCTCTACCACCTAGGTCTCACCCTCCCTCTTCCCCCCAACCCCTGTGATTGTTTTCTTCTCCCTCTCAAGTGCATTGCACGGTACCTTCTAGTACCATAAAAGCTAGTCCTGGGGAGAGGGCATTCAAAGTCAATTCTAGCTCAGGGGCCTCTGGAAATGCACAGTATTTCAGCAATTTACCTGGAAGCTGATGGACCAACTAGTACTCAGCATGGCAGAAACACAGGAGAGACTGTGCCTCAACAAGTTGGAAGAAAAGAACTGACTTTACAAGTTATCCTATCATCTCCCTCCACACGCAGTGCTCCTCCCTCTCCGACACACTGAAAAGAGCAAGAGAAGCTGTGGAAATCGTCTCCGGGTTTAAGTGATGCAAACATTCTTGCACCCTCTGAGTGTACCCAAAGCCACAGACTGTGCACTGTAAGTCGGTGAGGTGTCTAATGTTAATTCTGGAATAATAAAGCCATCCCTAAAGAGAAAAACTGTGAAGCCACAGTCATCTCAACTATCAATTATTGGTTCACATCCTAAAGCGATGTGGGCAAAAAAATCTCTTGGAGAAGAAATTTTAGCTTCCCATGTGTCAATGTAGCTCGTGTGTGTGTGTGTGTGTGTGTGTGTGTGTGTGTGTGTGTGTATGTGTGTATGTGTGTGAGTGTGTGTATGTATGTGTGCATATATGTCTGTATGTATATGTATGTGTGTATGTATCTGTATATGTATATATCTGTGTGTGTATGAGTGTGTCTCTATGTGTGTATGTTTGTATGTATATGTATGATGTGTGTGTATATGTGTGAGTATGTATGTATGTGTGTGTGTGCATGTATGTGAATAGTTGTATCAGTGTATCTGTATGTGTATATGTTTATATGTGTGTATGTATGTGTATATACACATACATATGTGTATGTATGTGGCATAATTTTATATGTGTGTATATGTGTGAATATGTATATACATATGTAGCATATGTGTGTATGTGTATACATGTGTGTGTATGCATGTGTGAGAGCGTGTAGGTATGTGTATATGTGTGAGTGTATGTGTGTATATGAGTGTATGTATGCATATGTATATGTATGTGTGTTTGTATGTGTGTGCATGTGTATATATGTGTATGTCTGTGTATATATGTATGTGTATATGTATGTATGTGTGCATATATGAGTATGCTTGTGTGAGTGTATGCGTATGTGACACAAAGTAGGCTTTTCAAGTTCTTTAACTTTTGTAATCCACCTTAATTCTAATTAATTTCCTCAAGAGCTGATTCTGAGACTTCCTACTTCAAAAAGTTTTCAACTACGACCAAACTTAAATCAAAAATAGTCAACAAAATGTCTGCGGTGACAGGGAAATTGTGCTGAACTGATCCTAGTCCTCACGTACTGAATGTCATATGGTGCCCCCAAAATATATGTAATGTGGCTATAAGGTAAGTGTTTACCAAATACTTACTGAACACGAGACTCACATAATCACATATGAACTCTCAGCGTATCTTTAAATAGGACCTGCTCATCAAGGGTGTCTGTACCACACAGGGTAAGGAAAATGACAGCCACAGTTTCCCCAGCATGGGTGCTCCTGCTGACACTATGACATGGTCCAAGCACAGTTTTCCTTTGAATCTCCTCTACATACCAAATTAACACATGCACAAAAGCAAACTGGTGAGCGCCTCTCCAGAAAGCAGTGCGCTTCCCTTATTCTTGAGCTGTGGGGCTGAGCAACCCCTTCTTGTTATGGTCACAGTAATGCAACCACAGGGGCTGGAGAAACGACTCAGCAATTAAGAGCACACACTGCTCCTGTTCCCGGCACCTACATAATGCAGGGACTTAGAACATCTACAACGCCAGTTCCAGAGGAGCCAGTGCCCTCTCTGGCCTCTATGGACTGCAGTCATGCAAGCAGTGCACCTACATACATGCAAGCAAAACATTCAGACACATAAAATAAAAACAAATCAATCACCTGAAAATGCAACTTTCAGCTTCGAGGGTCCCTCAATGTGCCTGTGTCCCTTCTGATTTCCTCACGTCCATGGTTCTCGCACAGCCCTCCACTCTAGATTGCATTTTATTTCCGTTTATGATATTTCTCCTCTTTTCAAATGCTTCACGGATGCTCAGCCATAGTTTGTGCAGAAATAGGTTCTGCATGTGTTTGCGTTTTAATGCACATTGATCCAAGAGGACACACTATGTTGGGTTAACACCATAAGGAGATGTCATGTGTAAATGCGTAGGCTGCACACACGATGCTTAGTAGGTGTCCCTATGAATCGTTCTGTCTTTCTAGAACTAAACCAGTGACTACATTTCTAGTACTACAGAAGAATATAAAACATGAGAGCATTATAGATACACAATCTACTAAAAGGTGTGCAATCTAATGATTTTGGTCTTTGATTTTTCTGTCTGTTGAAACCTTTCCGGCACTATCTGAGAAAAAGTTGTAAAAAGTTGATCAAACTAGAGATTACCAGACAAATTTTATATCATGGTATAAAGAAAAATAACAAACTGCCCCCAGCTCCCTTAAAATGACAGTGTTAACAAATTTCTTATGCATTTTTTATGGTATGTCTGCTACCCAGTAAAACTTTTACCTGCCCAACACCAACTATGTTTGCCTTTATACATTTGGAAATCAAAAGTTGTACATTGGCAACCCGCCCCAAACAGGGACCCTTTAAGGACTGCATGATGTGACCAAGTTACTTTGCATTTCACACTTGCAATTGAAGCTGCAGTGGGTTTCCCCGGCCCTCCACTGCACTCTTCTGCATCCTGCTCTCCCACACTCACCGCTGTCAGATAATGCAGGGGCCCTGCAACTCCTCCTGCTACTTGCACAGGAGGAATTGCAGCTCTGACCTTCCTTCGGAAGGCGCAAGCGGCTCTGGCTTCAGCTCTGCTGCGTGCTGAAGCCTCTGTGGTCAGGGCGGGTGATCTGGGAACAGAGATCAACAGATGACAGGAGAGGAAGTAGCAGGCAGTAGGGCGGAAGGGGGGAGCGGGTCGCGCCAAGGGTCTGGGGAGGGGCGCGCAGTGGGGAGGACGCCATAGGGGGCGCTGTGGACTGGGGACTCGCCTTGGGCCAAGGGCACTCCTTGAGGCAGGGGTGAGCCATGGGGGGAAGGGGCGGGGCGGGGGAGTCTCCCTGGGGCGGGGTTGGAGTGGCGTCTTGGGTTGAGGGCTCACCTTGGGGTCCAGCCAGATCCAGAGACCTGGGCAGACACTGTACCCTAAGTCAGACTCACATCAGTGCTGGACTCTGAGAAGCCAGCTTACAGGAAGAGACAAAGTGAAAGTATCGGTTTCTGTGGTGTGTTTTGGGTTTTTTGTTTTGTTTTGTTTTGTTTTGTTTTGTTTTGTTTTGTTTAACAAAAGGGAGAAAATAAAACAGAATATCACAGAACAGGACAAACACGGGTCAGGATGACAAAGGATATGTTTTGTTAAGTACCCATGTTGTTAATATAATTTGATTTATAGCTTCTCTATATGTCTGAAGGGGCCAATTAAGAAATAATTGAGTGTCCCTATAATTGAAAGGCTGAGGCAGAAAGTTGGGCATTTCGGTGCTAGGCCTGAACATCGAACCCTATCTCAAAAAGAGCAAGAAGAGGGCGTAGTGATCAAGCGTAAAGTGTTAACCTGGGTCAGACTGTGCAGGGTGTGCAGCATGGGACGCACCCTAGGCCAATGTTGTAGTAAAATTTCAGTACTCAAGAAGTTTTTAACATTCAAGCATGGATTCGCAAGGAGCATCCAAGTCGGCCCCCCACACCCTACCCTCACTCCCGCTCTACAGTTTTAGCTTTAGATGTGGCCACCTGTCCTGGAATGAAGGAGATGGTTGTACCTCAAACCTGACTAAAATCTCTTGATTATTTTATTTACTTTTATATGTATGGCCATTACTGCCTGCATGTGTGTCTGTGCATGACTTCCATGCTTGGTGCGTGCAGAGGCCAGAGAGGGCTCCAGACTCCCTGGAACTAGAGTTACAGATGGTGGTGGGCTGGGAATAGAACCCAGGTCCTCAGGCAGAAGAGCAAGTGCTCTTTACCATGGAGCCATCTCTCCAGCCATGACTGAGAGCTTTTAAAATCAATCAGAAGCCTACATTTTCTGGTTTGGTAGGAAGACAGTACCATTAAGTGAGCCCTCTCACTTTCTTGGAATAACTACTGAATGGAAGTTTGTCAAGAGACTTCCTCAGTTGTGATGGTGAGGTACTAAGGACCCATGCCTTGAACTTGAAAATAAAACCTATGAGAATGCTTCCAGCCAGGCAGTGGTGGCGCACGCCTTTAATCCCAGCACGTGGGAGGCAGAGGCAGGCAGATTTTTAAGTTCAAGGCCAGCCTGGTCTACACAGTGAGTTCTAGGACAACCAGGGCTATGCAGAGAAACCCTGTCTCAAAAAAAATAAAAACAAAACAACAAAAAAAGATTGCTTAGGAACCGACATCCAGTTTTTTAAATTATTATTATTACTATTATTATTTTCATGTGTGTGTGTGTGTGTGTGTGTGTGTGTGTGTGTGTGATGTAGGTGTGTACACATGCTGTAGCATGTTATTTCTGACCTTGTCTATTTGGTGTTCTGCGTGCTTCCTTAAGTGTCTTTCGTTAGTCTGGGGAAGTTTTATTCTATGACCCTGCTGATGGTCTGGTCTGTGCCACTGACTAGGGGTTGTCTCCCTCACCTGGACCTGTAATTCCAAGGTTTGGTTTGTCCACGGTTTCCCTCATTTCCTGGGTCTTCCTTTCCTATGTTTTTTTTTCTCCATATTCCTTGATTATTTGCTCTAGATCTTGCTTTAACTTTGAGTCCTGATCATCTATGCATCAGGGTTCCTATGGGTTCTAGCTGAGTTACTGGACTCTCCCTGTCCGTCTCAGCTTGAGTCCACAGTGTTTCTGTCTCCTCATGAAGTTCCATTCTCAAGCCCAGGTCTGTGTTCATCATTTCCTTCAGCCTGGTTTGTGTTCTCTCGGGCATCACTTAGGAATTTATTCTCCTTAAATTCTGTTTTCTTAACTTCATTGAGATGTTTCTTTGAGTCTTCTTTAAACCCCTTGAACTCTTTGTAATTAAAGTTCTTGTGGGGCTGGAGAGATGCCTCAGAGTTTAAAAAACACTGGCTATTCTTCCAGAGGCCCTGAGTTTAATTCCCAGCAACCACATGGTGACTCACACCATCTATAATGAGATCCAATTCTCTCTTCTGGCCTGAAGGTGTACATGCAGGCAGGACACTCACATATATAAAATAAATCAATCTTTTTTTTTTTAATTTAAAGAAACCCTATAGAAAGTATTTCCCTGAAATAGTAACTATTTCTAATAGGTTTGTAATATTTTATGGATTTTCCAGAAAACATTTTCCTTACTTGGGCACAAGTAGCGATATTTACTAAGAGAATATCAAAAAGAGTTTAACTTGAGTCACTATGCTAAATTCCTGAGGTTCCCAAAGCTCTTGCTGCAGACATATGGTCTCTGAGGTGAATCTTGATGAGGTTATTTGATGGTTTAAGTTTAAACCCTGGGGTTCCTACCCAAAGAATAAAATCACAGTCCCCATCTCTCTTGTCTCCTGTGACTAACTGTATCATAAACAGCTCTCCCCACAGCAAGACACCTACTAGAGTGGGCCAGAGGTCAGAGGTGGGGCTGCCCTGTTTGGGGGACCAATTTGGAAATCTTGTGTCCTTAAAACTGCTTTAGCTCGTAATAGAAGACATCCATTCTGCCGCAGCATTCACTGGAGTTTATTCTCAGGGATAAACTTATCCCAAGCAGCACTTGCTTCAGACCTTTCCCAGGAAAGATTCCTCCCTTAGTGAACTGCTCTGAAACTTGTCTGCCATCTCTTGGCAGCCCTGTCTTTACTGCGTGCTCTCATTCCCTTTGTTTAAAGGTTCATTCTCTCTTTTTATTTTTATTTATTTGGATGTTTGACCATATACATGCAAGTGCGCCATGTGTGTGTAGTACCCACTGAACCCAGAAGGGGGTGTCAAATCCCCTAGAACTTAGAGAAAGCTGTGAGCCACCATGTTGGTGCTGGGAATCAAACTCAGATCCTCAGGAAGAGCAGCCAGGGGTCTTAACCACTGCTCCATCTTCCGAACCAATGTGTGTGTGTTTTTATTTACAGACAGTTGTCAAGTTATAATGAACTTACATCCATTCTTGTAAACTCACAGTAAGCTGAAAATGATGGAAGTCAGAAATGTACCTGACCTATGTGACATCTTCCTCATTTACTACCTTTTCTATTAAATTACTTCTCATATGCTGGGAATGGTTGTGCACACCTTTAACCCCAGCACTGTGGAGGCAGATTCTTTCTCTATGGCCTTAAAGGTAAAGGATTTGTTATAAGTTTCATGAGTATACATGCCATCTCCCGTGTTAAGACTTTTTAGGAGTAATAACCATCTTATTGGCTTTCACACTTTGTGAAAAATGCATCCTATGACAGAAGCAAACCCATAACACAGACAGTCCCTAGCTTGTGATGGCTGACACAGCTATTTCCCAATTTTAAGATGATGTGGTAACCATGTATCCTTTTTAGAAATTGTACTCCAAGTTTTTAAAAGTTTGTGGTTGTTGTTGCTGCTGCTGCTTGTTTGTATGTTTGTATGTTTGAGCAGGATCTTCATGGCCCAGAACCAGTGAGTTGCTCTGTTGTCCAGTTTGCCCCCAAACTCATGGTTCTTATGCCTTACTACCTTAGCTTCTCCAAGCTTGTACAGCCACACCAGGATGCACTCTGAACTGTGAATTTTGATACTTGCTGTGTTGAGCTGCTGCAATAAACTGTGGCTCTCAGTCAGTCACATGATCAAAGACTATCCAGTGATTGTGTTATTTACTGAAAAAAAAAAAAACTGTCTCTAGTTGTAGTGAGCTTCAGTCCTTAGCACACAACTTTAATCCCTCTGGCTGGAATACAGATATGCTGTTAATACACACCTTTAATCCTAAACAGTGAAGGTAAAGTTAGTTTGTAGAAGGAAGCACTCATGTTTGAAAGCGATGTCTAATTGAGTGGCAGACAAAGTGATGAATCAGAGAAAGATTTGACAGAATAAGACATGCCTAACTCCCACAAGAAAAGAAAGGAAAAGAGGCTACTTACAAGAACACAGAAAGAGAAAAAGAAGAAATAGACAGTTTCATCGAGTGAGTTTTACAGAGATTGGTTAAAAAAAGAACAAGCTAGACAAAGGTGAAGACAGACTAAGCAAGAAAATGAGAAGAAGCTAGAAGATCAGAATAGATTGCTAGAGGTAGTTTGAGGCCAAAAAGAGAAAAAAAGTCAGAGGCTGAGAGAGAAGCCAGATTGAATCACTCAACTTGGAGAGGAGTTTGAGCCAGAGTTCAGGAAGAACAAGAAAGGGTGAGCTTATTCACAGTAAGTCTCAGAGGCTGAAAACACTTTAGGCCTAGATTATATTGTGCCGAGGCTAGAAGTTCCAGGACTAGGCCTAGGCTAGCAGACAGAGGCAGCAAGCCTTGGAGACAACTATTACAAGAGAATAAAAGCTACTTTTACAACAGACCTGAGGACCATCCTCCCAGCCTTCAAGCTTCTGTCCACCGGGAAAGACTGAAACTGCAGTAGCATTTCCACCCAAACAGCACAATACAACACGAAGTGTTTCTGTGGATAAAGAGAGCACACTTGAGAGACAAATCCTGTGTGGTCATCATAACTGCCCAGCACCTCACAGCCCATGGGCCTTGCTCTCTGCACATAAACTCTCTCTAGCTGTCTCCTCTCTCACATTCTCTCACTCTTGTGCTCTCAATCTCACACTCTCTAGCCCTGCTCTTGCTTGTTCTCCTGCTCTCCTTTTCTAGCTCTTGTGCTCTCTCTCTCTCTCTCTCTCTCTCTCTCTCTCTCTCTCTCTCTCTCTCCCTGTCACACACACACACACACACACACACACACACACACACACACACCTTGTTTATTTAGTCCTTAGATTTTCATTGGCTGTACCATTCTCCTATTGTGGATAACAAAACCTCAAATCCAGTTCTACAAACAGATCCTCTTCCCAGGTGGAAAGAAAAACCTGGCTGCCTTCCAACACAGCATGGATGTTTGCCACGTCCTCCTTGTTAGTTTGCTGTCTCAGACCTGCAAAGTTCTTTGGGACTTTGTCTTTATTTTTTATCTCTATTACCTCATCATTGTTCTTATTCTTTTCTGGTGTCATGGGCGGTAGGTGGAACCTTGCACCTGCTAAGTGAATCAGCCTGGGATTCATTTTTTCTTTTCTTTTCTCTTCTTTTTTCTTACTTTTCTTGGTTGTCTCTTGATGGCAGACATATCTGGGACCTGTAAAACTGTTTGTAGGCTCAGTGGTTAAGAGCACTGACTGCTCTTCCAGAGGTCCTGAGTTCAATTCCCAGCAACCACATGGTGACTCACAGCCAAATATATACATTTAAAGTTCTAGAATCACATATCATCTGCTCTTGGGGGGCAGAGAAGGCAGTGAATCTGAGGACAGCTCAGGACTATACAGCACATTCCAGGCCAGCCAGGGGACATGCTGCTCAAATGAATCCATGTCAATGAATTTCAGCTAATGTATTGTGGAGACTCTACAGCACGTTCCCATTTCTGGTTCCGTTATGTCTGCAGTTGAAGAGCAAAGCAGCAGTAGATGCATGTGTGCCAAGCCCATCCTGGCTTTTGTTCGGGCTAGATCCTAGTCCAGGAAACAGCCTTGCCCACATTCAGGGCTGGACTTCCTACTGCAGTTAGCCCTGTTAAGAAAATGTCTCAAAGGTACACCCAGGAATCTAACAATTCCTCACGAGACCCTTCCCAGGTGGTATAGATCGTGTCACATGACAAGTACAACTGACCACCACAATGAACACAGCACTTGGTTCCAGCTCTATGAAGAACACAAACGAGCGTGTGTCACCTACATACATCTATCATGACAGGTAAATGTTCCTCATCGAAGATCATGGATCGTTCCAAGGGTCAATGAGCCAATTTCACTATTATCCTTTCAAAATGTAAAAACAGCTCATCACCTTGTGTTATAACATACAATTCTACAAGTTGTTTTAGGTGTTTGCATAAAAACTTGGTTTGTTTTTTTTTTTTATTTGAGACAGGGTTTCTCTGTGTAGCCCTGGTTGTCCTAGAACTCACTCTGTAGACCAGGCTAGCCTCAAACTCAGAAATCTGCCTGCCTCTGCCTCTCAAGTGTTGGGATTAAAGGTGTGTGCCACCACTGCCTGGCTTGGTTTGAAATTTAATTTTCAAGTGATCCAATTAAATGCTCAGAGTTTAGGAGCTGGTATTCACATCTCAATTTTATCATGCAACTGAAAGGAAATTGTAATACGGGCCTGCTGTGGCATGTGAAAGTATGTCAAAATGTGGAAATAATTTGGGATTTTAGGTGTCCATTTGGTAGTAGCCCACATTTTTCCTTTATTTGTTGACTATTTATTTATTGAGAGAGAATGCTCATGCCATGGTGCACATGTGGAGGTCAGAGGAGAACTTGCAGAGGCAGCTTCTCTCCTTCCACTATGTAGGCCGCGGACTTCCTGCTAAGGTCATTAGCCTTGGTAACAAGTGCCTTTACCAGTTGATATAGACTCATTCTAAGAGTGCTAACTATGGATTGTCTGAAATTTTTTAGCATCTGTCAGAATTCACATGGCACATTTCCTCTTTTGACAAAATGTGTGACTGAGAAGACAGCCCATTCCTTCTTTGAGAAAAAGCAGAGAGACAGTAACAGCCCAACAAATAGGATCAAGCCCACCTGGAAACAAGAAAATAGAGGAATTCTCAAGACGAATGTGATGGGCCACCTTTCCTCTTCTCCATGGAGAAATGATATATATAAGATGATATAAAAATAAAGGACATTCATTTGATTACATTGCTTTAGGTCTTTGCTTCTGTAATCTTTACTTTTTCTCAGTTTTCTATTTGATTCATGTTTTCCTTTTACTTTATTATGGCTAAGACGGTGTGGGATACTTTCCTCTGTAAACAGGAAGTTCAGGGTAGAGGAGAAAGGGGAGGGGAAGGGGAGGTGGAAAGGGAGAGAGAGAGAGAGAGCAAGAGAGAGATGCACGTGTGTCTGTGTCTGTGTCTGTGTGTGCGTGCGTGCGTGCGTGCGTGCGTGCGTGTGTGTGTGTGTGTGTGTGTGTGTGTGTGTGTGTGTGTGTGCCTAAGTGCTCACATGCAAATGCACATATTTGCTGAGGTCAGCAGTTGACATTGGGTGTCTTCCTCTTTTTTTTTTTTTTTTTTTTTTTTTTGAGACAGTGTCTCTTACAGAGTCAGGAACTCACTGCTTTGCTATACTAGCTGACTAGTGAGCCTCAGGGGCCTTCCTGTCTCTGACCCCACCCCAGCCTTGGTATTACAGGCTCACACACTGCTGTGCCCAGCTTGATGTCCCCGTGCTCCCATAACAAACACTTCACTGAATAAAGGCATCTTATGAGTCCACAAGGTGTCATAGATGCACAGGCGGTTTGCTTTCACTAGTGTGGTGCCATCCTGGACCACAAAAGGACACAGTAGTAGATGGACAGTCTCCTGACCAATTAGAATAGCGTAGTAGCTGCATAGCCCCTGACCAGTTTTGTCCATGATATTGTATACAAAGGTGCTGAGCGGAGGCCTCTGCAGCGAGGCTGCAGTGCGGATTGAACAACAACAACAAACTGAAAAGCAAAGCATGATGAAGGACGGGTCTGGAATCTAGTGTTCCCTTGATGACTAAGCTGGTATATGCAGGAGACAAGATGGAGGCAGTCGGAGCCACAAGTAATAACCAAACCAGCAACAGAGGGATGGGCAAAAAGTAAGCACAGAAAGTTAATGATCCTTTTAAAAGTAGCATATCACACTGTAGCAGGAACAGTGGGGCCACCTTTGTGTAAATGCCAGGAGCCTCCAAAGCCTCAAAAGCACCTCCTGCAGGAGGACCTAATTGAGGACTGCCTGTGAGACCAAGGATGGCTGGTGCAGACAACGCCAGTCAATCAGGAACTGCTGTTTAGAAGACATGCTTTCTTGGGACCAGTGCAGCTCAGGTGGAGGGTTTTAAGGAGCATGCTGCAGTTTCTCACTTGCTCCTGGAGTCTGTGTTGTTGACTTCCCTGCCACCTCACCTCCCACCCTCAAGGGCAGGTGGGGCACAGGCAACATCACACTACTAAAAGTTTGATGGTTTTGTTTTTCCAGGAAGATGTTAAGAAATAAACAGATGTGCAATCTTAGATAGAAAACGTCCCTTCATCTATCAAGAAACATTAACAGCGGCTGAGGCACACACAACAGCTTTCAGTTTCCAGCCCTGCCCAAAATGTGTCTGCTCACACCCCAGGCTTGTCATGTGGGTCAGGAGATGGGACTCAGGAAGACTTGCCTGGTGGTACTAACCATTTCCCTTCCCAGCCAGCTTGGTCATCAAGTAGGATTTGCCTGTGTAGTAGAGATTCAAGATTGTCCCCACCACCAGGGGCTGCATAATGGCAGACTGTCCTGTCCAGCAGGACATTAAACAGAAGTCCGGGGAGGTCAACTGAAAGAGAGCGGTGGGATACAGGCAAAGACGAAAAGAATGGTGATCTGTCTATAGGCTGATCAGATAGCAATTTTTACTTTTTCACACATGGGTTATATACACAAAAAGGCAGGATGTGGGGGAAGGGGATGACTCGGGAGCATAAGTGTTTAGGGGGAGTACAGATACCCTCCAGAACAGAATATCAACTGGGTGAAGCTTCAGGGGACAGGACACTATGACTCTACCTATGTTTCACTTGTCCCTATTTAAGTGAGGGATAATAATAATCTGTAACGGCCCATTTTGCCCCTCGCTTGGGGGCCACTATGTTGCTGTCCACACTGCCCCACGCTTTGGGGCTAAGTGCTCTGGTTAAGTGAGGGATGGAGGGGGAAGAGACGTGAAGAATGGAGACAAGACAGGGTGTGTGGCCAGGTCTCGTTTACTGTCTCCTATTGACTATATATCTCCTTTATTGCCTCCTCTTGCAAGAAAATCCTGGGTATTTATAACCACACGCAGGAGAATACAGCTGAAGACTCTACCACGTGCACCATTCAGCTGTGGGCACTAAACAGCAAAACAAGATATGTGGGATAAATAAGATGTTATCAGAGTGTGCTCAGCTGTTGTAGGCTGTTGAAAAACAAGTCTCTTATCAGGGTATATGGCTCGAGATGGCTGCAAAGTTGATCTAGCCGCTTTCTGGTAAAAGTCAGCTCCCAACAATAATCCATCAAGGTTACTTATTTACAAGCACTATGACTACAGCCTGGCAACTGTCCACCAAAGCTGCTTGTTTACAATAGCTTCTAGCCATCTATTTCAAGGTTTTTCACAGAGACCGGAGACTTTGTGTTAGCAGGCTGACTTAGGCCTATGGCTGACCCCAGGCCTTCAGTGTACAAGCAGAGATGCCCCTGACATCTCCCGCCTTCTCTAAGTATAAAAGGACCTTGGCAATTCTAATTTTGCAAAGGCGGGGATAGAGGCCTGACCTCCAGTAATTAAAGGGGATCTTGTAATGGCTCCGGTCCTCCTGCCGTTGTTCAGTGAGGTGTGAGAGCCATACCCATCCCAATGTCTTTTTTCTGAAGAGGAGATATTTTTGACATCAACCCCTATGCAATCAGGCTTGTCCCCCAGTGAACCCAGAAAGATATTTTTAATTTTATATTCCCCTGCAGTGCTTAGCCTCGAAACCTAAGCAAGAATTTAGATCACCAGTCAGAGGGGGTTCTGGATGGCCCCTCTCTGCTTGGTCTGGGGCGGGAGTCCCTTCTTTTAGGTTGAGTGGAGATGGGACTTTGGAGCACCCTGGATAGAGTAACAACCTGGTCTTGAGTCTCGTGGTCCTCCATAGCTAACTTATTATAATGTACCTGAATAGGTTTTGCTATCAAATCATCTATTTGTTGTTTCACAAATTTAGTAAGCCTATTTAAGGCCCAGGGACCAAAAGAAATAAGCAAAAGTAGCCCAATTAAGGGTTCCAAAATTGTAGGAAGTAGGGTTGACTACCATGGAGAGGTTAAAAACCAATTCCTGTACCAGCTCTCATCTCTCTCTCTCTCTCTCTCTCTCTCTCTCTCTCTCTCTCTCTCTCTCTGTCATTTTTCAAGGCTTTCTCTGACTTTTTTCATGCTCTCTTCAATTATCTCTGTCTTATCTATGTTAAAGCAACATTCTTCTTTAAGGACTGCACACAGTCTAGAGCTGTACACAGTTTTTTCTATTGTTAATGAGTAAATCAAGTCCAATAAAGTCCTTTGCAATGTTTGGAGATCACTTCAGACAGTGAAACGAGGGATTTCTTCAGATTAGTGATGTCAGTCTCTAGCTGTTTGATGTCCTTGTCAATGGCCCAGTGAAGGTCTGAGTAGTGTAAGTCCAGAGGCCAGCATCAGGATTAGAACTTTCAACCAAAAACACCACGGTTGATTCATTTTTACCTAGAAAGGAAAAAGAAGGGAAATCTCAGGGCGATTTCTCTTCCCTGGATGTTAATTGTTATTTACCTTATTTATAATTGGGTCTGGCTTTGTGGGGGTATCTATTTTTTTTTTCATTAATCTTCCTGGCAGTCATTTAGCTGTGACTTCTTTGGTACCAAACAGGCACGTCAATCCTCGGCCCCATATGAGAACTGGGTCCGGGTCATTCCATTTAAAGATAAAAGGGTCCTTCCATATAACTGTGGCATAGTTTTTATTGGTCTCAACATGTCAACGGCAATCAGCAGCAGGTTTGCCATGAGCTTTCAGATTTAGAAGATTGAGAAAGAACAAGGCATGATGGAGAGCGTTTCTGGGAGACTCCTTTTGTGGGGGGTGTAACTCCCCTCTTTTGTATTAGAAGCCACTTTTTTAGAGTTCTTAGTAAAACCAGGGCAAAAGTGCCAGCGCCCGCTTCTCTCACACTCAGAGAATCATGAAGACACTATTTTAAAGTTCCACAACATCTGTTTTACTATACCTTGTCCTTGAGGATTACAAGGAATTCCAGTAACATGGGTAATAGTAAATTGTTAACAAAACATCTCAAATGTCTGACTGCAACAGTCAGTTTTGTTTATTTTAATCTCATACGGAACACCAAGTATAAAAAGATAATATAGGCAATAACTGATTACATTTTAGTTGTTTTTTTTTTTGTTAAAGCAATTGCAACTAGAAGTCTGAAAAGGTGTCAAATCATATATATATTTGACATATATATATATATAAAATCATATAAAATATATATATATATTTTAATTTTCTAAAATCAGAAATGAGTAACATCTACTTACCATAATTGATCAAATATAAGTCCTCAAGTATTAACACCATTATCAAAAAATTGAGGACACTAAAAGCAAATTTTTGTAATGTGACTTATACACTCTCTAAAAATATCAAATTGTTGTCTCAAGCTATAAATCTACAAAGATGCACTGTCTTGTGATGATGTTAGATAGACAAATAGATGACTTTTTAAGGCTTAATGATGATCTTTATAAAAAATTTAAAATTATATTCATGATTATTAAGCTCTTTTATAATGAGACTGTTACTAGGCCTTTTTCTGATAGTCAAAACTGTAATAAAAATTTTGTCAGTCTCTCAAATAACATCAGTTAATTGTTTTTAGAAATAACCAGACCTTTTTCCAGTTAAGGCACATTCTAGGAGGTTATAATACAATTTGCCAAAGATCAATAAAAAGGGAACCAACATTTTACCATAGGTGCTAGGATAGAAAACAAAACATTGTCTGGGCTTATCTACACAAATCTTCACTGATAACCCAGTTATAGTTCTAAACCCTCAGTGAACCTGTGGAGCCACACAGGTAATAGATGTTTAGCCACACAATTACTTCCAACAAATATGCATATAAACATTTTTCATTATAAACCTTTATCTCAATTTAATTTTTGGTGTAAACTTGTAACAAACTGTAACGTGTGATCATACACTCTAAAAAATATATGAATACTGAGGACAAGAGGATACAAGGGCAAACGTAATGGAGAGATAAAACAGAACGCTTTATCTTTTTCCACTTAGAATATAAAATAGAACTTTTTTCCTTTTCTCAAATAAAATAGAAGTTTTCTTTGTACTTTTTCTTTAGATAGTTTTCATAGAAAACCTTTTCTTACACCTAATAATAAACTCTTTTATAAGTTTTAAATGGCCTCAGACTAGCAGGCATAAGTTAGAGCCCAGCAGTTTTTGCCAAGACAAAAAAAAAGCTGTTTACTTAATCTTTGAATGTTTTTAGAATGAGATGCTAAGTGCCAAAATAAAATAAAATAAAATAAAATAAAATGCAACTTCTGGTCTCAGGGATCACAAAAGCAGATCAGCTACAGTAACACAGCAATCCAGATAAACAAGCCTTTATTATACAGTAATGCCAATCGTTTTGTAGGGTCTGTAATAAATTTGATAAACAAATTTGTTATAGCATCTTCTTGGGGCCTGGGGAATCTAGTATGAGTTCTTAGATGTCTTTAAAAAATTAAGGGAAAATACATTTTTTTTTTTAGATTGAGCTGTATTTGTAAAATTTGAAAATTAGCAGCATCTAAAAAAGAAACAATTTTAAGCAATTATAAACCATAAGCCATATACTGGCTATAAGTTTGCCAATTGAAAGCTTACTTTTTTGTATTTTAAATAGTGGCTACAGCACGTAGTTTATGTATCTTTGCTGAAGCAGGGGAAACTCAAGGGAGTAAATATGTAACCTAATTCTGTATATTGTCTCCTCATTAAATGAGCTGTCTACAGTAAACACACCTTTTATGAGCTATATATATAAATTCATAAGAAATGCAAGAGCATGTATACAGAAAAGCTGTAACAAATTGATCATGTATTAGGCCAAATATCAGTATTCTTTAATAACCAATTATATTATCATTTAGAATAAGGAATATTTCATTAAGTTGTTTTTCAAAATACCTTTGTGATCTTAACCTATAATTTTGTATTAACACAGCAACAGCTCTAAAACAGGATGTCAAAACTTCTTTTGGAAATAAAGAAATATAAATCTATATTAATAATCTCTTTCTATCAAAGGACTGTTATAAAACAGCCAACAACCAATCAATCTATATAATATATCTATCAATAATAGCTTTTTCTATTTTCTGTAAAATTATTTTTCTTTTATCAAACAATTGTAGAAAGAAATTAGGGTTTGTATCTCTCTTGAGAACATTAAACAGAGGCTTAAATTCTTCTCTGGAGAGCTTAAAATAAGATCTTAGCCAATTAGTATCTTCTAGAAACTTTTGAAAATAATTTAAAATAAGTAAACTATATTTCCTCATTTGAATTTTCTGTCACAATTTATTTAGGAATATGGCTGATGTCTCAGACATTGAAAAAATATTGTCTTTGGATGTTTTCTGGAGCAATAAGCACTCTCTAAAATTTTAAAGCTCATTGTATGAGAGCAAAGACTTGTATTAAAAACTTTTTAGAGGGATTAATTAGTAAGCCAATTGTGTAACAAAAGGAAGGTGTTCACCCAAGCCTTGTTTGATCCCAGATAAAACTCTTACTGAGATCTCTTTTATATATCTGGTTTTTTAATGACTCTAACTCCGAATTACCAGGGTTTTTTTTTGGCAGGGGGGGCGTTGCAGGAACGTTTATTGATGGTATTTCAGAGAGTAGGGAGGGCTCCTTAGGCCCCTCCTGTTGTTATGGGGGTCTGGGAAGGAAACTGTGAGGGAGATGCTCAGTGTTGGGACAGGGACTCCTCCGCAACCAAGGGCCTCTCTCTTGCTCTCAGTGTCCTTGCTGGGGTGGGCAGTCCAGGATTTCTTACTCCTTGGAGGCCATGTAGGCCATGGGGTCCACCACCCTGTTGCTGTAGCCATATTCATTGTCATACCAGGAAATGAGCTTTACAAAGTTGTCAATGAGAGCAATGCCAGCCCCAGCATCAAAGGTGGAAGAGTGGGAGTTGCTGTTGAAGTCGCAGGAGACAACCTGGTCCTCAGTGTAGCCCAGGATGCCCTTCAGTGGGCCCTCAGATGCCTGCTTCACCACCTTCTTGATATCATCATACTTGGCAGGTTTCTCCAGGCAGCATGTCAGATCCACAATGGACACATTGGGGGTAGGAACACGGAAGGCCATGCCAGTGAGCTTTCCATTCAGCTCTGGGATGACCTTGCCTACAGCCTTGGCAGCACCAGTGGATACAGGAATGATGTTCTGGGCAGCCCCATGGCCATCACACCACAGCTTTCCAGAGGGGACATCCACAATCTTCTGAGTGGCAGTAATGGCATGGACTGTGGTCATGAGCCCTTTCATGATGCCAAAGTTGTCATGGATGACCTTGGCCAGGGGGGCTAAGCAGTTGGTGGTGCAGGATGCATTGCTGACAATCTTGAGCGACTTGTTGTATTTCTCATGGTTCACACCCATCATGAACATGGGGGCATCAGCAGAAGGGGTGAAGATGATGACCCTTTTGGCCCCACCCTTCAAGTGGGCCCTGGCCTTCTCCATAGTGGTGAAGACACCAGTGAACTCCACAACATACTCAGCACCAGCATCACCTCATTCGATGTTAGCGGGATCTCACTCCTGGAAGATGGTGGACTTCCCATTGATGACAAGCTTCTCATTCTCATCCTTGACTGTGCCGTTGAACTTGCCATGGGTAGAGTCATACTGGAACATGTAGACCATGTAGTTGAGGTCAATGAAGGGGTCATTGATGGCAACAATCTCCACTTGGCCAGATGCAGAACAGAAGGCAGACCTGGTAACCAGGCGCCCAATATAGCCAAATCCATTCACACCGACCTTCACCATTTTGTCTACGGGATGAGACTGGCACTGCACAAGAAGATGCGGGCGGCAATCACCAAAATGAGGAGGAGCAGTTTTAATCTAGTTTTTTGTTACCAAACTTATAAATTTGTAATCATACCCAATAATATACAACCAGGACATATAGAACATACTTATATTTTTAAACCAATTAAGAATAAGAATAAATGTACATTTAAACAAAATTTTCTTACCTTTTTAGCTGTAATTTAAGAAAAAAGCACCCTTTCACTTATCAAACTGGGAAAAACCACTATCAACTCCCCTTATTACAGAAGCCAAAAAACTGCTGGCCCCCTTCCAAGAGCCATGAAAACAGTTAACTCCTTTCAAGATTATTTCTACTGATGCTCTTCTGCTAGTCACACAGCAGGTGAATTATCAGTTTTTCTTGTGTAAATTGAAACTGCTTCCCAAGCAAGTTTTAAACTAAATTGAGCAAACAGTTTTAAACAATTTTTCTTTTGAACAAGAAACATAGAACAACCAATCATGGCACACCCCTTCCGCCTCTCTGCCGGAACTGAGGCCTGAAGCAGACACCCGCCAGGTCTGCTTCTGGGGACATCTGATCCCTCCTGACCCACCCTAGAAGGTGCAAGGAACCCAGAGCAGTGGGTAAGAAGACCTGCTCACTGCCCTAGTCCCAGAGCTGAGTGCAGGGAGTGCTCAGATTCCAGCAGAACCCCAAACTCCACCCCTGCAGAATAGCACACCCTTTCCACCTCTCTCCCTCTCCATGATCTGAGGCCTGACACTGACACCCGCCCTGTCTGCTTCTGGGGACACCGGATCCCTCCTGACCCACCCTAGAGGGTGCAAGAAACCCAGAGCAGTAGAGGATCCACTGAACCCAGAGTGGCAGAGGACCAAAGGAACTCAGAGTGACAGACAACATATCCCGAGACATAATAGAGGAGCCACAGCACTCAGAGCAGTGGACACATTAGCCTGAGACATCCTAGAAGAGACATTACACCCAGAACAGTGGACACCTAGCTGGACTGCTACCTAGGAGACGCCATATTCTGAGTCATCCTAGAGCTACCATTGTATTCAGAGCAGCTAGAGAAGATCACAGAGACATTGGGACCCCAAGGAGACCAGAAACAAGCAAGATAACTGGAAAGGGTGGCCTCAGTCAGAGACAGAAAGTACAGGGAGCACTAGAGTTAACCAAATGGTAAAAGGCAAGCACAAGAACATAAGCAACAGAATCCAAAGTTACATGGAAACATCAGAACCCAGTTCCCCCATCATAGAAAGCCCTGAACACCCCATCACACCAGAAAACCAGGATTCAGAATTAAAATCTCTTCTCATGATGATGTTAGAGGACTTTAAGAAGGACATAAATAACACTCTCAAAGAAATTAAGGAGAACACAGGCAGACAGATAGAAGCCCTTAAAAAGGAAACACAAAAATCCCTTAGGGAATTGGAAGAAAAAATAACCAAACAGGGGAAGGAATCAAACAAAATCTTCCAAGATATAAAAACAGAAGTAGAAAAAATAAAGAAATCACAAAGGGAGACTATCCTGGAGATAGAAAACCTAAAAAAAAAAAGATCAGGAGTCATAGACACAAGTATCACCAACAGAATACAAGAGATAGGAGAGAGAATCTCATGTGCAGAAAATACCATGGAAAACATTGACACAACTGTCAAAGAAAATGCAAAATGCAAAAAGCTAATAACCCAAAACATACAGGAGATCCAGGACACAATGAGAAAGCCAAACATAAGGATAATAGGTATAGATGAGGGGGAAGACTCCTAACTTAAAGGACCAGTAAATATCTTCAACAAAATTATAGAAAAAAACTTTCCTAACCTACAGAGAGATGTCCATAAATATACAAGAAGCCTACAGAACTCCAAATACTATAGACCAGAAGAGAAATACCTCCGGTCACACAATAATCAAAACATCAAATGTACAAAATAAAGAAAAAATACTAAAGGCAGTAAGGGAAAAAGATAAAGTAACATATAAAGGACGACCTATAAGAATTACACCAGACTTCTCACCAGAGACTATAAAAGCCAGAAGATCCTGGATGGATATCATACAGACACTAAGAGAACACAAATGCCAGCCCAGACTACTATACCCAGCAAAACTTTCAATCAATATTGATGGAGAAACCAAAATATTCCATTACAAAATCAAATTTGCACAATATCTTAACACAAATCCATCACTTAAAAGGATAATTGGGGGAAAACTCCAACACAAGGAGGGAAACTACAACCTAGAAAAAGCAAGAAAGTAATCTTCCAACAACCCTAAAAGAAGACCCCTATACAAACATAACTCCAACGCCAATAATAACAAAACTAACAGGAAACAACATTCATTATTCCTTAATATCTCTTAATATCAATGGACTCAATTCTCCAATAAAAAGACATAGACTATCAGGCTGGATACATAAACACAATCATAGACACAAGAGAATTTTGCTGCATACAGAAAATGCACCTCTGTGAAAAAGACAAACACTACCTCAGAGTAAAAGGATGGAATACAATCTTACAAGCAAATGGTCCCAAGAAACAAGCTGGAGTAGCCATTCTAATATCAAATAAAATCAATTTTCAACCAATAGTAATCAAAAAAGATAAAGAAGGACACTTCATATTCATCAAAGGAAAAATGTACCAAGAGGAACTTGCAATTCTGAACATCTATGCTCCAAATGCAAGGGCACCCACATACATAAAAGAAACTTTACTAAAACTTAAAGCATATATTATACCCCACACAATAATAGTGAGAGATTTCAACACCCCACTCTCAGTTATGAACAGATCATGGAAACAGAAACTAAATCAAGACACAATGAAACTAACAGAAGTTATGAACCAACTGGACTTAACTGACATCTATAGAACATTTCATCCTAAAACAAAAGAGTATACCTTTTTCTCAGCACCTCATGGTACCTTCTCCAAAATAGACCATATAATTGGTCACAAAACAGGCCTCAACAGATACAAAAAGATTGAAATAATCCCTTGTACCCTATCAGACCACCATGGACTAAGACTCGTCTTTGACATGGACAAAAACAACGGAAAGCCCACATACACGTGGAAACTGAACAATGCTCTACTCAATGATAACTTGGTCAAGGAAGAAATAAAGAAAGAAATTAAAGACTTTTTAGATTTAAATGAAAATGAGGATACTTCATATCAAAATTTGTGGGATTCCATGAAAGCAATACTGAGAGGAAAAATCATAGCTCTAAGTGCCCACAAAAAAGAAAATGGAAAGAGCATACATTAACAACTTGACAGCACACCTGAAAGCATTAGAACAAAAAGAAGCTAATATACCCAAGAGGAGTAGATGGCAGGAAATAATCAAACTCAGGGCCGAAATCAACCAAGTTGAAACAAAAAGAACTGTACAAAATATCAACAAAACCAGGAGCTGGCTCTTTGAGAAAATCAACAAGATAGATAAACCCTTAGCCAGACTAATCAAAGGGCACAGAGACAGTATCCAAATTAATAAAATCAGAACTGAAAAGGGAGACATAACAACAGAAACTGAGGAAATTAAAAATAAAAGTCATCAGATCCTACTACAAAGGCCTATACTCAAAAAAATTGGATAATCTGGATGAAATGGACAATTTTTTAGACAGATAACAGGTACCAAAGTTAAATGAGGAGCAGGTAAACCATCTAAACAGCCCCATAACCCCTAAAGAAATAGAAGCAGTCATCAAAAATCTCCCCACCAAAAAAAGTCCAGGGCCAGATGGTTTTAGTGCAGAATTCTACCAGACCTTCCAGGAAGACCTAATACCAATTCTCTATTGAATAGAATTCTCCACAATTCTGTGGAATTCTCCACAGAATAGAAACAGAAGGAACAATACCCAATTCATTCTACGAAGCTACAATTACACTCATACCAAAGCCTCAAAAAGACCCAACAAAGAAAGAGAACTACAGACCAATCTCTCTTATGAATATTGATGCAAAAATACTCAATAAAATTCTCGCAAACCGAATCCAAGAACACATCAAAGCAATCATCCATCATGATCAAGTAGGCTTTATCTCAGGAATGCAGAGTTGGTTCAATATTCGAAAATCCATCAATGTAATCAACTATATAAATAAACTCAAAGAAAAAAAAACCATGATCATCTCACTGGATGCTGAGAAAGCATTTGACAAAATTCAACATCCCTTCATGTTAAAAGTCCTGGAAAGAGCAGGAATTCAAGGTCCATACCTAAACATAGTAAAAGCAATATACAGCCAGCCAGTAGCCAACATCAAACTAAATGGAGAGAAACTTGAAGCAATCCCACTAAGATCAGGCTGTTCACTCTCACCCTACCTATTCAATATAGTACTGGAAGTCCTAGCTAGAGCAATTAGACAACAAAAGGAAGTCAAAGGGATACAAATAGGAAAGGAAGAAGTCAAAATTTCTCTATTTGCAGATAATATGATAGTATACTTAAGTGACCCTAAAATTTCCATCAGAGAACTCCTAAACCTGATAAACGATTTCAGTAAAGTGGCTGGATATAAAATCGCCTCAAACAAATAAGTAGCCTTCCTATACTCAAAAGATAAACAGGCTGAGAAAGAAATTAGGGAAATGACACCCTTCACAATAGTCACAAACAATATAAAATATCTTGGAGTGAACCTAACCAAGCAAGTAAAAGATCTGTATGACAAGAACTTCAAGTCTCTGAAGAAAGAAATAGAAGAAGACCTCAGAAGATGGAAAGATCTCCCATGCTCCTGGATTGGCAGGATTAATTTAGTAAAAATGGCCATCTTGCCAAAAGCAATCTATAGATTCAATGCAATCCCCATTAAAATTCCAAATCAATTCTTCATAGAGATAGAAAGAGCAATTTCCAAGTTTATTTGGAACAACAAAAAACCCAGGATAGTGAGAACTATTCTCAACAACAAAAGAACTTCGGGGGGAATCACCATCCCTGACCTCAAACTGTACTACAGGGCAATAGTAATAAAAACTGCATGGTATTGGTACAGAGACAGGCAGGAAGATCAATGGAATAGAATTGAAGACCCAGAAATGAGCCCACATACCTATGGTCACTTGATCTTTGACAAAGAAGCTAAAACCATCCAGTGGAAAAAGGACAGCATTTTTAGCAAATGGTGCTGGTTCAACTGGAGGTCAATATGTAGAAAAATGCAAATCGATCCATGCTTATCTCCTTGTACAAAGCTCAAATCCAAGTGGATAAAAGACCTTCACTTAAAACCAGATACACTGAAACTAATAGAAGAGAAGGTGGGGAAGACCCTCGAATACCTAGGCACAGGGGAAAAGTTTCTCAACAGAACAGCAATGGCTTATGCTCTAAGATCAAGAATTGACAAATGGGACCTCATAAAATTGCAAAGCTTCTGTAAGGCAAAGGATATTGTCAATAAGACAAAATGGCAACCAACAGATTGGGAAAAGATCTTAACCAATCCCACATCCGATAGAGAGCTAATATCCAAGATTTACAAAGAACTCAAGAAATTATACTTCAGAAAGCCATATAACCCTATTAAAAAATGGGGAACAGAGCTAAACAAAGAATTCTCAACAGAGGAAACTCGAATGGCTGAGAAGCACCTTAAGAAATACTCAACATCCTTAGTCATCAGGGAAATGCAAATCAAAACAACCCTGAGATACCATCTCACACCAGTCAGAATGGCTAAGATCAAAAACTCAGGTGATAGTAGATGCTGGCGAGGATGTGGAGAAAGAGGAACACTCCTCCACTGTTGGTGGGATTGCAAGCTGGTACAACCACTCTGGAAATCAGTCTGGCGGTTCCTCAGAAAACTGGACATAGCATTACCTGAGGGGACATAGCATTACCTGAGGATCCATCTATACCACTCCTGGGCATATACCCAAAAGACGCTCCAACATATAACAAGGACATATGCTCCACTATGTTCATAGCAACCTTATTTATAATAGCCAGAAGCTGGAAAGAACCAAGATGTCCCTCAACGGAGGAATGGATACAAAAAATGTGGTATATCTACACAATGGAGTATTACTCAGCTATTAAAAATAATGAATTCGAGAAATTTATAGTCAAATGGATGGATCTAGAAATTACCAACCTGAGTGAGTTAACCCAATCACAAAAGAACACACATGGTATTTACTCACTGTTAAGCGGATGTTAGCCCAAAAACTTAGAATAGTGAAGACTCAACCCACAGACCACATGAAGCTCATGAAGAAGAAAGACCAAGAGGGGATGCCCCAGTTCTACTTAGATCCAGTAACGAAAATACTCAAGGGAGCAATTATGGAAACAAATTGTGGGACAGAAACTGAAGGAGGAGCCATCAGGAGACCATTCCACCTGGACATCCATCCCATGTACTGTCACCTAAGCTAGATGTTGACATGGATGACTGGAAATGCATGCTGCCAAGAACGTATTATAGCTGTCTCCTTAGAGATCTGCCAGAGACTGACACATTCAGAGGACGATGCTCACAGCTAACCACTGATATGATCAAGGGTTTCCCAATGGAGAACTTGGAAGACTGAAGGAGCATAAAGGGTTTGTGACCCCAAGAGGAAAGCAACAATACCAAACAATCCAGAGTCCCCCAGGGTCTAAACCACCAGCCTGGGAGCACATAGGGAGGGACCTACGACTCTAGTGGTATATGTAAGGGAGGACAGCCTTGTTGAGGAGATTCTTGGTCCCATGAAAAACTAACACAAAAGGGGGGGGAATGTGAGGGTGAGGTTGGGGTAGTGGGGGGGTAGGTGCTGGCACAGCCTCATAGAAGGGATATAAGGAGGGGGGATGGGATAGGGGTTCCTGGGTGGTGGGGGAAATGGGATAAGAGGATAAAACTTGAAATGTAAATATTATAACCAACTACATAAAAGGGGGGGGAAAGTTGTTAGAACCAACATTTAAAAAAAAAAAAGTCAGCCCTCTAGGAAAAAATGAAAAAAAAATTTTTTTATTGATACTAAAACTTGTCCAGAGAATTGTATATTGCAGAATACACAGCCTTCGTGTATCTACTCATCAAGCAAAACGAGCAGACCTATTCAAACCTCTGATGTCTGGGAATTCCATCTGGATGCAGTGAAGACACAGAGTCAGAAGCTTATCAATTTACTCTTCCCCCCACCCCTCTTCTAATATCTCAACGCCCGTCATCAGCTTGAAGAAGTTAAAGAAGAGCCAGCGCCCCTATTCCCTGGGCTTGGGGACTAAAGTGGTTAATATGGGGCTGTCTCTCTGGGGAAAAGTAGTGATTTTGTTGGAACAGGGAGAATTAGCTAGGATTTATGGCATAGCCATAACCTATTGGTAGAAATCTGTATAATTTAGTATCAAGATGAAGTTATAATTTCTTAAATGGTACAAAATTCACTTGGATTTCAAATTTAAGGTTTTCATTGGTATAAGCTTCTTATTGATATGAAAGTGAAATGAATATTGATACTCTCATGGGCACTGTGCCTGTATAATACATTTAGAAATACAAGGCTTAGACCCAGTCCTTCTTTAACTTTTTTAACTGATTTGGGATGATTAGCCTGTGAGTTAAGGGACTATAGCAAATTCATGACTTTGAGTTTATTGTTAGGGTGTTTTCTATATTTTATTTAGAAATAGCTGAGAGGAGTTAACAGACAACAGTCCAGGTTACCTTACATGGATAGTTGAATTTCAAAACGTCAGAAATCCATAGAATTGACATCACAAATATTTCTATATTAATGTTCATTTTGATTAGAGACCTGTCTGCTCCTGACAGCTTCCTGTCTTGGATTCTAAGAAGAAATTGAGCATCCTTGGAGTTACTCCAGTTGTGGTGAGACAGCCACTAGGCAAGAATTGCCTCTCTCCATCTACAGACAAATCACTGTCCAGAAAAGGACACACTTGCAGAATAGTCGACTGATTATATCTGCCTATACAGAGTAATCAGCCCTTAATAATTCTGCAGCACTAAAGTCTGTCAGATGAGTTTGGGCCAGAAGGCTGAAGATTTGATGCTCCAACGTTCAGTAGTATGGGGACTGTCCAGGTGTTCAGAGGTCTCTATAAACTGGCTAAGTCTTAGAAGCTATGCTTAGTGCTTCCCATAAATTCAGTTAATTTAGTCATTCTGGATTTCTGATGGCATTGAAGACCTATAGACTCATAGCCAATCCAGGCTATTTACCTTGAGAGAAAAGATCTGAGTGGAGGGTTCTCAGCTGAAATTCATTCTAAAGCCAAAAAAAAGCCAGGTTCAAAACTAAGTGTTCTAGTCAAGAGAGATGGCAGAGGTTCTGGCTAGTCAACAAAAGGATGGACTGGGTATTAAGACTATCTTGTACCTCACTGGTACAAATAGGAATAATTATGCTCTAATTGTATTCTGAGAGAAAAGCTTTATTTTAACAGGAAGGGTAATATGTAGGAGGAGCTAAGGGGAAAGGAGCACCGAGAGGAAAAGATGGAGTAAGGAGAGGAGAAGATGAAGTAGATGAGAAGCTCGGTAATGAGAGAGAAAAAGAGAGAGAAAGAGAGAGGGGGCATGGAGGCAGAAGTTCACGTGTCTCCACTAGTCAAAGATAGTTTACATAGCTAGATTGGGTATTAGGTTACACTTCTGATTGAGCATTACCATACTTATAAAGCCCTTGATTAACATTTAAAAAAATTGTATAAAAGCCAAATGGAAAAGGGGGGGCACGGGATAGGGGTTTTCTGGGGAGGGGAAATGGGGAAAGGGATTGGCATCTGAAATGTAAATAAAATATCCAATAAAAAAATAAAATGTCAGTGTTTAAGAAACTATTTTTAAAAACATGTCATGTGGGCTGGAGAGATGGCTCAGCAGTTAAGAGTACTGACTACTCTTCCAGAGGTCCTGAGTTCAATTCCCAGAAACCACATGGTGGCTCACAACCATTTGTAATGGAATCCAATGCCCTCTTATGGTGTGTCTGAAGATGGCTACAGTGTACTCATGTACATGAAATAAATAAATCTTTAAAAAAAAAAGAAAACAACCAATCATTCAGACAACAAGACAAAGACAGACAATTGACACACATGGACAGTATTGGTATACCAATGACAGACAATAAACATAGAAAGCAAGACTGAAAATTTCCCCAAGGAAAGCCAGAGAGATTAGGGCAACCTCCATCATCTCCTGCTCCCAGGAGGGTTCTGCAATAAGCTTTTTTGTTGTTAGTGGTGGTGTTGGGTTTTTTGTTGTTGTTGTTAACATGTCAGAGAGAGGGCAACTTCTTTCACTTTCTCCATTCCTCTCTCTCTCATTTTCAAGGTTTATCTCCTATCTCCTCCTTAGGAGGGAAAACATTTTTTATGAATATTCTCCTCTTAGAAAAGCAACACTAATGAAAGCAAAGAATTTTTTTTTAAGGAAAGCAATCTTCTTTGTTGTACACAGTACAGAATATAACGCAGCTCGGCAGGATGTACACAGCCCTGTGCAGGGGGAAGTAGTTCAAATCAACTGGCAGGCTAAAGCCTTTCTGCACTGTAGACTTTCCACACTTTGGAAAAGAAGCAAATGCATGAAAGAAGCCCCACACCTTGACAGGGTCGGCTCTGTGGGAGGTACATGAGTCCTGTGGGAATGCAAAATGGCGCTACCGTCCAGAGTCTCTGGATGGCACAGTCCCTCAATGGTGCTGTCACAACAGGGGAGGGGCAGCTCAAGCTACAGAGAATTCTTTTCAACCTCCCCAAAACAGCATAAATTCATTAAAGAAAACTAAAACAAACCCCAAACCAGTGTAAGTAAAGAGAGGGGAAAAAAGAACCCCAAAAATCTATACAGCATTTACAACAAATAAATCTTTAGCCAGCTGGGGTAAAATAGGCATCTATGTATAGACTGTGTGTAGATTAGAAAGCTATAAATATGCTTATCAAAGAGTCCTTTCATTAGAGTACAATGCTAATTGAGGCCCAAGCTTTGGGCTTGACGCCTCTGTGGGCTGACGAGCTTTCGAGAGGGAAACCTTAGATCCTCACAGCTCTAAAACGGACCCTCATCCCTGTAAGCCTCTTCACAAGTCATGAGAAGGCTGTGGAGTGCCTCACTTGTGGGACAGCAAAGAATGTCCCACCTCAGTCAGCTGTGTGCACATGTGAGGAACACAATCTGTGGAGTGTCAAGGACAGCAAACTCCTGCCAACAAGGAGTCAGGCAGCAAGGCATTCTGCTTTCTGCTGACTTTTCCACTGCTCCAAACCCAATTTTTACAGCTTTAGTTTGGTTGTTCAGAAAATTCCCAATATAATACAGCAATCAGAATAAAAAATTGAAAAATATTAAAGTAGCAGGGCCAGAGTGCTAGCTAGCTAGCACTGTGTTACCTGTAAGTGACAGGTAAGTGTCAGACCCCAGGGAACCACTGTGCAGGGTTCAAAGTCCAAAACTGAAAGAAAAGGGAAAACAAGGCAGATGCCTGGGTTTCCACCAGGTGACCATTGTTAAACGGACATGACATGTATGTAGTATGTACATCTGCTTCCCAGAGAAGGAGAGTCAGAGAGCATGGCGAACTGTACGCATGGAACTGTAAGCTGTGTCCAGGCTGCCTTGCACACTTCAGAAATGTACAAATCAGGTTAACCATCTCAACAAGTTGTCTGGTGCAGAAACACCAAGAAGGCTTCTAAATGGTGAAGGGGAAGCCCTACAAAGCCTCTCTCAGGCTGCAGCATCTTCTGAAGTGGGTACCACCCCACCTGAGGGATGTACTGCAGGTACCAAAAAGGGTTTTGTTTTTGTTTTTTTTTTTTTTTTGCTTTAAATAACTAAACTACAAAAATCAACTTATATAAACAGTTTTCCCCCAAAACAACCACCAAAAGCAAAATGATCCCCCCCAAATCATAGCAAAACAAAATACTGTCATGTTCATCATCCTTCTAAAATAAGCCATCTGCGCTCAGCCACGTGACTGGGAGGAGGGGGACTTGGTTTACTTATGGTGACTGCTCGGCTGGAAGGCCCAAGAGGAGCAGAGGTCTGAGAACCATGGAGTGAGGAAGAGCTCTTCTGGCCTCCCCAGTTCTGGACTACAGGGGAAAGATTCCAGAATGAGCTACAAGAGTTTTGCAAATTTCAAGTCGCAATAGTCTGAGCCTCCTCAACCCAATCTTATCGACTTTCCTATGGGTGTGCAGTTTCTTTCCAAAGAATTGTGCAAGTCAAAGCCTCCTGTGTGAAGGCTTTAGTAGTCCATGATCGAGGCAGACTGTCATACACTCGGTCCCCTTTCATGGGCGCTAACCTGAACACACTGCTATACTGCTCTGCACATAACTGGCCATGATGGCAAGGAGGATATACTTCCATGTCTCCCCAGGAATTGAATCAGAATCGCCAGCCATGTGGTGGTTTTTCTGCCTCTCCCTGTTCCCACTCCCTAGCCAAGGTATTTGTCTTTAAGGGTGTCAAAACCAGAGACAGCGTGGGTTCTCCTGATAATACTCAAAGGGCAAGCTTTAGGAACAGCCAAGAACACAAACAAAACCACTGCCCTTGTTTGACTGAATGAGGACTGCTAGCTCTAGGGTTTGGCTATTCAGCCATTCAGAAACTTAGTAAGCAAAGCCTTCAGCATACGGGAAGCTGCTGCAGCGATCCGTGTCCAGGAGGTAAGTAGGGTTGTCTTAAAAGTGAGTCAGTGGCAGGGTGTCCTCCTCATTGAGGGGGCATTCTGACTCTGCCTTCAGGAACGGGCACTGATTGTCCGAGAAGGCCATGAAGAAAAGTGCATCCGGGTCACAGACAAATTTGTAGTCGTACCGTTCCCCAGCCACCTTCTGCATGATGCCTTTTTCACAGTAATAGCGGAGAGAACGGCTCAGCTTGTCATAGTTTATCGCTGGCCGATTCTTTTGAATACCCAAACGATGAGCAACCTCTTCTGGTTCTGTGAGCTTAAACTCCATGCCTCGGCCAGTCCAGGCGATGAAGTGAGCGTTGGCTGGGTCATCCAGAAAGGGGGGAGAACCTCGCCTCTGATAAGGGGGTCCCTCTCGGTACATGGTGGGCTCTTGCTTGACTTTACCTTCCAGTCACCACACAAGTGTCATCAAAGTATAGCCTGGGGTCCTTTTCGTATAGGAATCCTTCATGGTTGCTGGAGAAATACCCGCCTCTCATGTAGGATGACCGGCAGTTAGTCACTTCTGAGTCAACACAGTAATCTCAGGGCTCCTGCTTGATCCCCATGGGTGACTGGAATCCATGTGTTGGGGGACCAGGCATCCCAGGGACCCCATGTTCATAGAGTGGGTCATGGTATTCCTGCTTGAATCCCTGAAGGGGTGGCGGAGCTGCAGGGACAATGGGCTCTGACATCTGCCGGTGATAGCTGGGGCGATTATCTCCAGGAACTCCTGACTGAGGAGGGAAGGGATGGCTGGGCTCAGACAGCTGTCGCTGAAATCTCTGTTCTGATGGATACTGGCTTTCAGACATCATCTTCGGCATTTGCAGGGGCTGATGTGGTGGCCGGGGAACCGCATAAGTTTGTTGCTGTGATCCAGGTTCTGGAATCGAGTGAGGGGTTGGGGCAGGACCCACCCCTTGAACTGGGCAGGCTCCAGGGGCAAGAGCTGAGGTGGGCAGAGTTGCCTGAAGTGGGGGAAATAGGGAATTCTGATGGGTGGGTGACAAAGGAGTGGCGGGCGGGGTTAATGGCTTGAACCCAGAGGGAGGCTTCCTATCGTAGGCACAATAGTTGTAGAGGCACTTTTCTCCATACTTAGCACCAAGAGCCTGCTCGTGGCTACAGGATGACAACTCTGAGGAGGGACTGTGCAGCTCCCCTTTGATCTTGGTGGGAGGTGGAGCAAGAAGCACCACTGCAATCTCAGCTCTAGCCAACTGCTGAGGTCCAGCGTCTTCAGTGAGAGAGCAGTTATCAGACTGAAAGTCTGGGACAACTGCTCACCATCAGGGACTAGAGCCTCAGCTAACCAAGCCTCCTGAAGCTGGCTAAGATCCTGAAACAACTCTTCAGAATCGTGAGCCAGATCTGTGTCCACAAACTTCCTCTTTCTGTCAATCACAGGTCGCCCTCGGCAGTCCTCTGATCGAGATTTCCCTGGGACCATAAAAGGGACTTGCTGATCACAAAACCCATCCATGGTGCTTCCCAAGTCTCTGATACCACTTGGAAAGGTTTCAGCATTGAGTAGTTCTTGGGGTGGTAAAGAGATCCTCTTGAGCGGCCACTCCGTGCGCCCGCCTGCCTGCCTCTGTGGCGGGCTGGGCCGCAGCGATCGGGGCTGAGGACCACTCCGGCCTCTAAACAAAGAATTTTTAAAGATCCCTTTTTTCTTAACCCTAGTTCCCCATGTTCTGAAGATAGGCTCCTGGAGCTATGTCACAAAGAGTGACTGCTTAGAAAATGTTTGTCCCATACTTTGTCTTTAACCCTAATTCTTTGGGGTGATTCACTCCTTGAGTGTCACGATATGCCTGGGATGGGGGGGGCGGTGTTCCACCTTGAGGCCGTCCCACAGTTGGTGGACTGTGGTATCCTTCTAAGTGGGAGTGCTCTCAAGCAACTGGAGATGGGGGGGGGGGGGGAGATAACGTCTCTTGGGTGATCCTTTGGGGGAGTCACTCTAAAAAGTGCTCTGAAATTGGGAGTGCCTCCATGCACTCTGGGCAGCCACCCTCAATGCTCCTGAAAACCTGGTAGGCTACCTTCTTTGAGGGAGTCAGCATACCTCCTCGATCTCCTCGAGCCCCTGAACACTGGGGGGCGGAACATCTCGTCTGCAAGCCTCACAACGTCAGGCGGCAAAATGTCCTGTTCAGCAGGACATTAAACAGGGGTCCAGGGAAGTCACCTGAAAGAGATGGGGGAGGGGGATACAGGCAAAGACACAAAGAATGGCTATCTGATCAGCCTATAGACAGATCGCCATTCTTTGCGTCTTTGCCTGTATCCCCCTCTCCCCTCCCCCTGCTCTCCTTCAGGTGACCTCCCCGGACCCCTGTTTAATGTCCTTCTGGACAGGATAGCAGACAAGATCTCCAGGTTCCTGACTGGTCACTAGCTGTGCCTCATTGTTCCAGATGATACTCATGGGTCCTGGCATATGGCTCTCTGGGGCCATGTCTAAGATGTTACTTTGTCTGAAGGGGAAGAGGTGGTGTGGTCTGGAATTTCTAACATTTAGGGAAAGATATTTTACCCACAGAACCTGGTAACAAGTGATTTCTTAGTATTGCTGAAGTTTCTGAAAATTCAAAAAATAAAAAAATAAGTAAGTAAATAAATAAAAAGAAGTAGCAAATGGCAGTAGTTCCACCTCCTTACAGACCCTACAATCCAGGAATAAATAAATAAATAAATAAATAAATAAATAAATAAATAAATATGTGTTTTCATCAGTGCAACCTACTGGCTTAAAAAAGGGGGTGGGGCCAGTCTGGAGAGAGACCTCAGAGGCTAAGAGCACTTGCTGCTATTGTAAAAGACCTGGGTTTTGTTCTCAGCACCCTTGGCTCTCAAGTGCCTTACACCCTCATTTCCAATAGCTGTGATACCCACTGCTCACTTTTGTGGACACCTGTACCCATGTGGTACACATGCATACTCTCGGGCACACATGCATAAATAATATAAAATATTTTTTTCAAAGGAAACAATTGAATTCTCACGGGGGCAGGTGGGGGACACTATGGTGAAAAAAAAGTACTAAGAAACAGGAGAGAAGATGCCAAGATGCTGGGGCGAGGCTTCTGGAAGAAAACCAACCTTTTAATTAAGGTTTTAAACTGTTTTTTTTATTTATTTATTTATTTATTTATTTATTTACTTACTTATTTGGTTTTTTCGAGACAGGGTTTCTCTGTGTAGCCCTGGCTGTCCTGGCACTCACTCTGTAAACCAGGCTGGCCTCGAACTCAGAAATCCGCCTGCCTCTGTCTCCCAAGTGCTGGGATTAAAGGCGTGCGCCACCACCGCCCGGCCTGTTTTCATTTTTTATTCTTACTTGGGCTTCCCTTATTTTGTACTGCTTTGGGTCTGTTTGGAGAAAGAGGCAGGTGGGGGAAATGTTTTTAAGTAGCTCAGTGGAAATCTCTAAGAATGATGCACCTGCTAAGGCTTGTGTGGAGGTAAGACATCAGAGACAGAACCCAATGTGAAAGGGGTAAAAAAACAGAAAGTGCCAGGCAAACTCACACAGGGTGTGAGGACAGTCTCTAAGGAGACCCACCCTCCCTCAGGGTGCACTGCAGCTCACAGCCCACCCAGCTCAGGAAGCTTCTCTTAGGGGCTGACCTATCACCTTTTCCTTTTCTTTCTCATTTGTTAGCTCTTACACTGCAGCTCATTCCTCACTCTTCCTCAGGCAAATGGTTCCAGCATCACTCTTAAATCCTCCAGGCCACAAATGGGAAAGTCTCCATCAGGTTTTACAAAGAAAGGAATAAATTGAGCAGCAATCAGTACCCCAAGAGGTTCAAATACAGCAATGGGAGACAGTTGGGAGGTTATTTTCACCTCTCAATTAGTCCCTAAGGATGCTGGCCTTTCATCCTCAGGAGGCAAATGTAACCAGACAATGAATGAACCCTCCGAAGGTGGATGAGCAACCCTGCTTGTCTGATAATGTGACAATCTAACCTCTGACAAGACTATCCCAGGCTTGGCTGCCTTCTGTCCTGGACAGAACATTTTAAAACTAAATCAAAACAGTCTCTTCCTATCTATGCCTCATCTTACTTCACCAGCAGACTGCAAAGCTGGCAAGAAAGCTGCTCTCGAGGGGTTCCAGGACATGGGAAGGAGTCCTGTACCGTCTCTTGGTCTTTTCCCCTTCTGTTTGTTTTGTTTTCTTCTGATGTGTTACTTTTTGTTTTATCTTATCTTATTTTATTTTATTTTATCTTATTTTATTTTATTATTGTTCCCTAGAAGCCTGTTTGTTTCTAATGGGAGAGGAAATGAGGAGTTTGGGGACTGGAAACTGGAATCAGTGTACATTATGTTAGAGAAATAAATTCATTTTCAATAAAAGGGAAGTTGTTTCATCCTAGCCCTACCCAGTTCTCTCAGATATGCTCAGAATGTAAGAGAAAAGTAACTGTCCACTAGGTTATGAGTTTGTACACATAATGTGTAGAAGCCGTTTCAGCAACAAAGAACTGCATCATGGTGTTTTAAAAGTGAAAGCAAGCTGCTTCCGAGAGGGCTTGGCAAGAATGCTGACCGTTATTCCCTTGCTGAGCCGTGTTTGTTTCTGATAAAGACTGGGAACCCCCTTCTCCTCCCTGTTCTCTCCTACTCGGAGAACCGTGGAAGCCAACGGAGTTTTCTAACCCACAAAGCAAACAGAAATGACAAAATAAGTTGAGGCTACACTGTTAAGGGGATTTCCACAATGATGTCAGATGGAAGGCTTGGGTGTCCTTGCCTGACTTTCACAGAAGTAGCCCATATTTGCAGAAAGAGAATTTAGACATTTTTTGGTAATTTTTTAAAGCATGGTTTATTTTATCTCTTTTGAAATAGGGTGATATTTTCATTGGTTTGAAAGCAGATACTGATGTGTTCTATAAAGCCAAGGATATGTTTTATAGAGCGCAGTATGGTGTGATGGGAAGGGAGAACCTCAGTGGGCCCAGAATGAGACATTCCTCTCCAACCCCCAGGTACCAGCCATAGGAGAGGTCTAGTATAGAACAGAGTTTATTTGGAGGGATGGGAAGGAGAGTTGAGAGGGGAGTAGAGGCAGGGAAAGTGAGCAAACAGAGGACAAACACACACACACACACACACACACACACACACTGAGTGAGAAGGGGGAAGAGGCTGGCCAGGGAACACATGGAAAGAGAGAGGGAAGGGCAAGAGGAGAAAGGGAGAAAGGAGTCAGGGATAGCAAAAGGCATCAGAGAGTCAGAGAGAATCAGAGAGACCAAACAGTCCCTTTTATAGCAACCCAGGCCTACCTGGCTATTGCTAGGTAACTGTTGGGCAGAGCATAGAAGAAATGCCAACAGATACCAACTGCATTCACATGAATAAAATTTATTTCCTTGGTAATAGGATGACCCAGGAATGCAAAAGATCCCTTTTGAGGGTTCTTAAAAGGTTCTTTTGAGGCACATGAAGAAAATCATGAACAGGCTTAGGGACAAACGTGAAGACAATTTTATTGGTGTTCCAGAGCAATCAGGCAGACAAACTGCAAACCTCATCATCTACACAGAAGAAAACGATCGCATCAAGAGGAAGGAGAGTGGGTCATGCTTTCCGGTCGTGGACCAAGAAAGCAAGGAAGACCAACAGTGGACATCTATAAGCCCCAAATGGGAGACCAGTGTCTCACATCAGGGCAGCAGGCTGGGGATGTGGACTGGTACCCATGGGGGGGAGGGAAAGAAAGAGTTACACTTTTTAACTGAGGGTCTATTGGTGATTTGACAGGTTTATTTGCATGAATTCTCAAGGACAGACACAATAGCATGTCTCTGTAACACTACACTCTTTGGAGACCTTAAGAATGTCATCTCTGCCCCAAAGGTTAATGATATTGCCCTAAGTATAATTGTTTTAAGCAAAACTCATGTAACAGAGCAGAATAAAATAATTTTGAAATAAATAAAAAAATAAATCTATAACATACACATGCTTTGCCAGGAAAAAATAACCTTCCCTACTGGGCCTCACCAAACCCTGCTATCCTCACACCTGTCACCTCCACACCTGCCACCTCCACACCTGTCACCTCCACACCTGCCTTCTCCACACCTGTCTCTTCTACACCTGCCTCCACCACACCTTCCCTCTCTGCCCTGGTGTTTGAAGTTCTTATGGGGGAAACTGTGATGCTTTTCCTCAGTATTTCAAATTCTAAACCGACATGTGGAAGCAGGAGACACTTACTCTCTCCTTCAAATGAGAGAGAGAAGGCCCAAAGCTGGTTATAGGAGATCCCATTCTCAGTGCCTCTAAACCTGCTTATGTCTGAGTAGCTCCCTAACCGCACATTAAGTAAAAACGTTACACAGGTGTGCCAGGTGGTGTGTGTACACGTGCTGTGCACTTCAGAGCAGAAGACAACTACTGCACAAGTTACTTCCCTCCTCCTATCATAAGTCCCAAGTACGGCTCTCATTATCAGACTTGGTGGAAAGTAGATGAAGTTTTTAACACATGGACGGTGTGATTTACTTGTGTGCTCTCTGAGAACGTCGGTATCTTAAGGGAGGACTTATTTTGACTCACAGTTCCAAGGTTACAGTCCTTTGTGGCAGAAAAGCATGGTGGCGAGAGCAGGGGAGGATGGGCATGAGGAAGCAGAAAGATTTCCTTGCTTGTGCCCAGCTCACAGTTGCCTTTCAGTGTAGTCCTGGATCCCAGCTGTGGCAAAATTGGGACAAGAGGTTGAGCCATCAAGATCAGCAAATGAGGGAAGTCAACTTCCAGAGGAAGGCTGAGCACTGGTGAGAAAAGATCTTGGAATACTTGTGGCAGAGGCAGCTGCTCCACGAAGGCTATACAAAGAGCCAGATAGCTCATGGTCCAGGAGTCAGAGCTCTTTCCCTTTCCCGCCTCACTGCCCACTCCCTTTCCTGGGAGTGCTTCCGTTCTCTTTATAATCTGCTCCATGTCTGTTTCTACCAATGTCTCCAGTGCACTCCATCGTCTTAGGAACAAGAGCCTGGAGCAGGTTTCCTCTAAACCCAGATCCGTGGTGCGGCACTAAAATGTTTTTCCTCCTCCTCCTCCTCCTCCTCCTCCTCCTCCTCCTCCTCCTCCCCTCCTCTTCCTTGTCTTC
>JADRCG010009760.1:766315-799202 GCA_019844195.1 Rhabdomys dilectus
TCTCTCTCTCTCTCTCTCTCTCTCTCTCTCTCTCTCTCTCTCTCTCCCTCTCTCTCTCTCTCTCTCACTCTCTCTCTCAGCAGCATTGATTAACTATAGTTCTTCATCTAGGCGGAGGCCTTGTGAAATTCCCCCAACATGGCAGCCTCCCCGCTGAGGATTTCCTCCCATACTGCTATGTGCACTGCCAGGAATAAAAGCAGTCTGTAGTCCTACCCAGATCTTTCTAAGGCCTTTCCGACAGCCAGAAGGTTGGAGCTCTTCAAGCCAACCACAGAGCATCATCTGTACAGTAGCAGCAACCACAGCAGAAGAAGCAAAAGCCCAGGCCAAGCAAAATCTTGCACTACGGAAGCAGCAGGTAGCAGGCTGCAAAGACCACAGCAGTGCCCAGAACTGCTGGAAACTTTTGACAAGTATCTGCACAGGGCTTAGGCTTGAACAGTCTTCCCTGCTTGGTCTTATTTTCTTTATATTCAAACAATCTGAACCCAACTGGTCCTGAAAGCTGTCTTCTGAATGGTTCATCAGACACCATGGCATGTGTATGCACACAAATGAATGAATACATAGAATTTTTTTTTTTCAGGGAAAAAAAGACTGACCAGGCATAGACTAAACTTGAGAAAAAGTACCCGTGAGCCTAAGGCTTCTGTCTCTAGCTAGAGCTCAGTGGAGCCAACATTCAGGACTTGTCCTATAATTGCAGGCCAGGGGATCGGCTCCTGCCTCTGCCTCTGCTGCTACTCCTGTTGTCTGCAGACAAGAACTCATTTAAAAGTCCAGCTCTCCTGTGTCAGAGGCCAGGGATGCCATCACACTTCTCAGTGGTGCTGGATCTCTGCTAACAGCCATGCTCCCAAGAGTTTAAATCCACTCCATATGAATTGTTGAATCCCTGGGACAATCAGTTTTATCTCATTTAAAGTTGTTAAACCTGAGTTAGTAATCAAACACTTTTGTTAGACTGTCTATGAGTCTTGAAGTGGGGGCATTATCATCCCATGTAGCATAGTTCAGTTTAATCTATACATATATCCCATGGTCATGGTAATGACTGGCCAGCTAGGATATCCTCAACTGCAATATGTAGCACTTATGCCTTGAGGTGGCAAAAGATGTTTAATTGGACTTAATGTCCACTGAATAGTAACAAAATAAGTAAAATTTGCTTTGCTATCTGCCTACCTCATTCTTAGAGAGGGCTGCTCTATGTGTACCACCCCAGCAGGTCAGGAAAGATGTGTGTGTGTGTGTGTGTGTGTGTGTGTGTGTGTGTGTGTGTCTGAGATGTAGAGAGTATATTTTAAAGAACTGGTGGCATCTCAGTAGATACACTGGGGCTCACAATGTGTCCACCTCCTGAGGTTTTAATGACTGACATGTTTGAAGTCAGGATAGATGTCGCGACCGCTTGACCCCGAAGGACGCGCGACGATCTGCGTTCACTCGACCAGGAAGGAAGACGCCTGCGTCTGCTCGACCAGGAAGAAAGACGCGAAGATCTACGCTCGCTCGACGGAGAAGAAGGACGCGACGACCGGGATCTTCTCAACACGCTTTATTGCAGGAACGTGAAACCGGGACCCCGAGCAGCCTGAGAGGGCTGCTTATATAGAGGGGAGAGGGGGCGTGGCTTTCCCTGGTTGGTTGCCCTGTCGGACCTAATTTGCATATCCGTTCTGATTGGTCGTTCTACCCAGACCTAATTAGCATAAATCCTATTTGCATAAGTCCCCGCCCAGGGAGTGGTTGCCGTGCAGGGATTGGCTGGCACCAATACCTCATTTGCATATACCCACTCGGGAGGGGTTTGTGTCAGAATCTGTTGATGCATGCGCAGTAGACTTGTTTGCGAGTGGTGCAACAGTAAACCAGCGCCATCTTGTAATGCCGGATCGGGATCGGCGGGCTACAGATAGATCTTTCACCATTGTGCCTTTGGGAAAATACCCATCACTAGCACACTTCTTTCTTGTAGACTTGGGCACAATAGAAACTTCTTGGTTCTTTAATGGTCTTGATTTCTGAAAATTACCTAAAACAGACCCTGGAAAGTCTACCTTCCTTCCATCTAAACATGTGGAAGGAGCCCCGTTCTGCTTTCTTAGTTCATAGCTCTTCTCCTGTCCCTCTAGAAGTATCTCAGTCATTGCAGATATTCATTCTCCTTCCTCATGTTATCCTCAGTAAAGCCACCATTCTTCCATTCCTCACTGGTGATTGACGTTAGACCTGTCCCATTCTTCTTCCCATAATTATTATTGTTACTTACAGTGACTTCAAGATCCACATATTGACCAACTCAGCACACTAACATCCATTTTTTTTGCAACAAGTACTAGAATATTTATTGACTTTCCAAAGCTGCCAGAAGTCAAGAAGCATCAAAACTTTCTCCAGTGAGCCATCCTTTGACCCTCAGGTGTGATATTAGAGGTGAAACAAAGACTCCTCATAGCTTCCTCATTTCCTTCAAGGATGAGCCCCTCACCCTTCCTTTCACCCTGCCCAGCATTAACTCTGTTGATTAATCCTTCAGGGCTACTGCTACCTTATTGAGAGTCTTCTCTGCCTAGGACATGCATGCTTGCTACCTCAAGAGCTTAGAGCCTAGTCCTATTATATATGAATATGAAGATGTTCTCTTATCAAATAATTGCTTCAGTTGTATTTATTAATGTCTGATGTCAAAAATGGGAGAACTGGATGCATGACATAGTTTTGAAGAAATTCCTAAGCAGAATCCTATCAAGAAAGTTAAAGGCCTTAGCATCAGAAAGATATGATACAAATCTAATCTAAATCCTGTTTCCATTCCCATTGTCAATTAAAATTTTTAAAATACTAAAAGTCATATTTCTGGTTTCTCCTTTGATTATTCATTTATTTTTTAAAATTAATTTTTATTAGATATTTTATTTACATTTCAGATGTTATCCCCTTTCCCCATTTCCCCACCCACCCAGAAACCCCATCCCATCCCCACTCCTCCTGCTTCGATGAAGATGTGCCCCCACTCCTGCACCCACCCCTACCTCCCCACCCTCAAATTCCCCCATTTTTAGGCAACAGACTAAAATCCCAGATATTAACAAGGCCTGATGTTTAATTTTATGCATTAAATTGTCGGGACCACATCTGACATTATACTTGGTCAAACGTTTTTTTTTTTTTTTTTTTTTTCTTTTTTTGAATGTTCTTGTGTCTGCAACTCTCATTTCCTATCAAGGTTTCTAGTTCTGAAAAGACATGTTTCTAGCCACCTCAGTGAAGAGTGTGTACCCGTCCACCTATTAAAGAATGTGCTGGTCCCGCCGGCACAAAGTCGAGCAGCCTCTGAAGTGGGAGTAAGGATGATTATAGGAAAGACAGAAAGAAGACGCAGAGACAAGAATTAGAATGGGGAGGGCTGCCTCGAGTTTATTTTTCTTAGCCTTCTTACATCCCATAGCACCATGGGAAACAAAGTCACAAAGTAGCAGAAACAATGGCTGATATACACACAGGATATCTGTTCTTATCTAGAGGCTTCCTTGTTCCTTCCACCAAGATTAATAGAATGTTCAACCCCTTGCCTTGAGCCTCAAGTGTATTTCCTCTTATTGTTCTATGAGTCAGCAGGGCAGGAAGTCTGCTAGCAGACACTGACCCGCCTTCACTGTGCCTGGCAGGCATGCAGGCTTTCACAGAAGCAAACAAAATGGCTCCCAACAAAACAGCACCAAGATCTCTTTTTTACACAGTTCATTCTTTTGAACGTGACATCTTACAAGGTATGAACAAAGAGGAAGTAAGCTTCTCCTAGATTCCAGAAATCATAAGAATGTCTACACTTTAATTTTGAAATAATAAATGTAAGTATTTTAAAAATAAGATCATATTGTTTTAAAATAATGTTTTATGGATATGATGGGGCTGCGGCAGTAGGTATGGCTGTTGGCACAAGATATACATGTGATCAAACCAGTCAACATCCAGCACGGAGGGGCAATGAGCTTGTGAGACCCCACCCCTCACTGAGAAACTACTAGCAGTTGATATCTGTTCACTAGGAGAGGGAGAGTATATTTTCCATGGGGTGTGGGTCATGATAAATTGTCCATGGTCTGGTAGATGGTGTCTAATACCCAGGGACATGAGGCCAGCATTAATTTATTCAGAGTAAGGAGAAAGAAGAGGTGGAGGAGGCGAAGAAGACATGAAGGTGGGAGGAGAATTTGAGGACGTCTTAGAGGATCTGGGGGTGAATATACTCTAAATACATTATATTCATAAATGCACTAATAAGGGTCCTTGAGTCTCTTCACTCATATGGCCCATTATCAATGTTAACAGTATATTCCTTTAAAAACTTCTTTTTAAGGATGCGTATGTGTAAGTTGGGGATATATGATGGAAGTACCAGTGTCCCTTGGGGGTCCAAAAAGGAAGTCAAATCCCTTGGAGTTAGATTTACAGGTGGTTGTTACCTGCCCCATGTGGATGTTGTGAACCAAGCTTCCCTGGATGAGCACTGTGCATTCTTGACCACTGAGCCATCTCCCAGCTGTCCACCTCCAATTTGCCCCATGGATTCTCTTATACTCTATACTATCATTTCTCTTTTAATACAGTTTCCCTGTGACTTTGCAAATAAATAAATATGATGTAAAAATGGCGTGCATAAATTGTATTGACTGCCCGTGGAAATATTTTGATACAATGGTTTATATAAAATGCATTATTTAAATTACTTCCAAAAGAGCAAAGCATTAAGCAGCAAATGTTATGCTTCCCCGTACTCAAGTCATGGTCTTGGGTGCCTTCTTGTGACTTTTGCTATTTCTACAAGCAGAATATTCAACGTGCAGTGGTGAGTTTCAATGTATTGTCACTATCTTAAAATGTAAATATGCTTCCACAGTACCCTTCATGAAACATAAAAGACTGAGTACATCATGGGATGTATGTATCCCTTCAACTTTTGATTCTAACTTGTTCTCCCTAGATGAAGTCAATAGTTCAGGCTTTTTTATTAATCTTCCAGAGGGTACTTCATTTGTGTTCTTGTATGTTTGCATGGGATAGTAGCATTTCTAATAATCAGACGGCTGTATGGTGCTATGACTTTATTTTTTAAGATATATTTTAACTCGATTTAAATCATTATACAGATAGCTTGACTGACATTTGTTTCTTGACTATATAGTACTCCAGGATCAAGTCATATTAAAATTTGTTGTCAATCTAACTCAGTGATGGTTAAGAAGTTTCCAGGCTTTTCACCATTATGACACCAATGACGTTTCCTCTTGCTGTGACAAAATACCCTCACAAAAGCACCTTCATAAAGGGTTTGTTGTGGTCCATGTATCACAATGATACATTCTGTCAAGGCTAGAGAACCCGTTGTGAGAGAAGTAGAGGCTGGCTGGTTGCATGGCACCCACAGTCAGGAAGCCACAAGTTTGCTTTCTACTATGTCTTCAGCCACAGGAATGGTGCTTAGGATGTGTTCCCTTAGGAACACATCCACCCTTAGGATGTGTTCCCTACTATATTAACCTGAGATAATTCCCCACAAGCTAACCTGGGCTACATGATCCTCACAGGAGTGTAGAAAACCCTGTGTCCTAGCTGATTCTATATCCAGTCAAATTGCCTAACAGTAATCACATGTAATGACTAATGGCATAGCTTCCATAGGAATGGTTTCAAAAATGTGTTCTCTAAAGACAAGTATTGTCTGTGCAGACATATATGAGTATGTCCTACCTCCTGTGGACAGGACACAGATGTCCTCTAATCAGCACTTTTTTATGTTTAAACTGCACTGCGGAGTCAAAATGGAAAACAGCCAGCTTCAGAATAAAACAAAGTGTATATCACAGTTTATCATTCCCTCAAAAGAAGAGTTGTTCCTATTTAAAAAGTGAAAAAATGCCTCTTATCACCTCTGTAACCAGTACAGCGGGAGCAGAAATCACTGCAGCAAATCCTCTTACGAGATGGTCCACAAAGGAACCAGTGTTTCGTTTTATATCCTCGATGTTATATCTCAGTCGCTGTATCTCTCCCCTCATTTCCTTGGCTTTCTTCTCAAATCCTTCCTCAAGGAAAGCCTTTTGATCCTGAAACAGTGAACATGACAGAGCAGTAAATATTGTCAAGTCTCAACCTTGTATGACTTATAGTTTCAAAACTTTAGCAAGCAGTCCTTAGCATATTCCTAAAAACTTTCCCTTGCCATGAAGAAGATGCATCAAAGTTAGAAATACACATTATGAGGAGCAGAGGTGAAACTTTACTAATCTTGATCCACCATGTTTGTTTCAGCTGGTATGCTGGCAGAGGTATGCTTACACTCATGCCCACAAAGATGCCACTGGCCTGACTGCAACAGAGCTCAACCCACGGAGACAGTGTGACAGTCATACCATGCAGACAGTGGCAACTCATTGGATGATTAAGAGGCCAATTACCATTTCACTTGCAGATGGACAATGGGAATGACCTCAATGTCATGTGCTTCTTCAAGCAGGCTGTCTACCCTGGGGACAGCTGAAGAACCTGCAGAAGCTGCCAGTTCACTGTGCCTTTCAGACTGGACATTTTCCTCAGTTTAATGTCAGCATAGATCATCCTGGGGAGGTTGGGGTGGAGCGGGCAGAATTGTGAGGGGACAGTCAGGTGCCAGATGATCTGGACAACCCAGACCAGTTGCTGGCATTATTATTACACTGCCTGGTTGGGGAGTTTGTTTAGTGAACCCTCATAAGATCATTTTTAAATATCCCAAGTCTGTAAGCCAAAGCACTGTAGTCATTAAAACCCTGAAGAAGCCGACAGAAGACCTGATGTCTCTAGAGTCTACATAAAGAGCAAAATTCAAAGACTACATGAAAAATAACACATGAGGGAGGGAGGACTCCTTAGCAATAATCTTTTATGATGATGTTTCTCCCATGACCCAGCTGCCAACTTTCTCCTGCTGCCTAGGGTATAACAATGACCAGGGGATGAGGAGTCCCACCTTCAGTTGCTTCTCCAGCATCATGTTGTGGCTTTTGATGAGCTGCTCTCTCTCCTGCACCAGCTTTGTTCTCAGTTGCTCTAGGTTTTCCTTGTGACTTTTCTCTTGAGCCTCCAACATCTGCTGCTGCTCCTTCTGCTTCTGTCTTAGCAGCTCCCGTTCCTTCTCAGCTTCCTCCTTCTGGGCGCGCTCCTCTGCCCCAGGAAGATTCAGGGAGAAAAGCAAATGATGGGTCAAGTAAGATGCCAACAGTGCAGAACCCAGAGAGCGATTCAAATGTGAAAGGGAGCATAGGAAACCAGACTCCACCCTGGTCCACACCATGGAGAGCATGTTTCTGAGGGTGATGGAAGAGACTCTGCCCATGTGACTGAAACACAGCCAGGACTGCCTGTGGCTTCCAGAGTGGCATCCACAGAAAGATAGAAAGCTGAGGATCTTGGCATGGGTTTACTGTGGCTTCTATCAGGAAGCCATGGTAGGAATCTGACCTCTCCTGAGAGCCAAGAGACTATTCCTGTACCTGCAATGGCCTTCTCCCCAGCAGTGAGGGCTGTATCTGCCTGCAAGATGGAACTCTCGATGATGGCCTGTGACTGCAGAAATCTCTGGAAGACTTCACTTGCCTGCAGGACCAAGAGGGAGCAAAGAACCCTGATAAATCCTGAGAGAGTATCCATGAGACCAACAGAGTTTTCACTGTGCCTCACTGTTAAATGCCATAGTGAAGCCTGCAGATGTCCCAGGCTCTTCAGTGGTGCTGGAAACTTCCTGCTCTGTGGCTCTCTCCAGTAACCTCTGCTAGAGATGCCTGCCTCCATTCAGATGCAGTCTGTCGTGTGCAGCTGTGCATGCTGCAATGTACAGTGCCTTCAGATATTATATCCCAGTGTAAAATACTGCATGATTACATGGGAATTGCTTCCTTCTGCCCTTGATGAAACTATTCATATTCACTTTAGCTGTCCAGGCCTTGTGGTACATATGTATGACTGTCCACAGTAGTGGAAGCATTGCTCAGAGTATTTAAATGACTGAAGAAAGATCTAAAGAAAATACTTATAATGGTACCACTGGCAATAACAGAGTAAAATTTTAGCTGTTTTATTACACTTACTACTCCATAGGTAGATCATCCTGACAGACTTATAAAGTTATCACTCAGAATGCTTTATGTGAATACTTCTAAGAATTCATACTGAATAGCAGCCATTTTATACCAAGCATAGTTCTGGTAAAAGAGCTTGAAAGTTACTAAAGCACTTGCCTTGCATTGCAAATCCCTGGTTTTGGTCACCAACACTAACATAAAGCTAAAGGTGCCAGGCTATCTTCCTATTTTCTTATTCCTCTTAAGCAATGTTGGATGTTCACGTTTTATGATGTGCCATTCCCTCTGAGATAAGCTCCCGTGCTCCCTGCTTCTCACTTTCACTCCATTCCCATGCTCCCTGCTCCTCACCTTCACCCCTTTCCTGGGAACCTGCCAGTAGTCATGCTCAATCTTTTCCCTCATGTCCATGTAGAGCCTGTGTCCCCCAGGAACAGAAAATGTTGAGACATTTTCCATAAAATCCTTTGAAAGTTGATCCAGTTTTTCCTGGCAGTATTTATCCGATGCCTCTTCATTCTTCAACAGGAAAAGCCCTTTCTTCTCACCTATTAATTCCTACAAGGGAAGTGTACAGATATCTGACACAATTGAAGCAATAGAAGGGATAAAATTCCAAGAAACATTATAGAAGCGCCAACCTATTTTCCATGAGAAAGCATTCCAGTGTAATAAGACCTCAAGGGAATGTGAAGTGCTAAAACCTGAATTCGAATGCTCAAAAAAGCTGTGGGAGACCACGTTAACTGTTCTTGAGGTTCCTGGTCCTCAGGACCTTCTGTAAAGTGGTGGGGCTGCATCCTACAATCCCTGGCTCCTTGTGGGTGTCACATCCTGGAATTCTATCTTCAAGGACACAATGGTATAGCAATAGAAGAACAGTAGGCTGTAGTGAGATTCCGGTGAGAAACAGTGTCTTAGGAACAGAAGAGTATAGCAAGTTCAAGGATGCACTATAGATGTCCTGGACATCTACTTTAGCCACAAACCCTAACTGGGTAAAGGATTAAGACACTATATACTCATTATTCCAACTGTTAGACATTACTAGACTAAAAGAGCCTAAAATTTTGGGAAGAGGACATACACTCTTTCATAACTATATTCATCATGATACTCTGAAGCACATATCTTTGAATAATAAATTCACCTATGGCCAATGAAGGCTCATCAACACTACAGTTTTGAAGGGGTATAGCCATGACAGTTAGTACAGTTAGTAACATCCACAGATTACCACCAGCTTCTTCAGGAATTGCTGATTTTCATCCTTGAAGGAGTGTTCCATGAAGACAGCAATGGCTTCCTTCTCACAGGCTAAGTGTACATCCAGCAGCTCCTGGAGGGTGTCTGTGGGAAACCTCAGTCGCTGGGCCATCTGCTCACTGTAGTGGTCAGCTGCCTGCTGTACAGCTGCTGAGTTCTCACGCTGGGCCAGAGTTGTCACCGCATCATCCAGACAAGGTACGGCGCCACTGTTGATGGCATCCACGTAGGTTATCACCAGAGTCCCCAGTCCTTTGTGAACCAGGAGTTTTAAGGGATAAATAAGAGGTTATAAGTGAATGGGATGTAAGATTTTTAAGACTGTATTCCTAAATCTCTCACAACTACACATGTGCATTCATAAACACTACACACACACACATGTATGCACATGTGCACACACACCACCTTTCAGTAATCTATCAGTTTCTTTTTCCCATTGTCACTTTATTTCTTTAGTTTTCTAGTTCAGAATGTTTAAAAAATATCAATATCCATCTTTACCAAATGAATTCAACTGTCTATGAAAATATAATTTTGCATTTAAAACTTTGAAGGAAAAAAATGCATGAACTAACAAGGAAAGGTATAGCACATTATTTCTATGGCTAATTCTAAAAAGTATAGGTTTGTTTAAATACTAATATTTATATTGAAACTATTTAAATTTCCAAATTACATTTCACATTGTCATTCTAAAATATAACATACAAGACATCCCCTATGGAATTAGAAGGTATCAGCTTTAGTGGTTTAAACACTAATTCTATGATAGATTAAGCACCTTTTCACTGGTGATTTTATTATCAGTTGAGAATTTTATACAGGTATGTTACAGCCATAGATACTAATAATGTGGTCTGCATTTTTAAAGAAGAATTTCTAATCTAGTTATAAAATATATACATTTTAAAGTAGGGATACACGCATACTACCATTGTATATATAATTTTAAAAACATACATGCTAATAAGTTCAACATATACTACTCTATACAGAAGTGTGATTTAGAAACAAAAAACAAAAAACTCACGATTCCCAGTGACCTTAATTCCCTCTCTGAGGGTCTTGATCTTGGCATAACTGAAGATGTAAGAAACAAAAACCTTTGTTCCTTCCTGGAACTTAGGATCCAGTTGGTCTTCTGAGATAGTATCCAGTTTTTGTAAGAGTTCTTTGTCATACGTTGGGCGGTCAAAGACAAAACACTTCCGGTTAGGAAAGAAACATCTGATGCATTCCCTGGACAAATTGGATGCTTTGATTCTGGGATTGTCGCCTAGTGTCAGAGAAACACAAAATAACAGAAGTCTTAGCTCCGAGAACAGAGGAAGGAGGCCCTGGTCTATGTGAAATGTTCTGCACTTACAGGGCTCTTTTCCATAGCATGCAACACTTCTTTGCATGTCAAAAGTATACCAAGTTTGTACTTGGTAGAAGTCTGATGAAATATTTCACGAGTTATTTGACTTCAGTGGAAAAGCATATGGCTGAAATTCACAGACTTGAACATGGTGTCAAGCTTACTATAGTTGTGTATCCTGTTGACTGAATAACGAGAGGCTAAAGGTGATTTCTGGCCTAGTCACTCCTTGTAGAATAGCAACATTGGCAACATTGGCAACATTGGCAAATCTAAGATCAATGCCAGTTCTCCATTACTGAAGGAGAACTACTTTGAGGGTAAACAGAACTCGTTTTTGTAAAAGTCAAATATACACTCATAGAAAGTAAGTGAGGAGGGAAGAAGGGGCTATGGACACATGGAGAATACATGAGTCTAGAGAGCTAATGAGTAACATTAAGACAGAACTTCATGAAGTTGTCCGTGTATATGTTTTGTGTGTGTGTGTGTTGTATATGTATGCATGTCTGCTTGTGTGTGGGTGCATGTGGAAAGAGTATTCTTCAGTCACTTTCCACCTTATTGATGAAGGGCCTCTCAGATGAAGCAAAACTCTCCAATACAGCCAGTCTGGCTACCCAGCATGCTCCAGGGCTTTCCTGTGTCGACACTCGGCCTGTGCACTATCATACACGCCCAGCATCGAAGTAATTCTGGAGATCTCACCTCCAGTCCTCACACTTGGGTGACAGTGCTTTAAGCACCGAGTCACCTCCTGGTCCATTTGGGATTTTTCCTGAATCAATTTTAGCTGTTCACGAAAGCTAGCAATGTGAGGTGATAGATGTACCATATGCTCCACTGAGCAACCATTGCCTTCGTACCTATGTGTGTTCTATAGGATCCGTTACAAAGCTCAAGTTCAACAAGGAGGTGCTTTCTGAAAATTTCATACAGTGCTGTTACCCTTTTTCATCAAAAATTATTAGAGGATCTTCATGACTTTGAGGCTACTCTGGTCTACATAGGTTATTCCAAGCTAGCATAGTCTATACTGTGAGATCTTGTCTTCCAGGGGGGGAAAAAAAGAAAAGAAAGAGAGAGGGAGGGAAGGAGGGAGGAAGGGAGAGGGAAAGCTAGTAGGTTGTGGCACACATCTTTAATCTGGATATATAGGAGGCAGAGGTAGGAGATATGCTGTGAGCTCCAGGCCAGCCCATCTGGTCTACAGCAATTACCGACTAGCTAGGGCTACACAGTTAAAGATCATATGTAAATTGTAAGACTGTGGCTACTCCAGAAATGCTCTGAGATGAATGACTACACCGGCTTCACGGGCTGCTCTCTACCAACTACATGTCCAGTACTTAGAGAAAGCAGACAGAAAGTGAGAAGAGTCAGCATTTCAGACGTGTGACTCACAAGGCTCCATCAGCTTCACACTCGGGCTGACAATGCCCATGCAAATGGTTTCTGGAGCATGAATATAACTGATTCTGACACTGTAACATGAATAAAAATGGGTAGCTCTGACAGTCAAATAGATTTGGCAAAAACTATAATGACTATGGAGAAGGAAGGCATAACCTGAGAAGACACATCTGTCGCAGCTGCTTTTGCAGACGACATAATCAAGCCAGCATTAACAAACCTATGTTCCTCTATAAAGAGAATGACATATAACTCCATGAAATATTTTTTATGATAGGCTACATACGATAAATTCATGAATAAGGATTAGGTAGCCAATGGTTTCTTAAAGGGAGGCAGGCAGAAAAACAGGCAGTACAAACATCTGGACGTCAGAAAGTTTAGATGCATTGACTCTAGATGCTAAAGTACAAACTGAAGAGAATGTCGACTTGAATGACTTTGCTGTGCTCTAGGCTCTACTCTTCCCAAATGAAATTAAACACCACTTCCCAGACATTATCAGCCAATGACCTATCAGCACTTCTGCAGACCTCCGTCTCATTGGGAATACAGAAGGACTCCACAGAGGATGGGAGTCACTCAGCAGATGACACCCCTCCCCAACCTTGCCACCCCAGCCTCCCTGTACCTTTGATCAGCTTCAGGGCATTCTCCAAGTACTCATCACTTGTGATTTCTTTCCCATTTAACTTCAGCTCCAGCGTGAAATCCCGAACAGTCCAGACAAAGTCTGGAAAGAAACTCACAAACTCTGTGGAATTCTTTATTTCAATGGGATTTGGGGAAGACTTTGCCCTGATCAGCTCAGTGAGTTCTGTGACATAACTGGTACTTGGCTAAGGAATAGGGACTTCATGATTCTCTTATTAAAATAAATCATACTAAACACTCTTCCCTGTCCCAACGAAAGCCACATAGTGACAAGGCAGGGCAGGGACTCCATATTCACTCCAGAACACTCAATGAAACATGGTGGCTCAGTTCCCAGAAGGATACTGCAGCTGCTCCAGCGCCTGGTGGTTGATGGTGTTCATGCTATTGTAGACGAAGGTGCTGCTCAGAAGCACGCCGAGGGCGAAGATCCACGAGTCATTCTTAGGATCACCCTGGAAGATATGTGAAGGCAGAAGGCTGAGGAAAGCACTCCTCAGAAGGGATCTGGGCTGGTCCTATGGCCTTGTTTCTCCAGGAACTCTGGGGGGCCAAAGCATTAGGAGCACAAGCCCTTTACCTGGTTAAAGAAAGAATTTAAGGTCAGTCTGAGAAACTTAGCGGAATCTCTATCACCCTGTACAGAACTGGAGCAAAGAACTCAGTGTAAGGTCAGGCACCCTGAATTTCATAGGCAAGGGGAGGGGAGAATAAACTTGAACTCATTTGCACAGGAAGACTTTCTTAACAGGACACAGACCACACGGACTCTAAAAACAACAATTAATAAATACTGCTTCACGAATAGGAAAAAGTCTTTAACAATTATATGTCTGATAGATGGTTAGTATCCAGAATATATACAGAACTTTAAAAACATAAATATCAAGAAAACAAATGAAAATAAATGCCCCAATTTAAAATTTGGGATAGAACTAAACATAGGAAAGTTGTCAAATGATGAGACACAAGTGGCCAAGGAACACATAAAAGGTGAGCCACTATTGTGTCCACTTGTGGCACAGACAGCAGAGGTGAGCTGCATGCTGTTCCCTGAGCTCCATTGTCAGGACAAAGGCTCTGCCTGCATCCCTGAGGAGTCCTGTCAGCATCAGGAACATCCAGCTAATACCAGGAACAACCAGATGCCTAAAGGACAGCATAAGAACACAACCACAAAGAGCCAGAGCAATATGGTACCACCAGAGCCCAGATGTCCTACCACAGCAAGCCCTAGATAGCCTAACACAGCCAAAGCACAAGAAGATGGCTGTAAACCCCAATCTTATAAAGATGGTAGAGGGCCGTTAAAGAGGAAGTGAATAAATGCCTTAAAGAAATACAGGGAAATATGATCAAACGGGAAATGAATAAAATTGTTCAAAACATGGAAGTAGAAATAGAAGTAATATAGGAAACACAGGGCTGGACAGATGGTGCAGCCGTTAAAGGCTCACAACCAAAAATATAAGGAAACACAAACTGAGGGAATCCTGTAGATGAAAAACCTAGGGAGGAGAACAAGAACAACAGATGTAAACACCACCAACAGAATATAAGAGATGGAAGACGAACTCTCAGGCATAGAAGACACAATAGAAAAAATTGATATGTCAAAGGGCCAGAAGGTTTTAATGCAGAATTCTACCAAACTTCAAAGATGAGTTAATACCAACACTCTTCAAATTATTCCACAAAAGGAAAACAGAAGGAACATTGCCAAACTCATTCTATGAGGTCACCATCATCCTGATACCTTAGCCACACAAAAACTCAACAAAGTAAGAATTTCAGACCAATTTCCCTTAGTAACATTGATGCAAAAATAATCAATAAAATACTCACAAACCTAATCCAAGAACATATCAAAAACATTATTCACCATGATGAAGTAGACTTCATCCCAGAGATGCAGGGATGGTTCAACACACAAAAAAAATCCATCAATGTAATACATCATATAAATAAACTGAAAGAAAAAAACATATCACATCATTAAATGCTGAAAGAAGCCTTTGACAAAATCCAACATCACTTCATGATAAAAGTCTTGGAGATATCAAGGGTACAAGGCTGTACTGGCTTGTTTTAGGTCAACTTGACACAACCTGGAATTATCACAGAGAAAGGAGCTTCAGTTGAGAAAATGCCTCCACGAGATCCAGCTGTAAGGCATTTTCTCAATTAGTGATCAAGAGGGGAGGGCCTCTTGTGGGTGGTACAATCCCTGGTCTGGTAGTCTTGGGTTCTATAAGAAAGCAAGCTAAACAAGCCAGGGGAAGCAAGCCAGTAAGTAACATCCCTCCATGGCCTCTGTATAAGTTCCTGCTTCCAGACCTGCTTAAGTTCCAGTCCTGACTTCCTTTGGTGATGAACAGCAACATGGAAGTGTAAGCTGAATAAACCCTTTCCTCCCCAACTTGCTTCTTGGTCATGATATTTGTGCAGGAATAGAAACCATGACTTAGACAAAGGCCTATGCCTAAACACAATAAAGACAGTATACAGCAAGCCAATGGCCAACATCAAATTAAATGGAGACAAACTTAAAACAATTCTACTCAATAAGGAACAAGACAAGGCTGTCCACTCTCTCCATATCTAATCAATATTGTGCCTGGAGTTCTACCTAGAGCAATAAGAAAACTAAAGGAGATCAAGGGAATACAAACTGAAAAGGAAGATGTCAAAACACCATTATTTGTAGATGATAATAGTAGTATATATAAGTGGCCCTAAAAATTCTCCTAGGGAACTTATACAGGTGACAAACACTTTCAGTGAAGTTCATGGGAACCAGCTTAACTAAAACAAATCATTAGCCCTTCTATATACAAATGACAGACTGAGAAAAGAAACAGGAAAATACTACCTTTCACAACAGCCTTACATAACATAGAATAATATCTTGGTGTAACTCTAACCAAGCAAGTGAAAGACCTATATGACAAAAATGTCAAGTCTTTGAAGAAAGAAACTGAAGAAGGTATCAGAAGATAGAAAGATCTTCCATGCTCATGGATTGGCAGGATTAACATAGTGAAAATGGCCACCCTACCAAAAGGAATCTACAGACTCAATGCAGTTCCCATCAAAATTACAACACAGCTCTTTCCAAAACTTTAAAGAGCAATTCTCAAATTCATATGGAACAAAAAACCCCAAGATAGTGGAAACAGTTCTGTACAATCAAAGAACTTGTGGAGGTATCACCATTCCTGAATTCAAGCTGTACTACAGAGCAATAGTAATAAAAACCACATGGTATTTCCATAAGAACAGACAGATTGATCAGTGGAATAGAATTGAAGACCCAGAAATAAATCTACACACCTGTAGACACTTGGTTTTTAACAAGGAAACCAAAACCATAAAACAGGGAAAAAAGAAAGCATCTACAACAAATGGTGCATTTAGAAGAATGAAAACAGTGCACAAAACTCAAGTCCAAGTGGATCAAAGACCTCAACATAAAACTGGATACACTAAACCTCACAGAAGAGAAAGTGGGCAATATCCTTGAACAAGTTGGTTCAGAAGACAACTTCCTAAACATAACACCAACAGCTCAGGCACTAAGACCAATAATCAATAAATGTGACCTCATGAAACTCAAAATCTTCTGTAAGACAAAGGACACCATCAATAGGACAAAATGGCAGCCTATAAAATGAGCAAGGATCTTCACCAGCCCTACATCTGACAGAGGGGTAATATTCAAAATATATAAAGAACTCAAGAAATTAAACATGAACAAACCAAGTAACATAATTTAAAAATGGGGTACAGACCTAAACAGAGAACTCTCAACAGAAGGATCTCTAGTGGCCAATAAGCACTTAAAGAAATGTTCAATGTCCTTAGTCAAGAAATGCAAATCAAAATGACTCTGAAATTCCATCTTACACCTGTCAGAATGGCTAAGATCAAAACCTCAAGAGACAGCACATGCTGGTGAGGACATGGAGCAAGGGAAACACTCCTTCATTGCTGGTGGGCATGTAAACATGCACAACCTCTTCAGAAATCAATATGGTGGTTACTCAGAAAACTGGGAATAGTTCTACACCAAGACTCAGCTATACCACTCCTAAGCATATAACCAAAAGATGCTCCACCATACCACAAGAACCTTCGCTCAATGATGTTCAAAGCAGATTTACTGGTAATAGCCAGAGACTGGAAACCACCTAGATGTCCCTCAAAGAATAGATAAAAAAAATGTGGGTTTTACACAACGGAATACTATTCAGCTATTAAAAACAAGGGCATCATGAAATTTGTAGTCAAATGGATGGAGCTAGAAAATGTTGAGGTCCATGGAATCATCTCATAAACCACACAAACACTGGTCTCAGTCAGACAGGGATAGTTTATTGAGCATATGCCCCAGGACTGATCCACCAGGGCCTTGGTCCAGATTCAGGAACTGAACCATGACCCCAAGTTAAGATTCTACAAAGCCTTTTAAGCTCAAGACCTATGAACATCTGTGACAAGTTATTCCACCAATCAGGATTTAGAAACAGGGGGTTCCTTAGGCACATGTCTTTATTGTACACTTATCCTGCTCCCATTGCATTGGGATTCAGCTGAGGCAGGGGACTTGCCTTGTCTAACATTACTTTCCTAACTTGTCTACCAGAATGGGACTAGTCTTGTCTAACATTCATGTCCTAACTTACCAACCAGGATGTCAGTTACCCACATACAAGTCTCTTGTTCTCAGAGATGTTTTGGGAGCCTAAACTTTACTAAGCCATTATTCAAAACGGAAGTCTTATTCCAAATAGTTTCTTATATTGGTGCAGGTGTCTCTCCTAGGTTGGTATCTAACCCAGGGGCAGCTTACATCATAAAAGCTTACACACCAGTGCAGGAAATGAAGCTGGGGGTTGGCTTGGGCCCAAGCTGATTGTGGGTAACTATACAAGGCAGTTCTACTGACTTCTATCATGATTGGTTTCCAAGGGGACAAAACACAACAGAATATGTAATCAACTTGGCATTAGAAAGTTTCCTGGTAACAGCAGAAACATATAAGAAACATTTTACCTAGACTTTAACATTTTACCTAGGCCTTAACATTACATTAGGGCCTTAATATTTGACCTAGGACTTAACAGAAAATATCATCCTGAGTGAGGTAACCCAGACCCAGAAAGACATGCACGGTATGTACTCATTTATAAGTAGATATTAGCCATGACCTAAGCATTTATTAATAAATAATTAGTCTCAGACTTGTTATTTCTGGGAATTAAGTGACCAGGAGGAAAAAAAAAACTTAGATTATTTTATATAGGCTGTATCTCTGGAACATAACACAAGCCCTTTCTTCTGTAGATTGTTTTATTTTTGTTGTTTGTGGTGGTGGTGATTCTTTTTCAGTTCTCAAGGACTAAACCATAAACCAAAGAGTACACATGGAGGGACCTGTGGCTGAAGCCGCATATGTAGCAGAGAATGGCCTTATCTGACATCAGTGGGAGGGGAGGCCCTTGGTCCTGTGGTGGCTCAATGCCTCAGTGTAGAGGAATGCCATGGCAGTGAGATGGGAGTGGGTAGATGGGGAGCACCTCATAGAAGCAGGGGGAGGGGAGTGTGATAGGAGGTTTGCAGAGGGGAAACCCGGAAGGCGGATAACATTTGAAATGTAAATAAATTTTAAAATAAATAAGTAAAAAAGGATTTCCAGCATGCCCTCTCTATGGACTGTTAAGTTTTACGTTAAAAAGAATTTAAATCTGAGCGTTGTTCAGATGTTTCAGTGGTAAGGATACTTGCTGCTCTTCCCAAGAACTGGAGTTTGGTTCCCAGCATCCATGTCAGGCAGCTTCTAATTTTGTGTAACTCTAGCTCTGACCTCTGACTCCCAAGGATGCCTGTACTCACATGCATAAACTACAGGTAGAAACACATACTGCACATAATAAAAACAACAAAAATACATCTTTTAAAAATATAAACATAACTCCCTAACATAACTCCCAACCCTCAAATGTACCCTTGATATCTCAGAAGACAGGTCAGAAGCCATTCTTCAGCCACTGAGATGGGCAGATGCCACCCACCTTCTCAGCAAAGCATCCTTACACCTAACTGCTCCTGGTAGAAGTGGTACTGTGCTGCCTGGATCACCTTTCAAAACAGAAGACCTTTTTCCCCTAGCCATGAGTACTGGTGGGTAACAGCATTCACATGCCAGCACTTTGAATGACAAAAGCTTTCAGGGCAGACTTCCAGGAATAGACAAGCACCAGGGATGGAGACTCAGCATCCCTGACCCAACACAGGCTAGCTCAGAAGTTACAGCTCCAGCTATCCTTCTGGAGACTGACCAATCAGGGGCTGGCCCATGACAGCCCTTGCCTCTCTTCATACTGATTCTTTCCAGTTACTGGACTATATCAGAGCACAGGAGGAATTCTAAGTAAAACTAAGAAGGTTCTTGGAAGGAAGAACCTTTATTTTGTTCATTAAAATCTAACTACGATGCCTGTAACCCAGGAATTTTTAATTCTATCAAACTGAATCAAAACATTCTCCCAAATGGCAAGAAATAAAAGCATGTTTTGCCTATTAGGATACGCCTAACCTTACCTGAGATTGAAATCTAAATAGAGCAATGTTTATCTCACCTACTGCGGTTCAGTCAGAGTTCACAGATAGATCATAGTTCAGTCAGAATTCATACATAGATCACAGATAACAAGGAGTCAGAAGGGCCAGCTTGAGCCTCATCCTACCTTTTCCACATCCCCCAGGCCCTCCGTGTCCAGGAGGACCAGGGTGTGCTTTGGTTTGGTGGGGTGTGGCACGCACCACATCCAGATGCCCTTGGTTTCAGACTGAACAGTAGAGCCCAGAGGGAAGCCTGAAGGGAAGAAAAGAGGATGAAAGTCAGGATGTGAATGTCCTGCACAGGTAGCCTTGTGTGCTAAAACGTCAGCGCCCAGCCACCAGTATTGCTGTGAGTGATTCTGAAGGTATTAGGAGTTGAAGTCTAGTAGAGGATGCAGGTAACTAGAGAAGAGGTTTTGAAGGTTATAACTCCCTTCATCGGTTTCTGCCTCCCTCTTCCACACAGCTGGTCCTAAGATCAATGAACCAAGAACTGTAGAGTGAAATCTAAATCGAGATAAGTTCTTCCTCATTGAGGGTTCTTCTCGGTTGTTTTGGTCACAGCTTTGAAGAAGTACAAAGAGGGGAGATGTGCCCACGAAGAGCGGAAGTCAGCAGCAGAATGGACAGCGTGCTGTACCTCAGCACTTGAAATGGTGCCCCATCTTGCCTCAAGAATGTCTTCCTTTATAAGTCATACATGTCAAGCTATTGGGAACACTTAATATGAGAACGAAGCCACGCAAGCGCTCCAGATGGAAACAAAGAGCCATCCACAAGGCACAAAACATGGATCTCTCTGGCACCTGCCCTGAGAGTATTTGGAGCAGCCATGGCTGTACACACCTCCAGTCCTTATAGGCAGGAGACACACACAGGATGATTGCCAGTAATTCGAGAACACTAGGACCCTATAGCTAGAGCCAGGTCAACCAACAAGACTTCTCAAACAAAACAAAACAAAAAAAACCCAAACAACAACAACAAAAAAAAACAACAATAACAAAACCCACAAAGGTATTTTTTACAAATGGTGGGGAAATGGCAAGACAGAGACACATGAAAAAAATAAAAAAAGGAAATAGTTGCAATAGTTTTTGAATTCAGGATGATCAAAGACAGAAGTGTGCAGCTAAAAAAAGGATTTAAAGTTCTTTTTAAAGTTTTTCCAAGACTTACTTATTTCTAAATAAACAATTCTTATGATTTATATATTTCATTTTATGAGTATGAGAATTTTGCCTGCGTGTATGTAAGTGCACCGTGCCCATGCCTGGTGCCCACTAAAGTCAAGAAAAGAGCATCGAATCCTCTCGGGCTGGAGTTACTAAACAATTTAAGTCACTATGTGGGTGCACGGACCCAAACCTTGGCCGCATGAACAGCCAGAGGTCTCAGCCACTGGGCCATCTCTCCAGCTCTACCTTTGAGATTTTTTTTTTTTTTTTTTTTTTTGGTTTTTTGAGACAGGGTTTCTCTGTGTAGCCCTGGCTGTCCTGGAACTCTTTCTGTAGACCAGGCTGGCCTCGAACTCAGAAATCCGCCTGACTTTTCTATCCTGATGGAAATATTTTATTGGAAAAGGAAAACCTGCCCTATGAGACGGAAGACTGAGGCGCAGGATCCCATTGTTTAGGGCATGAGAAAAGGCCCCATCTTGAGGACTCGTAGGGGAGATTTTCTTTAACAGAATAGAAGGAAAAAGTGCAGGAAAGATTATTGTGGAGCAGTAATTAAAGAATGCAAATTAGCATGAGAGGGCAGTTTTGCTGTCCTTTGTTATACTTGGGAATAAGAATTAAGGAAATGCAACAGAGAGACAGTCAAGCCTTTGGCTGGTACCCAGCGTGCTACTCACCGTGATTTTGTCCAGCCAGACAGTTCATCAAATAGGACTTCCCTGTACGGTACAATCCAACAATAGCCACGACTACCACTGGCTGAGAAATCTTGTCCAGAATCTCTATGGCTTTCCGGTTCACCGACAGCTGTCCATTGTGGTTTTCCACCAGACATAGGGGAGCCGTTTGTAGTTGGGTCATAGTAACCTGCTAACCTAGAAGAATCTACGATAGGACAAAGAGTGTGGTCATTCTCTGCCTCAATAGTCATCCAACGGCTCAGAGGCTAGGACCCGTGGTGACCTTTGTAGGTTTCCTGTTGGCAGCTTGTAGCCTCACGTGGCAGCACTGGTAACCTTGCATCTGCAAGTAAGAGGCCCTCCTTCTCTTTCTTCATTATTCTTCAAAGTTCTAAAGAAGCTTTGGTAACACATGGGCTGCTCTCATCTATAAAGTTTTAATTCAACGGAATAAAATCCAAATGACAGTGGCCTTCATCAAGGTCACTACATGCTATATGCTAAGCCTTGTAATGAACACTTTTAGTATATGACCTTGAAAAATCTGGAAGTACTTACAAGTTATGGATTATTGTACCCATGCTGCAAATGAGAAAAGCAACTTTCCAAAACCATAACAACCCAGCAAAATGGCAGACTCTAAGCCCTTGGTCTCTCTTTAGATTTTAAAATGGCTGAAAATATGAAGAATCTTTGAAAGACACTCATGAATTACACAAACACTGAGGTGCACAGCTGAATAAAGGGTAGGAATTACACGTGTATTTGTTTGTTTGACTTTTTACTGTCTACCTGCACCCCACTTGACACAGGTTCTGTCTGAGGGAAGCAAAGCAGAGCTTAATTGCAACAGGCTATCCTGTGGTTAACCTGGTCTCAGTTTTACATAACTTGGATTTCAAGTAGGGATTATTTTTTTGAACCTGAAAGCAAAATCTTAACATGAGCAAATAAATAGAAAAAAATCTACTTTGTAAAATTAAGAACTTTTGTGCACCAAAGGATTCTATAGAGTGTGAAAAGGCAACCCGAGAATGGGTGAAGACTACTTGTAAATCACACATGTGATAAAGAGTTACTATCTTAAGCAAAGTAGCTTTACAGTTCATCACAGACAATTTAGTTTTAAACCGAGATAAGACTGGGTTAGATATTTATGCAAAGAAGGTTTACAAACTTCCATATGCACACAAGATAATATTCGATATTGCTAATCACCTTGTAGAAGAAAACTCTAAAAAAAAAAAATTTTTTTTTAATTATTTGAAAAAGATGCAACATATAAATTGGGAAGTATCAGAGTGAAAGGTGAAGTGTGGAAACATGGAAGTAAAATGCAGAAACTTTTCATTACACGATTCTTAGCCAGGCTTGGGGACCTGGTGTAAAAAGTCTATAGTTGTTAGTTGTTTTAAAAAGTCCGACTGACCACAGTTCAGAACAGACCACTCCAGACCACACGGTTCCAAGGGGGAGGAGGTTTATTCAGGAGATAGGGCGAAGGTGGGGGAAAGAAGGTGGAAGAAGAAGAGAGAAGAGAAGTAGAGACTGGCCATGACCACGTGGAGAGAGAGGAAGGGGGGAGGGGACAGAGAGGCAAGAGGGTAAGAGAGAGGGTAAGAGAGTAAGAGATTAAGAAAGAGAGGAGGGGGCAAGCAGCCCCTTTTATAGTGGGCCAGGCCTACCTGGCGGTTGCCAGGTAACTGTAGAGGAGGAGTTTAGACAGAATACTAACAATAGTAACATGGTCACGTGAGATTTGGCTTCTCAATAGCTCACTGAGGCTAAGGCTTGCTTTGAGCTAACATATGTACTTATTTGAAATTGTCTGCTTAGTTTTGCTTATGTTTGCAGTTCAAGCAGGAATGAGGCTATTTTAATGAGGTTGGTTTGTTGCTCAATAATTCTTCAGACCAGTGTACATTATAATGTGGCTTTGACAAACATTGAGGAAGTGCCAATCAAACCACAAGGCACCACTTCATACCCAGGACAGCTACTGTAGAAAGCAAAAGCAAATCAATGTAACTAGGATTTAAACAGCTCGGGTGTCTGTACTTTGCAGCTAAGAACACAGAATATTACCTCATGGAAACAGTCCTGGCTTCTGATAAAATGAATAGTTATGTTTGATCTAACAGTTCTTCTTTGATTACATACAACACACAAACAAAGTTGCAAACAAGCATTGAGTGAACCTTTGAGCTGTAATGATCACGGCAGCTGTACTCACAATACCCACAAGATAGAAACAGCCCAGTCTCCCACCAACAGATCATCAACAGATATATACATTAACATGGTGTGCTAGCACACACAATAGAGTATTAGTCAGACAGAGAAAGAAATAAAATTCTACTGCACACCACTTTATAGACCTCCATAGACTTAAAGCCAGCCACAGACCCCTGCAGACCAGACAACACATAACCTGCCTCCCCTGCCCTTCCCTCAGTCCCAGATGAACACAAGGACATTATGCCAAGGAAGGAGAATGTGCAGAATCCCGAGATGTTAGATACATGTGACATCACTGGATTCCAGCCAGGCTCTCTGCAGCTTAGTCCTATGAATGAGATAAGATGTGTAGCCCAAACAAAATGCACATAGCCCTAGGTGATCTTTGTATCACAATACAACCTAAAGATCAAAAGAGAACTTGGCTACCTACTGACGCTTTAAAAAGTCAGTATGGTAGAAACTAAGCTTATTTCCAAATAGATACCTGCCAAGCTTTTATGTTGAATTTTCTTTATAAGGCTCCTCCACAGAAAGACATTCCTCCGATACAACTGCCTGTGAACCAGGGCAAGGAGCTGTTTCTGTGGTCCCAGCTGTGTGGGGACCAGGGCTCTTCCCACAATACATCCAACAGAACAGGACAGCCAGGAGTGTCAGGCTGCCACTTTGTATGTCTTTCATCAGAGGGAGGAAGAATCCTCTCCTCCCTAGACCTAAAGCCAGCCACAGACCCCTGCAGAGAGCACACAGCCCACCTCCCTTCTCCTTCCCTCGGTTGCCACTTTGAATTGGAAATCAAGTGGAGGTCCAGACTAAGTTGCTTCTTAAAGAAAGGAAAAGTAAATATACCTGGTCCCCACTGCACAGGTCCAAGTGCAGTTCTTGGCTGCTGCTGCCTCCTTAGGCTCACCTCTGCACTCCTCTTTCCGGCTCTCTTTGCTCCTCTTTTATGTGAGCTGACCACACACACACACACACACACACACACACACACACACACACACACACTCAAAACAACTTCAGGGAAAACAAAACTGAAAGTAAAGTAAACCAAAGCCTTGTTTACTTGGCCAAGGCTGGAGGGGGAGGTCAGAGGATGCTGGCTGTCAGAAAAAAAAAAAAAAACTCTGTTGCAGTCAAGGGACAGCAGGCCTCCACAGCAGAAAGCATTTATATCCTCTTTCCTTGAAACCCGTCTCCAACTTCCCCCAGCCTTCTTGGCACATAAAAAGCACAGTAAACCCAGGTAACCATCAGTGGAAATTACACAATCCCGGACACAATCCGGGACTATTGCAAGTGTGCTTCTCTCTAGGGGAAATTCCCAGTGCTTCCTAAGCAAAGAGCGTTAATGTTTTAAACACCCTTTTCCTAAAACAGAAACCGGCAATATTGACATTTCTTCTAGGCTCCGCCCCACAGTTACTTGGCAACAGCCAAATGTTGCAGACTCACTATAAAAGGGGCTTGTCACGAGCACTTATTCCCAGACTGCCAGTTGATTCTGGCAGGAAGTGACCCGGGATTACTACACACAGAGAGTCGTTGTCTGGTCTTTCAATTGCTTTAATCTCTAATTTAGATTCATATATTACGGTTATCGAACACCAAATAAGAGCAATACACACTAATGCAATTGCAGCTACAGTCCACATATCTTAGTCAGCCGTTCTCGGCTCAGGTTCGGGCTCAGACTTCTTGGGCACCTCTATTGGTCTCAAGCTGCTGTCTCAGTGGGTCTTGTTCCACCGGCAATATCCAGTGCGGTGGGGTATCGGATGATATCGTCCAGCGGTAGTTGTGCTCAAGTCGGTTCTAGTTGGAGTCCGGACTAGCGTGGATTCGGGAGGCTAGTCATGCTGGACTGGCAAGTGGACTTTTTGCTGGGGTTTTTTATACTCTCAACTTAGGTTGGGGCGTTTCCTATCTTTCACAGCACACTTTATCACTCTAAGTCACATAGCACATCTGGCTTTACTCTTTTTATCTACTGTCTATGCTAGGTCCATGTGGACCTTCACAAATGCTCCTTACAGGCTGCTTGTCCCCTCCTCACTCTCTCTTGCTCAGGTCTTCCTCTCTTCCTTTCTTACCCTTTCTTCTCCGTCCCTCCTTCCTCTTCCTCCTCCTCCTCATCCCCACCTCTCTCCCTTTCCCTGTCTCTACTACACCCTCAACTCCCCCTCTCCATGTTGATGTGTTTATAAAAAGATAAAGAGATAAAGAGAATGTGTTCTGTGGGTGTGTGGAGAGAAGGGGATGTCTCAGCGGGCCCATGCAGAGGCATCTCTTCCCCCTGAGGGACCAGTCACACACTAGTATAGTATAGAATAGAATAGAGTTTATTCAGGACATGGGAAGGGGAGCCAGGAGGGTAGTAGAGGCAGAAAGAGGGAGAGAGAGAGAGAACGAGAGAGAAGGGGACAGGGTATAATGGGCCAGGCCTATCTGGCTGTTGCCAGGTAACTGTGGAGGTGGAGTTTAGAAAGAATACTAACACATGTCCTAAAGAAACTCTATTCTATACTATTCAATCTCGTGTAGCTGGTCCCTCAGGAGGACAGGATGCCTCGACATGGGCCCACAGAGGTACCCCCTTCCACCTCACCCTATCACGCCTCCACCAAACGTATTCCTGGCTTCTTTTTCTTTTTTATAAAACAGTCAATCTAAAAACTATTTTAAAAAGAAGTAATTAGAGAATAATAAGTAAAAGTTGTGTTCAGGGGCAGTGGGGGAGCTAAGAAAACTCACTTCAGATATGGAAGCTTAAAAATGAGAGCTTTATTTTCTGCACTTTTAGGGAGGCAGCCAGTCTGGGATCTGAACTTTGTCCTCTATGGGAGACTGATGTGTTTTGACACGAAGGATTAAACAAGGGAGTTCCCATTGGAAGCTGGGCCATATCCAGGCTCCTGTCTTCAAGGTCCTTAATTCATTCTCCTAGACATTAATTGCAGAGCTCAGCTGCATGGAGGTAATTAGGGCATAGCAGGCAATTGGTTATATATTTTTATAACTTATGTACATTGGCTTAGATAACAGAAATTTCTATATTCTTTACAAGTTAACAGACAATTAAGAAAATGTTTGGAGAAGTGAGAGAGGGGTTCGCTCCTAGGCCTGGGGACATGGACTTGTTTGACACTGCCAGCAAGATGGAGAAGCTGTCCCCAAGATGGCTGGACTCAGACAACTGTCTCCTCACACACTGTCCCTGAGATGGCTGGACTCAGACAATTGTTTACAACAGAAGCTGTTTAGCTAGAGGGAATTCCCCAGCTAACCCTAGGACCTGGGACAATCACACAGACACACACACCTCAAAAAACAGAAACAGAGACACATAGACAGAAACAGATAGGCACACACAGTGATAGACACAGGGACAAACAGATTCACAAGACAGCCTTCAGGCAAGCACAAATTCAGACTCATACAACAGACATCCAAAGGACAGATGGGATAGTCAGGAAACACCTTGAATCATTTCTAATTCATTCCACTGTAGTTAGCTTTACAAACAACAGAGTAATCTGATACAAATTATTTTCCTGCACAAAAGTTTTATTTTCTGTTGTGGTTAGGATAAAGTACTTATCTGTCTGCAAGATCTGCAAGGCTGGCTCCTGGAATCATCTCCCTTTACCTCAGCTTCAACACTTGATCTCTCCCAATAAACAGCAAAAACATCAAACTCACCTCCAAACAAAAGTACCACATAGGGGCTGGTGGGATGGTTCAGTGAGTAAAGTCACTTGCCACCAAGCCTGATGACCTGAGTCTATGCTTGGGACCCACATGGTAGAAGGAAAGAGCCAGTTCCCAAATGTTTCCTCAATCTTCCAGATGTGTGGAGGATGAAAACAACCATAAAAAATAATTAATGCTACATACTGTGGGGAGTGAAGTGTGTGCATGAAGTTGTGAGTGGATACATATTGTTGGCATGAACCAGCCACGTCAAGGACTAAAGTCTCAGGCCCATGAGAAAAGCTTTCATCTGGTTTGACTGCTGTTGATCATGTGTTAGAAAATGCCCACCGTGACTTTGTCCCTTACCCTCCCCTGGATGCTTACCACCTGGAGACTCCTCCCTGCAGAGAGTGCTCCTACATAGATGGCCTAAACCTCCCTCTATGCTCAACCATTTATGATAACCCCAACCCTGTGTTCAGCTGTATATAATAACCCCAACTCCTTGCTTATCTGTATGTAATAATCCTGTCTCCTAGTTTATATGTATCTAATAACCCTGCCTCCTTGTGCAGCTCTATACAATAAGCCTGCCTCTTCTATATAGATGCTTGTATTGCAAATGCTAATTATATTCTTCAAAAAACTGTTTGCATGAGAGTGTCTGCACGTAGCTTCTGGGAACTTGTCCCTAGTTGGTTCTGATTGGTGAATAAAGATGCCAATAGCCAATAGCTGGGGAGGACAGACATAGGCTGGATTTTAGGATTCCTGTGTCTTTACCTCATTTCCTTCCCGTTACTGCTGCTATAGTACACAGACATTACTACCATCTGTGTGACTAGCCAATCAGCATGCTGATCTCTCAGCTCTAACAACTATACTCTTCCAGAAACACTTCAGCCAAACAGAAATCCCTAATGTTTACAAAGCCTGGTATTTAATTTTACATGTTATATTTCCAACAGAAGTCAATGTATTTAGTGACGGACTACTCCTGTGATGGCCGTCTGGTTCCCCGTCAAGAGGTCCAGTTATAAAAAGGAATATTTCTCCTCTCTCCTCTCCCCTGTCCCTTCTTTCCCCCTCCCCTCTCTCCTCTCTTCCCCCTCTCCCCTTTCCCTTCTCTCCCCTCTCCCCTCTCTCCTCCCTCTTCCCTCTCCTTTCTTCCTCTCCCCTGTCTTCCCTCTCCCTTTTCCCCTCTCCCTTCTCTCCTCTCTCTCCTCTCCCTTCTCCCTCCCCTTTCCCTCTCTCCCCTTCTCCCCCTCCCCTCTTCTCTCTCTCCTCTTCTCTCCTCCTCCTCCTCTTCTCTCTCTCTCTCCCACCACAGAGAAATCACCACTTTAATTACAACAAGGTCAGGAGCCTTCATACAGTTCATATTCCTGATGTATGATAATTGTGCTTTTGACGCCTTCATAGGGCATTTGGAGACAGAAAGTAGAGGTTCCCCTTGCTGAGACTTCAAAACTCACCATAAAGTTGAGCCCTCGGTTTTGAAACACATATAGAGACTTGTTTTTAAAGGCTATTAGGATGGAAAAAACACTGCATACGAGTATAAATTGTGTGCTTTCTAGTACTCAAATCTTGGGATTGGTACGGCAGGCTTCTGCTATTTTTTGAAACAGTGATATATGTTGACGTGTCATCAAGAACATTACCGTCACTATCATTATCAATATCAAGCTGTGATAGCTTTTATTTCAAGCACTGTTTGTGAAATAGATTTAAATGACTGAATCAGAGAAATACATTCATCACTGTAAGCCCATTGCATCTTGATCTCTCCAGGTGAAGCCACAGTCTGGATTCTCATGAACCTTTCAGAAGCCATTTCATTCATGCACTGATGAGTTTCCTTGTGATTGTTGCATGTTATTTTGACATACTTCATCTGCTAAAGTATCTTTGAGCCCACTTAATATGAGAGCATAAGAAATTCTACTGAGACTGTGTTTCCTGACTACATAGTATTCAAGTGTTGGCGTATATTAAAGTTTTAGATTATCCATATTAATCAATGACATTCAAGTCATTATAAATTTGTTACCATGACAAGTAATAACTCAGTGGAGCTTTTCCATATGATGTTGCAAACATCATCTGCCGAGACATACGTGCATTTGCTCAAGCTCCTTGGCAAGGATGGTGTTCTTCTGTAGGCTAGAGCTACAGAAGGGCCTGGCAAGGCAGAAAGGCTCACACCCAGGGCTCTCAATACTACAAGCATAATATCCAGAGACCTCAGTGTGCCTGGCTGGCACTTTGTACCTGTCACTGGCGGAAGAGTTCAGACAGCTTTCCCAGAATTACAGCCAGCCAGAGTCTCCTGTAGACTAGACGACTGGCAACCTGCCTGCTATGAGCGAGAAGATAGATGCATGTAGTTAGTATAATAAATGTTGTCTTTTATTATACTGAGGGTATTACACAATGTTCACACTCAAAATTCCTAACTGCAGTCCTAAGCTGTAGTCATGATGCCTACTGAACAGTGATTAAACAGTCTAAAAGTAATGCTTTGCTTTGCACATTTGAAAAGATGCCACCTTGATTTGCCCTGCAAGTGGGGAAAGTTTTGTTATTTTATTTTATTTTGGTTTGGGTTATTGGTTTGTTGTTTGTTTGTTTGTTTGTTTGTGTTTTCTGGTTTTTTGATTGTTAAGATTTTAACCCTTAAAGAGTTTGGTTAAAAACTGGCTTTGACCTTTAGATAAGATGTATTGCCAGGATATATTGAGCATCTGTGCTACTCAAGGCTACTCACCTGTATGATGTATTTTAGCTGAAGGCTGGGTCCAGTATTTAATAGAAATCTTTGATTTGAAAGTTAGGATCCTGGGAAAATTTCTCCAGCTGCAGGGCAGATCAAGGTGGGGTCTCTGCAGATGTGCAGAGATGTGTCATGGGGTTCTAGATAGGACTGTGTCTGGAACAGTTCTGTGTGATGTCACTGAGTCCTGGCTATCAGGTACAGCCTTGAGTGTGGTAAGGGTCCTGTCTAAGCTATTTTTACGTGTCTAAAAGGCGTATTTTTCTAGACTCATTGCAAGAAGATAGATACACATAGTTAGTATAACTAAAGTTACATTTCATTATCCTAAGAATTATTACATAATGTTTACACTTTAAATTTTTAACTACAGTGCTAAGTCTATCTCTCCAAAGCTGCTCACTTACCTGTACAATACATCTTAGCTAAAGGTCAAATCCAGTTTTTAACAAGACTCTTTAATTTAAGGGCTAAAATCCAAAAACAAAAACAAACAAAACAAAAAGAAAGAAAAAAAACCCCACCCACTTGCAGGGGAAATCAAGGTGGCATCTTTTCAAACGTACAAAGCAAAGCACTGCTTTTAGTCTGTTTTTATACTGACCAGTAGGTGTCATGGGGTTCTGTCTGATTATCTTCAGTAAGACATGTGTTTTAATTTCCTCTTGGTCATAAGTTCAGTCTTCATTGACAAACCATAACATAACAGAGTTATCTTTTACTATCATTTTCCCTCATCCACCTCATAACCCAACATTTGAAAATTTTGCACTTCCAAGGGCACCAGACTGAAAGAAATTCTCCAAGCCAGCCTTGGCAGATTTCCAAGTATCACCGCACATTATTAACTCTTAGTGGTCAGAGCCTTAATTGTCATTAGACTCAAGAAAAATTTTCAGGCTAAAGATGCTGCAGTTATTATTTAATTTCTGCCATAATAAAATGTTTATATCTTTGTAGGATTTATTTATATGTCTAAACTTGATATTCTTTTGATCCTTGGTCATATGTCATGACACTGGGTCTGCACAAGCTAACTTTTCTAAGAAGGGGAGGTCTTAATACTTCATTCTTTTATCATTTATCCAAAGCATTCCTTCTCTATCAATATAAGCCCCTGGTAGAGGAGAGATAACTACGGTCACTCTAGCTTTGTTGCTGTATATTTTCCTTGAGGGGCATACCATAAGAGCCCCCAATCTTATATACCACGTAATCACCCAAGCCTGTAGTAGGAAGAGACTTTTAATTTGATCTGCTCCCAACTCCTCTAGCCCACTGAATCTTGTTTACCTTTGTTCTGATTATCTTCTTCCTGAGTAAGAACAGGGGCAGATGTTCCAAGATTATCGTGGACTCAGAGCCTCATAAGGAGATCTCTGGCGTCTTTGAGTCACAACCTCCAGGGCATAAGGAAGACCTTCAAGTAGAACCAGAGATGGATTATTTTCCTAAAAGTGGGAGTGGTGATATACTCAGGACTTTCCTGGGAAAGTTTAGAAGTTGTCCTCCTGGTAGAAGGCATAAATGATTCATAATAAATTTCCCATCAGCCCAGTGTCCCCAGGTTGTATGAATATTGTCCCCCAAACATGCAACACATGGAGATCAAAACCAGCATCCCTTGGCTCAGCTTTGCTGGATCTTTGTCAAGCATCTGTGCTGGCTTTATGGCTTTTGCTATTCCCATTAGATACAGCTGAGCCAAGTAAACTCACTAAGTTCTGGTTATTGGGCACAGCCTTGAGTGTAAAAGCCCTAACTAAGCTATTTTTACATGTCTAAAAGGCATTTTTAAAACCAGACTCATCCCCCTGTGTTTGTGGCTCTTCCCTCTGTCACCACAGGGAGTCAGATGAAATCAAGATCAACAGTAAATTGCTTGTAAAATAAACTCACTGATCCCCAGGTCCAAATGCAGTTCTCACCTGCCTGGTTCTCGTCCCCTGTTCTTGTCCAATCGCTTTCCTCTGCTCTTTGCCCCCCTTTATATAAACTGACTGGACTCCAAAGTCATGCACTGCAGCAAACTTGAAAATAAAGTCATCTAGATGCTGTTAGCAATGAAGTGTGATGGTTCCATAACCTTTGAGGCAGAGACGGGATGAGATCCCAACAGACCTCCACTCCTGTCTCACAGCTGCAAATGCAGTCCCAGTATCAACTGTCCTACCCATCAGCTTTTGAAGATTCTTCTACACACATCCCCACATCAGGCTAGTTTCCTAGACATACAAGACAAACAGAAATCCATGCACAGACCTAGGCAGAATTGTGTGTCTCAACACTGTAGTAAGGATTTTTTCCTGAGTGGAAATGCCTGAGTGTTTTCTTTGTGAAGAACTTTGAGTATTTTGAATGTGTGTTCTCCAAAACATGGGGTGGGGGTGGGGGATTCATCAAGAAAACATTTTTAGATAAAATAATCAGAGCTGGGAGTGGGTGCATACACCTTTAGTCCAAGCACTCTGGAGGCAGAGGCAGGAAGACAACCAGAGGTGTATAATAGTCCTTGTCTAAATAAAACAAACCAACAACAGGGTATTTCCCCAATACCCTATAGTTCCCTGGACTGAGAACTGCCTCAGGGGTCTGTAAATGTTTCCTGCTTTCAGGCTGGGCATGTGAAAATGGGCATGCTGTCACACCTTGGAGAAAAGCCTAACCAAAAGAAAAGAGTACTCTAGGCAGATATATTGAGTCTTGAAACCCATCATCAACTTGACAACTCTGCACAGTGGTTAAAGAACAGAGAGAGTTCTGTACAGTGGTTAGAGACTGTAGCATCTCTGCACAGTGGTTAGACTGTGACATCTCTTCACAGTGGTTAGAGACTGTGACATCTCTGCACAGTGGTTAGAGACTGT
>JADRCG010009760.1:857943-886258 GCA_019844195.1 Rhabdomys dilectus
CCCATAAACAGCATGGTGGCAGAGCCCATAAACAGCATGGTGGCAGATCCCATAAACAGCATGGTGGCAGAGCCCATAAGCAGCATGGTGGCAGATCCCATATGCAGCATGGTGGCAGAGCCCATAAACAGCATGGTGGCAGATCCCATAAACAGCATGGTGGCAGATCCTATAAACAACATGGTATCAGAGCCTATAAGCAGCGTGGTTACAGAATGTATAAACAGCATAGAGGCAAAGCCGATAAGCGGCATGGTGGCAGATCCCATATGCAGCATGGTGGCAGAGCCCATAAACAGCATGGTGGCAGAACCTACAAGCAGCATGGTTGGAGAATGCATAAACAGCCTAGTGGCAGAGCCCAGAAGCAGCATGGTTGCAGAATGCATGAACAGCATAGTGACAGATCCCATATGCATCATAGTAGCAGAGCCCATACGCTGCATAGTAGCAGATCCCATAAACAGCATGGTGGCAGAGCCTATAAACAGCATGGTTGCTGAGCCCATAAACAGCATGGTGGCAGAGCCCATAAACAGCATGGTTGCAGAATGCGTAAACAATGTGGTTGGAGAATGCATAAACAGCATGGTTGCAGAACACATAAGCAGCATGGTGGCAGATTCCATATGCAGCATGGTCACAGAGCGCATACGCAGCATGTTTGCAGAGCACATAAACAACATGTTTGCAGAGCACCTAAGAAGCATGTTTGTAGAACACATAAGCAGCATGGTCACAGAGCACATAAACAGCATGTTTGCAGAGCACATAAACAGCATGTTTGCAGAGCGCATAAGCAGCATGATTGCAGAACGCATGAGCAGCATGGTTGCAGAGGACATAAGCAGCATCATTGTTGCAGAGCCCAAGAAATGATGATACCTTGTATTTATGTCAGAAGCAAAACCAACAAGAGTGAATTTTGTTTAACAATACCTTGCTCTACGAAATCATCGTACTTTCATTTTTACCGTGCCGGGTGATTGCATAGTAAGTTTATACTTCTTAGCAGACTAAAGATCTGACAGGATCCCCAACAGAACAGTTCAGAGAAACGGGATCTGTTATCTAAGACACAACGGCCACGTTTCCCCCAAGCCAGTCATTACGGATTGCCATTGTTTCTATGAGAACATTTACTAGCATGGACAGAATAACTTCACTCTGCTCTCCACTCAACAGGGCTGGGTGAGTTACTCATGTTTCAAATTGGCCAGTCCCACTACAGGAAAATACATTTACATAAAAGATTAGATCAGTTGCCAGACAACAAATTGAAGACTTACCTCTTGAAATCCCTCTTAGTGTGGCTCTGATTAAATTGATGTTGCCAAGGGAATGTACTTTTAAATGAAATTTTAATAGCACTCCAGCTAACTCCAAAGTGTGTCTCACTGCCCCAGCTCTCAGTGGGATCAGATTTGGTTTCACTTCCTGGTTTGCCCACTCAGCCTGTTCCTGGGAAATATTTAAATAACATAGTTAGGAAAGAAAAAGTTGCTGCCAAGTGGAGGGACGAGTTTTAGTTTGGTTTAGATTTAGTTCATGCTGTCATTCTTTTATTTAAAATAGTTTTCAAATCTTGCATATAAAGTGAAAGGTGTATTATATATAGCGTTGACATACTTGGTTGCTATCACAGTCTGTTCTTGTTCATTCCCTCTTCTGTGACACCTCATCCTGATGGTCTTTCTGTCCGATTCAGTGACTTTTTAAAATTAATTATTTTATTTATTTACATCCCAAATATTGCACTTCTTCCCAGCCCCTCCCTATCAGAGTTCCTAACCCCCTCCCACTCCACTCTACCAGCAGCTCACTGGGACAGATGCAGATACTTACAGCCAACCAATGGACTGAGTTCCGGGACCCCCATGCAGTGATTTTTATAGAACGAAACTTCCTAATGCCTAAACTGGTAAGTCGTGTGCGTGCGTGCGTGCGTGCGTGCGTGCGTGCAATGTCTGGTGTTTTCTTCAATTGCTTATTTTCTTGAGATTGGTTCTTTCACTGAAACTAGAACACACTGATTGGCTAGACTGGCAAGCCAGAAAACTCCAAGGATCCCCCTGTGTTTGCAGGCCACTCACTGTTTCTGACCAAATTTAGAATTTGATGCTTGCCTGGTGGAGCCTTTACTGATAGAGCTATGTCCCAATCACAGTTGTTTAAACTGGGGGAAAAAACAACTCACTGGGCAGTGAAAGTGATGAGGTTTCCTTGTGGTGACACACCCCTTCTGCAGAACTGTTTGGTTAGGCACCAGTTGTGAAACTCATGAAGTGTATGCAGAATTAGCATAATGGCAATTTGGTTTTCCATAGCTTTGACTGTAGGCTGAGTGGCATATAATTAATTTTTCCAGTGATCAACAGCCCAGTTTACTAAGGTGGCACCATGTTTATCAGACAGTTGACAAGGCTCCGAAGGTACTGGTGCCCTTTGGTGTGTGATTTAAATGATTGTGCATGTTAATGCCTTGCATGAAATTTGGCTATTTGTTCTAAAGCGGTATTTGCGCGGTACAATATTTAATTCTACAAAAGTATTCGGATATCTTCTAGTCTAAAATACCACTTAGCAAATTTATTTTATTTCTTAAAAAAAAAAAAAAAAAAAACCAATGTTAAGACTTGAGGAAAATTCTGCTTCCTCAAAATCTAATTGTCTAGTTAAACCATTTGCCAGGCTAATCTGGAAATTTGATTTTTTTTCTACTTGGAATTTTAATTGTGAAATCCATTTATGCTTTACTTCTGGAGATTATCTAATACATACATACATACGTACATATGTACGTACGTGTATATAGATGTATGTATATATAAATATACGCATACTAATATAAAATTAGGCCTCCTATTCTCCGTGTTGGGCTTTTACCAATGAACATTTTCAAATTACTATTCCTGAATGTGTTCTCCGAGATAGTTTCCCATCATTCCATTGCTCAATGACTTTTTACTACATGTAATATCCAGTCTAAATTCTTTTCTGCTTGTGAAAAGTCTTTGTTAATTCCCAAAGTGCTCCCCCAGATAATAATTACTCAGATATCTGTCATGCTTGGGGCTTGAATTCTCAAAATTTATTATCTTGACATTTACGACTTTACTTAATATTTGATCCTAGTCGTCCTTCATCCTTTTTTTCCTCGTGCTTGTCTGAAAGACTCCAGTGCACTCTATCTGTTATCCTGAGTTCACCTTGACCCTCTATTCTGATTTTATTTGGGTCCTTCATGGTGTGCCCCATCAAGTCCCTCGCGAGTGTGCCCCCCAGTCTTTTATGAGAGTGCCCTGATTCTCTGTTGCTTTTCCCTTCACCCCAAGCTGTGCACCCTTGCAGCGACTAATTAGCTCCTACCCAATGTTATGTTGAGACACATTGTATCAATTTCTTCATTTTTTTTTTATATTGTGTCTTCTTTCACCAAAGCACAAATTCCTTCTGAGGCCTGGGTTTGAACTTAGGCTGTCTCACCCACTTCATCACCTGGGATAAGACATTATACTCAGAAGCTCTGTCCTGATTTGTTCTCACGCAGTGTCAGAGTTCGTGTGAGACATGATATTCCTTCACCTTCATTTTGGTGGCCGTTTGGGGACCACCAAGTTGATGGCAGATAAATGACTCCCTATTTCTACCTGCCTGTCTTTCGGCCAGCAATGACTCCATTGTGACATTTTCTGAATGGCTAAAGCTCCACAATAAAAACAGATTGTTTCAAATATAATTTTCTTAGGTCTTTCCACCTTTTGAATATGGCTGCTAAGAAACAGCCTAAGAAAGAGCCATCTTTCTTAGCAGAGATTCCTTTGCTATACGGAGAGGAGAAACTTCAGTCACCAGCAGGAGACCAAGGGAGTCTAGATGTCCTACTCAGCCAGGAGAAAGCCACACACCCATTTAAAAGTCATGAGTTAAACTTCCAAATAGGGAATGTGACTTCTGTCTCATGGAAAACCCTGAAAACTAAAATTCCCAGAGAGAACATGGTTTCTTCCCTAATGAAGCCACGGAGCCCTGACGAGCTCTGTAGCAGAAAGCAGACTTGTGCAGCAGCTGTCTGTCACCTCTCTGCAGATTCCCTTTGTCTTTTCATGAGAAGCTTTCTGTGACTCCCACCTGCCCCAGAGTTGAGGCTGAGCTACCTCCCCACCCACCTTCTTCCCTGAGCTACCTCCCCGCCCACCTTTTTTCTGTTGGCAGGAGGTTCAGTGGGTCTCTGGTCCCTGTGGGTGGGGATCTTCAAATGTCACAAGGAATGTGGGAGATTGAAGGTGAAATGATAAAACAGATAAGCTGTGGGTTTTTGTTCAAGTCAGGAAATCAGTCTACTTTTATCTGCTCATTAATATGCAATGGCTACTTTTGCATAGTAAGCCCTGGGATACACTAATCTGCATAATATATCCTGACCAGACCCTCAGAACTTATTGCTGGTGGGAGGAAAAATCCTTTAATGGAGTGACTACTTACAGGTAATAGGGGCTATGAAAGAAAAGGGCAAGGAGCTACAAGAGCCTGTGGTGATTGGTCAGGGGGGGGGTATCAGAGGAAGCAGCCCCATGGGGAATACACATAGGTAAGCACTGAGACTTAATGGACAGCCTTGTTTACTCCTCCAAGGTGAGTTTGACCTCCCAAGAGAACTTGTGGACACTACTTCAAGGGATAGCCATTTTGAAAATGAACTAGCCCCCTATATCCCCTCAGGAAGGAGGCTTCCTGTGCAGCCTGTGCTGTGTATAGTACAGTAAACAATATCGATTTGGCCTTGGACCCAGTTGCATGCACATACACATGTGCCCCCCCACAACACATATACACACACATAATACATACCCATACATACACATACATATGCACACATGTGTGCTCACAGACATACATGCACACACACATATGTACACACATGTGCAGCCCGGTACTTTGCCTGCTCCTAAGCTATATCCTCTTTAATGAACTGTTAATAATAACTGAATTGTCCTGAGTTTTGGGAGTCACACGACAGTTACTGAACTTAAGGAGGGCATCCGGCAAGGCAGACATGGAGGTAGCAGGGACACCATCAGAAGCAGAGCCCTTAAAACTGTGAAGTAAGATGCCTACTCTGGGAAGGCAATGTAGAACCAGGCTGGATCATAGCATGGCCAGCTGATAGAGAACGCTCTCAGAGAAAGGCTGTCATGTTTACCCTAAACGTACACCAAATGTTTCTACTGTGTCAGCAGAGAAGTCAGTGACAGCAGGGTTTGGCCACTAGATACCCCACTCACCAGATTGGAAACATGAAGCAGTAAGGCAAACTCAAGACTCAAGTGGACATTGGCTTCTGAAACGTGTGACATAGAGCTTGCTCTGAAACATACATGACATAAAACTTGCATGACATAAAGGCAGCTCTGAAACATACGTGACAGAACAGCTTGCTCTGAAACGTACATGACAGAAAGCTTGCTCTTCCAAAGCTGACCTGTTTCTCCACTGTGGCTCTTGTCCAATGCTTTACTTCCTACACTTCTCAGGAAAGAGGAGCTGATGAAATCAATGTCTTGGCTCCCAGCAGTGTTGTGGAAAGTCTCCTCTGGCTTCAAAAGGTAGAAGCCAACCTGGACTACTAGCAAGGCATTGTGGGTGTCCGTTCTCTTGGCCTGCTATGCACTCTCCTGTCTCTTGGCATTGCTCCCCTGCCATTACAAGGTAGGTTTGACAAAGAACGTTCTCCTCAGGTTCCTATTTAACCACACTGAATTTTTTTCCTCTTCTGCCTGGAATCCTGGGCCTCTGGGCCTTTTTCATAGGACATCCATGGCGACATTTGCTGTTCTGTTTCCTTGGAATCAAAGTCTTGTGAATAACTCTGTGGCCTGAGTTGTGCAGTTCCAATCAATCGCGCTCGGGACCATCTTCTCTCAGCCAGGCATCTGCAGAGCTGCTTGGCCTCATAGGAGATCTCCCTGCATTTACCGCTGGAGTGATTTCAGAAGTCTTTGTTTAACTGTTAGTGTTTGTTTAACCGGTGAGATGGATGTGAGAGCTGAGATGGAGGACCACAGTGAGGCCCATGCAGATGAAGGAGTGGTGTAGGAGGTGGGTTCTGGATGTGCTCCAGGACACTGCTGCCATGGGAAGCTAGCCTCTAGTGAGGGGAGTGGGCATGCAAAAGAAGGAACAAACTGAGTCAGTACATGGCCTCTAGGACTTAGGGGGGAAAATCAAAATTTATAAAGAAAAATTGAACAGTTTGCTTTTGCCCTTAGAGGCTCTGGGATGTGTAGCAGGCAGGAGTCTATGACCATCCTGTGTTGCCCAGAAATGGCTGTATAACTGTGACCCCATGAAAGAGAAGTGTGTAAGGGAGCCCTGTGCTTGTAGACTCAGCAGACAAGCAGACTTCAAATATTCTGGTCCAAAGTGTATTACACTATGTGTCCAGGCCATGATAAAGTGTGAGGCAACCATATCCCAACTGGTGAGAAGGATTGAGTGGCTCAGAGGCCCTATTCAGGCTCTTCTTGAATGATCCGAGATCACTGTGATCAAAGAATACATAATCTAGTATGCCTAGGAAATAAATCCTACCATATCTACTTTCGTGGAGAGCCGTAAAGCTAGAAAGGTGCCGTCTGGCTGCCTTGTCGAAGTCTCCTGATACTGGCTCTCAGTGTGGCCCATTTGGAGCCTGGCATTGACATGGGCGTGACCATTCAGAACACTAGTACAGGACTGGAGAGATGGTTCAGTGGTTAAGAGTATTGGGTACTCTTTGACATGGGTTTAATTCCTCAGCTCTGACAATGGTAGCTCATAACCATATGTAACTCCAGTACTGGACAATTTGATAATTCTGCCCTCCACCCATATCTTACACAGACATACATGTAGGCAAAACACCCATACATACACGCACACACGCACACACACACAAACGAGGTGGGGGTAGAGGGGAAGAGAGAGGGGGAAAAACAGAAACACGGACAGAGGTGAGCATATGAGCAAGAGAAAGAAATCTTACATGTTTTCTGTATAAATTTGCAGAATCATGTTAATCTTGCTTAACCAAATTCAAATTAAAGGCTACAAATAAATTAGTGATTGAAAATTCAGTGTTGCTCATAGTAACATATACACTATGGATGAAGCAAGTTTGGCATATTTAAAATAATATTTTTACATGTTATATTTTCTGGGACACTGAGGCTGATTGTATTTGATTTCTGTGATCCTTTTGTGCTTATTGCAATGAGAATGGTTTTCTTAACCTACATGACAGTTTCTGGTAAAATATACAAAATGTAAAACTTATTTTAGCTATTTGCAAATGTAAAATTCAGTGACTCTAAGCACATCATGTTGAGTCATCTTGGTGGGGTTTCCTTTTTTCTGTGTGTGGGGTGCGTGTAGATTTATAGATGTGTGTTAGAGACCAGAGATCGATGTTCACTGGCTTCCTCTGTCCCTCTCATTTTCTCTTTGGAGATAGAGTTTCTCCCTGAACCTGGAACTTTGCCACTCAGCTAGCCTGGCTTTTCATAGAGTTTCAAGGAGCCGCCTCTCTGTGTTGCATGGACTCTGGGTGTGTGTTGGGGATCTGAGCTCAGGCCTTGTCCCTGCATCTTATCAACTGAGCCAGCTCCCTGATGATAGTTAGGTTGTGGTTTGTTGTTTGGTTTGGCTTGGTTTTTTTGGTTTTTTTTTTTTCCATTGATGATAGACCTTTAATGCACTCCTTTGCCTAGGTGACACTGACCACATCTGGCTTGTCAGCAACAAGAATTTTGTCTTTTAAGACACTAAATGACTTGTGTTTGCTACTGCTTCAAATGTTACAGCACAGCTTATTGTCTTTGTTTCTGGTCCACAACATCCTGGTCCATGTAATAAATAATTGAGAAAAGGTATATTTATACTTCACATTTTGGGATAACTGGGGTCAAATTGTAAGTCTGCCACTAAAGTCTCTGACTTGGGTGGAAAAACCAGCTCCCCGGTGTCAAGACTGCTTGGTTGCAGTGTCAAGACTGCTTGGTTGCAAGACGGTGCCCGAGGCCATTCTTTTAACAGATTGACCTGTATAAAGCTACCATTGTGTTAATAAGTTACTATGTTGGATGTTACTTTGTATCCATCTCTGTGCTAAGCATTTGAGTGACGGTTTCCTTTCTTAAGTGTTGACATTTCCATTATGTAAAAAGCCATCTTGATGTGATATAAACAGTAATAAACTGTTTTGTAGAGAGTTGACACTTAGCTTACGATCCAGCCAACAGAAACGGATGTCAGACCTCCACCTTAGCCATTCTGCTACCTCCCTTCTGCTCTCTTTCCTAAGTGTTCTTCAAGGTTTTAGATGAAGACGCGGGCATGTGATGCTCCTTTATCAGGCCATTCAAAAAATTTGTATTTAAATGCATGGTACTATGTTACTTTAATTGCATCTTAATAGATATACCAGGCATCAAAGCCCTGTATAAATTATCATTTCAATGACAGCTAAATGTAGGTTTTTCACCTCGTTATTAGAGAAGAGGGTTTCTTGGTATGAGGTTGTGTAAGCAGGATGCATTCTTGCTCTGGCTATCTGTCATGTCAAACCTAATTACTTAATAGGCAGGCAGGAAGGGCGCAGAAGCTCCTACTGTTTAGTTTTATTAGATGAAATACTGAGCCATGGGCCAGGAAGAACCGTGTAGATCTCATTTGTAGAGCATCTCCCGTTGTTTCTAAAAGTTTTGTTGTAGAGTGCAGAGTGAGATGTCACATTCAGTGTAGAACTCTCCCACAGCGCTCTGGGAGGCCGTGAGGCAGATGTTCTCAGAGCTGGTGGGAATTCTGGGTTTGCTTTTGAACTTGATTGAACAAATTTCTGAGTTTCTCCAATCTTTACTCTGGTGATTTAAATGAGAAATGTCCTCTATGGTCTCAAGCATTTGGATACTTGGGCCCCAGTAGATGATGCTGTGTGAGTTAGTCTAGGAGGTACAGGCTTGCTGGAGAAAATCTGTCACTGTGGATAGCTTTGAGAACTTAAGGCCTCACCTACTTGGAGTTTGCCCTCTCTGCTTCCTGCTAAGAGAACGCACATAAGCTTCAGGTCTTATTTTGCTGCCATGCCTGCTGCTTGCTGCTTCCCCACCGTGGTAGACTCCTAACTGCCCCATCAAGAACCATAAGCCCAAGTAAACTCTTTCTTCTTTAAGTTGCCTCTTAGTTAGGGTTTTACTGCTGTGCACAGACACCATGACCAAGGCAACTCTTATAAGGACATTTGATTGGGGCTGGCTTACAGGTTCAGAAGTTCAGTCTATTATCATCAAGGTGTGAGCATGGCAGCTTCCAGGCAGGCATGGTGCAGGAGGAGCTGAGAGTTCTATATCTTCATCTGAAGGCTGCTAGTGGAATACTGGCTTCTAGGCAGCTAAGATGAAGGTGTTAAAGCCCACATCCACAGTTACAAACCTCCAACTGGTTTGTTACTTCAACAAGGCTACACCTACTCCAACAGGGCCACACCTTTTAATTGTGCCACTCCCCAGGGCTGAGCATATACAAACCATAACACCTCTGTTGTGATATTTTATTATGGGAACAGGAAATAATAAACTTTGCTTTCTTACCTTGGAGTTGAGGTGAGCACACTGAGAGCACAGTGAATGGTTACCTGTGCCTCGGCATCTTCCAGCACCCCTTCCACACAGCTGCGGTTGAATCTGCTGTAGTTAGGCCTTGTCCTACATCCTAAACTCTTAGTTCTCAAGTTCAAAAGCAAACCCAGAATGTACACCAGCTCTAAGAACAGTTCAAACAGCCAAGCACATCACCAGACATTTGTGATGCAGTTTAACAGCAGTTAAATGGCATAAGTGCTGATTTGGAAAAGTTGGGTAATGGTGCTCATTTTGATACTTCTTGTGGGCTGGGAACAATAGCTAGTGGTAGGATGCTTGGCTAGCATCCGTGATAACCCTGGGCTCAGTCCTCAGCACCACACACTGGGCTTGTTATACATACCTATAATCCTAGCCCTCAGAGGTGGGGGGCAGGAAGATCAGGAGTTCAAGGTCAGCCTTGGCTGTCTATTAAGGTTGAAGCCCTTGAGGACTATATGAGACCCTGCCTCAAAACCAAAGAGAATTGTGTAATGTTGTGTTGTGTGGTCATTTATCCATAAGTGAACACTGAGCCTTTGTATCATTGCCTTAAGATCACACACTTTGTATTATTACCTTAGGCTTATTGCAGTTTATGACGTGATGTTTGTCATCCCTTCAAGAGCGTGCTATAGCAGACACAGCCTTCCTCTCCATGATCTTCACCAGTAATCTGCTCCAAGAGACTAAAACTATCTCGAGGGTGTGCGACATTGTCAGCTGAATCTTAGTTCATAGTAAAACACAAAGAGTGTTTGCGGCCCCGAGAAGACAAGCAAAGTCCCTTCCCTCCCAGAATGCAGGGTCTTGGAGGAAGAAGCCAGGCTAAGAACTGAGCCCAGGTTAGCATGACAGACAGTACTCTGGCCTGGGAGACAGTGTGCTCACACTTAGCATTTCCTGAAGTGCCAGTTCATGCAAATGGATAGTCATGAAATCCTAATTCACAAGATGTTAAGGTCACTTAGGAATGCTGTGGAATTCGTCCAGTGGCCCATCACTGAGTTAAAATGATGTGCAGTCATCATGATGCAGCCAATCATGCTGAGCTTGACAGCAGCTCTGAATTCAGATCCGTGAGATGGCATGTTTAGTGGAGAATTGGCAAAGCATGCTTCCTGGAGGGTGAGCTTTTGCCTCTGCCTCTGGTGACTGCACTCACTGTGAAGGGATGAAGACACCTCAGGCCTGTCACAGCCTCCCCCTTCCTTTCTCTGCTTCATGCAGTGTGTGCCAGCCTCTGCTGGTACATCTTTCTGAGAGCCTAGCCGTCTCCATACTCTTGGCTCCTAACCAGGTAATGAAATCCAGTTACACACAGGGGACGGCACTCTAAATGCCCCTGTGCAGGAAGGCCAGCCTTGGTGCCACACAAGGCTGCCTAAGTACTTGTCTCTCAGGCGGACTAACTTCATTGCCACGTAAGACAATTCTTCACATTTTAAATTTTTATTTTATTGTTTGATATGTCTGAGTGTTTTGCCTGCATGTTTGTCTACACACACTACTTGTGTGCAGAGGCCAGAAAAGGATATCTGATCCCTTTGAAATGGAATTATAGTTATGAATCATGATGTGTGTGCTGGGAATTGAACCCAGGGCCTCTAGAGAAGCAGTTGGTGTTTTTAACCACTGGATGCTCTTTCCAGTCCATCGCATTTTAAAAGGAGCAGCTGAGAGCTGAATAGGAACATGGCAAAGAAGCCCCTTTAACCCTGCCCCGTCAGTTCTCAGAGTCCCAATGGACCAGAGGGAAATCACAGCCATATTCCAAATCTTCCTTGCAGGTTTTACCAACACTCCTTCATGTAGCCATTGATAATAGTCTAGGAGAGATCCCTGGGATACAGGTAATTAAGAGACTTGGTTGCATTAGTTCATAAAGAACTTGAAGCATTAGCTTAACATGTACACCATAAAGCAGTATGAGAGGAATATTTGCATGTCCCCGGAAGACACAACAGAGCCAGGAAGTTATCCAATGAGGTCAGCGCAGCTTCCAGAAGTGGTGTCATAGGAACCTCAAGCCAGGACAGGCGTGAGATTGTAGAACAACATAGCCTCTCACTCAAAGATCCAACTGCCTCTGCCTTCCCAGTGCTGAGAAATTAAAGTGTGCGTCACCATGCCCATCTGGAATGTCCCTTTTAAAGTTTTTGCTTTGGAGCCTTTCAAGTCAGTGATGTGGGAGTCTGAATTTACATAATCAGAACCTAATATAGATTGCACAAGATAGAGTGTGGTGGTATGATTCTTGCTGTTGCTGGGATGTGACATACATAGTAATGTCATAGGATTGTATTTTAGATCCACAGAGATTGTGAGTTTTGGGCTGGGGATGTACCTCAGTGGTAGAGCACTTGCCTAGCATGGTCAAAGCCTTGGGTTTGACCCCCTCACCATTACAAAACAACCAAAAAAGAGGTTCTTGATTTATTTTTTGTTCCGTTTTTCATGTTATCTTTTGCATCTGTCACGAGTGTGTCCTGCGTCTGTTGGGACTGGCATAGATGAAGCTAGTTTGGGAACCCATTAGCATATCGAGTTGGATCACAGAGACACAGCTGCCTGTCTCTGCAGCTGGCCTGTTAGAATTACTGTGACGGTCGGTCTTTGTCCTGTTTTATCCTACCTAAAGTGTGTGATTTGTTCTATTCTGAGCAGCACTGCCATTTAGGATTTTCACAAATCGTTCTTCCAGCTTGGTACTTTTGTGTTCCGCTGTGGAGGAGAAAAGAGGATAACCTCAGCTACGGTTTCTAAAATCAGCCTGAATGTTCCTCTTGGCCTGGATAAGGAAACTGATCTACAACGTGCTGTTGCTTTTAGTTGACAGCAATGTCTTCACCCTGAGATGACAAGTAGTCTTTCTGACAGCCTCCACTGAGATCTAAATCTGTTTCTTTCAACGGGATACATCTCTGGTTTGGAGAATTTGAATAGAGAAGAGTGAGACTTAAGTCACAGGATGGGTTTGTTCAACCCAGTGTTAACAGTATGCATAGTAAAGCAACAGCAAGATATTTTTTCATGTGTGGAATTAGAGAAGGTTTTGGTTTTTAAATGTGGTTTCAATGATAATTCCCAATTTGTTCAGAAATCAATTGATATACTGCTTGCCAGAATGATTATTGGTGTAATTGGGGGGGGGGGGCGGGGTTGGGAAGTGTGTGTGTCTATTGGCATTACATATAAGAGACTAAACATTTCATTTTGGCCCAGGCCTCTACTTTAGAATTCTATACAAAAGAGTCATGTGGCCAGGGCTGAGGAAGAGGATATGGCTCAATGGTAGAGTGCTGGCTTAGCATGCACGGGTTCTAGGTTCAATTCCCAAAGGGGAAGAGAGAAGGGGAGGGAGACCATATGAGCCTAGTTTAGAGATATTTGTAGCTTTATTGCTAATAAACAGAAAATGACTTTTAAACCTTGACACACTTATAATGCTTTAATCAAAAATAATGCCTGGAGACTTTACAACACAAAAAAATCCCATAAGATTCCAAAGGAAACCTTGGAACTAGGCCAGGGAATTTTATAGTGGCATCACTGTCAGTTGCAGGCCAGGAGCAACAAAATAACAAAACTCAACAGGGGAAAAATATCTCAAATAATTTACTTCTTCTCCATTTTCCCTCCTTAAGAAATATCAATATCTTTATTTGTAGAAGATGGAAAATATTAAAAAGACAGAGCTATAGTATGGGTCTGTGCCTCTGATACAATGTTTCATTCTCTGTTAAAATGCCTTGGGAATTACTGCCGTGGTTAAACTGTGCTTTGATTGTCTCCCCCAACTGTCAGCTAGCCCTTTGCTGAGAGGTCAGAGGACTATCTCTAACTCATGCTTTTTGAAAGTTGTATTTTGTGCTTTTCACAAAAATTTTAGGTATGTTGGGAGTTTGAAAACCATGTAAGGGGGAAATGATCTTGTAGTCCTGGGATGCATAAAATATAACAATGTGCTTATGATTTCTCTTCAGGCATTCCTCAGATCAAAACTAATTGCAGAGTTTCCGGTTGACCTGCATTCATAGGGTAAGACGAACATTTCCAGTGCTGAACACACGGCATAGATTATTATAATTTAGTTGGTAGCTTGGGGCAAAAAGGAATACAGAAAAAGATTGCCATGCTTACAGATGTTTTGAGTAAAATCGCTTTGATATTTTTAGACTGATGAGGTAAAAATTTTAATTTGTGTTATTTTAATTAAAATGTCATCTTCCCACCCTCTGTGAGTTCTGTAAGCAGAAATGTGTGTGTTTAATTGATTCCTTTTTTGTTTGTTTAATCATTAAAGACTGGTGGAATATAATAATCTATGAGAGATTTAGAGTCCTCGCCTGCCTACTTGATCTGGGCATGTTATCCTTCTTGCTGTTCCGTTGGTTCATTGGTTATGAGACACTGTCTCTTGGATGGCAGGCTGATCTTAAACTCACTATGTAGCTAAGGAAGGCCTTGAACTTCTAACCCTTCTGACTCAGCCTTCCAAGTCCTGGGATTCCGGATATCGCCATGCTTCTATGCCCTGTTGAAAATCAAACCAGCTCTATGCCTTCTGGGTACATGCCATACCAAGTGAGCTCCATTCTCAGCTCCCAAGGTTGATTCATGTAACTCATCTGCCATGTTTCTATTCAACAACCAAACCTTTCTTGAGTGAGCAAGTCAGAAGTGTAAGCCTGTCCACACTTGCTTCCAGCAGACATGAGTCCTTTTCATGACTATGGCAGGTATGCCGTGGCTCTGTGGCACGAGCGTTTGACTGATGGTGCTGGGGGCTGAAATCACTCTTCACAGCGCTTTTCATCTTGGCATGGCTCTGTGCTTGGTGACCGTTTCTTCTCTTTCTTCTCAGTAAAATACATAAGGGCAGAGACTCATCAACAAAGGGTTGAACCTGGGACCTTGTACATGCTGAGCATTCTTTCAGTGGGAATCTTTCACAGTTCCGTGTCTGTCGCATAGGCATCGTAAGCATTTGGAGTGTGAGTAGGCCGAACTCTGAGCTTTCTTTAGTGCTGCTGTGCAGGAATGTTCATCCACTCCCTTTAGGCCTAAGAACATGAAGAGCTTACACAAGAGGCACTCACAGAGTTTACTGGCTCTATCTCATCTTGCTCCTCGTTTGGTCCAGGTCACACAGTCTGGAGAAGAGGCATGCCACTCTCCACCCTGTGTTTAGCAGGATCAGAGTCCTGGAAGAACATTGATAAGACCATCCTTAGTACAGTTCTTGTGTGCTTGCTCTCCATCTCTGAGTATGCAAGCATTAACATTAGAGGAAAGATTTAAATGAATGGCTACATTAAGATTTAAGGTTTACTAATTGGTCTATCCCAGATCACTAATTGGTCTATCCCAGATGTAAAAATTTCTTATTTTTATACTTTAGAATTATAAATGTTTCCTTGAGTATATTTGCAGCTTTGTGTTTCTAAGGAAGACTTTTTTTTTTTTTAAAGACTTATTTATTATGGATACAGCGTTCTGCCTGCATGTATCTGCTGGCCAGAAGAGGGCACCAGATCTCATTATAGGTGGTTGTGAGCCAGCATATGGTTGCTGGGAATTGAACTCGAGACCTCCAGAAGAGCAGACAGTGCTCTTAACCTCTGAGCCATCTCTCCAGCCCTCTAAGGAAGGCTATTAGCAGTGTTTTCAAGCTTGTCCCTGAGCTATAACCCAGGTACTTCTTTCTGTGGAGAAGCAACTCAACTGCCCTGAATGGTTTTCTTATTTATTCCGTAAAGAGTGGGCTCTGGGTCCTATAGTCCCGTGACTGCTCTGTGAAGAGTAGGCCATGGTAGAAGAATGAGGTTCCAACAGATGCTCACAGTCCTCTGGGTGGGAACCTGAGAGGGGGGAAGTATGTGAGTCACAAGAGACTATGGAGGGCCCAGATGTGGCCCCATTGATTATGGCTTTTTTAATTGTGGGGTTTAGGGGAGTTGGTCAGGATTTTTTTTTTAATACTGAGAAGTAATGAAGGATTTGAGCTTGACTTCTTACTTACACCATCTCTGTAAAATTACCCACCCACCAGTAACTACCAATGATATAGCTCCACCTTCTGTCATTTAAAATGTGTTTTAGAGTCCGTGTGGTTATACGTAATTATCATCCCAGCATTCAGGAAATTGAGGCAGGTGGATCATGAGGCCTAGGTTAGCCTGGGCTATGTAACAAACTCCAAGGCCAAAAACCAATGTATTATTTTAGATTCAAAATGGATGGTATAGTAGCCTACTAAAAGCATTAGCAATCGATATTTCCAAAACAGATCATTATCATCTAAATTTAATATATGATGTATTCTGTAGAAACAGATTAAAACTATATTCTTTAACCTTCAGAACAGCTTAGAGCTGGCCACAGTAGAACATAGTAATCTCAGCACAAAGTTAGGCAGATTGAAGCCAACATAGTCATACACAATGAGTTCCAGGCTAGCCAAAGCTACGTGAGATCCTATTGCAAAAACAAACAAAAATGCCCCATGTTCATTGGGATTTCAACTTAATTTATTTGTTCAGTACCTTTCTCCTGGGACTTCCAATGAGTAAAGTGATTTTTATCTAAAACATTACTATGATTGCTTAACAAACTCATTAGGGAATTTCCAGATGACCATTTCCTGTCTCCATTTCTTTGTCTGTTCTTTGACTGATAACAGCTTCTGTCCCTGAAGCTCTGACTCCTGTGCTCACAGAATAATTTTTTCCCTGCCTTTCCCGATCCGACCGCCCCTCCACACCTAGACAACAGTTCTGTTCTGCACTTGCCAGAGTAAGATGATTCCTCTCAAAGAATTTGTGTCTGAGGCCCTGTTCCCTTCCTGAACAGTCATGGCATACCACAGTGGATTAAAGCCCTGTTACTGTTTTGGGGCTAACACCATTTCCAAGGTGGACAAGTGACATAGAGCATAAAAATCTGACCCAGGCATTTCCTCTCAGAAATCAAGCCCATTGACAGTCAGCTTAAAGTCTTGGTCACTGGGAAGGCCTCAGTCAAATTTCCAGGTTGGCCTCTGGGTCAGCAGTGGCCCGGCGGGCACTTGGTCTCAGCATCCCAACAGACACCATGTGGGGCAGAATTGCTCATTGTTCAACAGACTCGTGAGGAACAATGAAATGTTTATTTTAGATACTGAGATTTGGGGGGGGTTGTTTGGTTTGTTTTTTGGTTAGACCAATTAGCAATGGCAGAAATTGGTGTCTTGTTGTGAGGTGCTTCCCTAATGAAGTCCGTGGAAGGGACACAGAAAACAGCTGGCAGAGAAGACCTTTAAGCTCAATGAAGATACAGTCTTCCTAGTAGTTGAGGACCGGTGAGGAAGCTGTTACTGCGGGTGTAGATTGCTACCCTCTTTTGTATGGACAGAAAGTTCAACAAACCACCAACAAGGAGCACAAGAATTGGCGGCTGAGATGCAGATGGGAGTCTGTGGGCAGGTTTTCAGCAGAGCACCGGAGGCTTTTACAGCCACGGCGGTCCAAATGTTGGGAGATAAATGGATGAAAGAATGTTCAGGTTTTAAGCCAGCTTTAGAAGAAATATTTCCGGTCTAAAATTGTCTGAGTTCCCTTAAAAAATGATTTTTTTTTAAAAAAATTTCTTGTTTCTGCACCTCACACACAAAGGTTTAAAAAAGAAATTATCTCAGGCCTGAACGTCAGACGAAGGACACCACTGTAAGCACTCAGTTTCACAGTAAAAGGGCACATGTATAAGACCGTCAATCACAGTAACCTCAGAAGTGCCCCTCTCTCTTTTCAGCCAGATATTATGTCCCTTAGAGTCCTAGACACAATTTAGATGACACAATTCTGCTCTCAAGCCTGAACTTGATGCCATGGTGGGTGAAACTTCTGTAGGAGGGTTAGTGTCTTAGTTAGGCTTCATTGCTGTGAAGAGACATCATGGCCACAGCAACTCTTTTAAAGGACAACATTTACTTAGGACTGGCTTACAGTTTCAGAGGTCCAGTCCATTGTTAACACTTCAGGGAGCATGGCAGCATGAAGGCAGACATGGTGCTAAAGAAGGAGCTGGGAGTTCTAGATCTGGATCAGCAGGCAGCAGAAGGACACTGTCACACTGGGCATAGCTTGAAGATAGGAGACCTCAAAGCCCACCTCCAGAGTGGGCTATCAGCAAGGCCACACCTTCTAATAGTGCTACTCCTGTGGCTAAGCATCCACACGTGACTCTATAGAGGCCCCACCTAATGAAACCAGCTAGTATGCTTTGCATGTAAAAAACACACTTATGGCCAGAAGATTGTTGGAACATAGCTTGCATGTATTGCTACAGAAATGTACAGCCAGCTTCCTTTCCCCTTCTGGGCTAGCCTTGAGACTCCCTCAGTAAGTGGTTTGTTTGAACAGAGAGCTGTATATGTTCAAGTGTTAGAACCTAACTAGTGTATGAGGACATTTTGGGCTGGCCGACACTGGAAAGGAAAGGGCTTATAAAATCTCAGTAAATTGGCCTTCCTGGGACTTTGGCCATGGAGATACAAAATAGAGAACAATTAGCCAAAACACTTCTGTACCTGTATGTTGCCGAGCCCTCACTCTGCATCTGCTCGGGCCATCTCCCAGGTTCTATGACTGCGAATGTGACACTACACACAAGCATCTGAATGTTTTCCCCACGTTTGGCACCTGAGTATTAAGACATCTTAATGTGCTAAAACTGTAAGATCCTGTAGTGTCACAGCATCAAAATGTAAATTCATTTAATCATTTCTTTCTGAACATCTGTCTGAGCTTCCTAGGTCCTAATAAATCTTAACTCAGCTGATTGTGTTCATTGTCTTTCTGTTACTATGACAAAGTTCTTAGGATAATCAGAAACTAAACTGGGGTCATATTTCCAGAAGATTCAGTCCCTGGCTGGTGGCCCCACTGTTTGGGGGCTCTGGTGACCTGGCATGCCTGGTCATGCATCGGAGACTGTTGTGGAGGAAACTCTTGCTTTCCATGGTTTGCCTGAGACCGGGAACCCAGACCTTGCTTTCTTTCTTGAGGCCTTTGAAGTAGCATCAAGTTCTCAGCATCTAACGACTCAGAATGCTTGTTTATTTTTCACTAGTTATTTTGGAAATGATTTCAAAGTAAAAGAAGGACTACTGGGAAATCAAGATACCTAACTTGAGTGTTGTTATTCCCGTCTTAGAAAACTGGGATGAGGTTGTCAGATGAATTCATATCCTTTGAAGAGCTTTGATGACTTTTTAATGAGATTTAAAAGCTGAAGGAATGGGATTGGGACCATAAAATCCATTACTCTTCATATTATTTCTTTGAAGTGATTTAGTGCATTTGTGTGTTAGAAACTGAGGTCTCATTTGGACCAAATCCTCCTCATTGTTTGCTAATATGTGGTCTGGAGAAGGTCTGGAGCACAAACCGTGTTCACTGGTATAATGGCTCCCACTCTAAACACATCAATTAGAGAAATCAACATTAGATACGGGAAGGTTTCAGACCTTTCCTGTATCTGTAAACCCTGACGAAGGAATTAAAGATGAAGCCTTAGTTCAGTTGAAAACATTTAGCGGGAATCTTTAGCTAGGGACTCATATTACAAAGTATGCGACTTTGTAACTGGAAAAGTCACAGAAAACACTTGAACCCTTGTTTCTGGTACTATAATAGAACTCAGTTCTCATGCAGATGCCAGGCAAAGAACTAAATAGCTTTTTCTCTAGCTCTTGAGAAAACTGAGACGTTGCATAGTTAATTGGATTTACTGAGGTCATGTGATCTGGTGTAGACAAGGTTTACAGTCTGAGTTCCAGTTTTAATTGTTTTTCCCTGACAGTTTTGTTACACTGGGTAAGGTGAGTACTTTGAGCCAGTCTTTCATGTTTATAACATATGAAGAAGACCTGGTGTGTGTCATTCTGCCTTGTTTAAGTATGAAAAGGTTTGATATAAAATGTACTTTGAATATAGATAATCAATTAGGATATTAGCTGTAAAATATTTTTATTTGATCATATAAATAAGAACTTTATTAAAGGAATCTGATGTTTTGGTGGGTTAGCTGATTTGAGGAAAGCCTTACTAGCCAGTGTCTGAACTTAATTGAGATTTGATGTCACCTACACGTGTGTTGGGCCACATTCATATATCAAACCTTCACATATCCTGGCATGTATGCAAAGCAGCGTAGTCATGTCTGGTCATGTTTTAAAAGCCAGATGGAGAAAGTTTACAGTTAATGTCCTGTTGGAATAGATACGGCAAAACCTTCTGGGGTCCTCTGAACGTTCATTCGTCACAATTTCTCCTTAAGATTATTGTACACAGTTACCATCAGTTCCAGCTTTATATCTCTTTCCATGATGGAGAAAACATACCTGTAATAGTTAAGAGAATCTGCTGTCTAAGAAATACCATGATGCAGCATGCTGACCATGATGCTGACCAATCGCCGTAGAATTTCCCAATACATTCTTATCTGCAATGCAGTAGAAGACTATGAAAATAATGTTTTAAGCACCAAATACCACTTTTGTTTGTTTTTTGGTTTTGATTTTATTGAGACAGGGTCTCTATATAGAGCCCTGGCTGTCATGGAATCTGCTGGGTAGACCAGGCTGGTCTCGGAACTCAGAGATCCATCTGCTTCTGCCTCCATACCCAGCTTCAGATATCCATTTTTATTTTCCAGTGCTGGGGGTTGAACAGGGGCTTCACACGTTCTAGCCCTGCATGCTCTACCACTGAGCCACACCCATTCCCCTGGTACCTGATACTCCCTGCAATCATGCAGTCACACATTCAAAGTGCTTTCTAGCCTTCAGAACAGCCTGGGTTTCTATGGTGATTTCTAACTAATGGTGCTATATACAGGACTTTATAAACCCGAAGGAAATTTCAAACATACACAATAATACCAGCCCACACAGGAGTAGTGCTAAAGATAGCATAAATGCAGTTTGAGATTCACATCCTTTGCTGGGTTCTAAGTACCTAACCATTTATTAAAGGGTGATATCTTCTCAGCAAATATAAAGCTTTCTCAACCTTTCTTAAGAAGGTTCCATGGACACTAAAATATTTCTATGCTCAGTTAAAATTACTGAACGCTGTGGAGGAGGCTCAAGGCAGTGCGTGTGCGCCACTTGCCCAGAGACCCTGTACTCAAGTCCTAGCACTGGAAAAATAATGCTAGCATTTCAAAATGTCCTTACAGTTCAAGGTCATCAATACATGTGCAATTTAACTGCCATATGTGATTAAAGTAGATGCCGAGGGTGGGCTTTTACCAACTGCAAGGTAAAATAATATTAGCACAAAGGCTGGCTATGTCTAATTATATCATTTCAGGAAATAGAGCTGTATTTCTGAGCCCCATGTGGAAATAATGTTATTACCCTGGGACTTTTCTGATGAGCTTGGTCGGCTAAATTTTCCTAACACTATGACATATGATTTGAGCAGATACATGATTTTAAGCTGGTATAGAAACTTCACGGTGCAATAAGCAGGCTGACAGATACAGGGAAGACATGTTGCATATGAGGCTGGACAAGAGATTAACATATGTAAAATAGTCAGGAAGGGTTAAGTGTTATAGAGAGTTTTTAAATACACTGAAATTTCAGCAAGAAACTTCTCCAAAATTGAAAGGACGTCCAGGGAGAGGGTATAGTTTGATGCATGTGGGAGGATCCTGTCTGCAGAGGTTTACCAGGATGTGCCCTAGGTGACAACCCACCACAAAATATATCCCTGTGTGACATTTGATGGAGAGTGACTCTGAAAACAGTATCTCCAAGATATCTTTGCTTTCTCATAGAATGAAGACAAAGTCAGAGATGGTGTGTCTGAGAAACTTCAAAAGGTGTAGACCTCCCGACTGAAGCATAACTCGTGATTCGTTTTTATTCCTAGTAGTAAGTATAAACACATTCAGTGCTGAGTGATTGCTGTTGTCCTGAAGTCTTTGTTGAGCAATCTACTCCTGTCAAAACTTTTTATCACTGCTTGAGCTGTTATTTCTCCACGTATCAGTTTGAAATTTTAAATGGCTATAACTCTCAAGAACTGTAGGGAATGAGTAAGATCGTAAACTCAGGCTGGAAATGTCTTAGAGATATGATCCACTCTTATTTTCTATCACAAAAAGTCCCATTGTAGTGTTCCTGATGGACAGTCATTTTATCCATGGAGACCCAGCTAGGACAGAGACCTGAAATTAGATGACTCTAGCCTTGAACAGTAGCACGTTTATAATCCCAGCAGGAATCCAAGGTCAACATTGGCTACATTATCAAATTTAGGCCAGCCTGGGCTACATGAGATCCTTTCCCCTCAAACATGTCCTTCTTTATAACCTTCTACCCATCTACTTCTGCCGCTGAGACAAACCCACATACTCCTTCATCCATGAGGTGCATGTTGCTGCTTTTTATAAGGAGACACAAATATTCATTCACTCAGGTGAGGTACCTATAAATAATCCTGCTTGGTTTACTGACAGGAAAACAGGCAACAAACCACAGAAGCTGTGAGCTTACAATGCTATAAAAGTCCCCTCTCCTCCAGCCCCCCGATTCTCCATTCTCCTCATTCCAACTCCCATCTCCTTCCATGCCTTGAACTAGCGCACCCCAAAACTGTGTAGCTCCAGGGAGGGGCAAGATTGGGAGTGGGAGATAAAATCTCAACTGAGGGTCTGGTGACACTCCTGATGCTTTCTGGAGGGAATGTTAACAGCCCCATTATCATTATCAGAGACCTAGTCACCTCTATACCATATGTCTTATTTCATTACCACGAAGACACAGCCTGGCTATTCTGTTGATTGCAATAGTAATGTCTGATCGATGGTGGCCAATGTCATATCAGGCTCCAGAGTGCACAGAAATGTTCCCTTCTGTCCCTGATGACTGTCATCCCCTCCTCATGGTCCTTTACCGGGGATGGTTTGAGGTAACCACTCCTGATCATTTTTTTTGTCCCATTTTGTCTTGACCTGAGTGTTATGTTCCAGTAGAATCTAATTGAATAGGAACAGAACTGCTGGCCCCAAATTATCTGGGATCGGAGTTAACATGGCCAAAGGTTAGGTCATTATTAGAGCATAACCATTATCACATGATTGATTCAAAGTGTGCACACTAGGCTGAAATGCACAAAGGCATTTTTATATGTTATTTCACCCAGTAATTTTTTTTAATGATTCCTCTCTATTGAGTTCACAGTATTTTGTGACCAAATGACTAATAGAACATTCTGTTAGCGTGGTGTAATTCTCTCGGGACCAGGATGGAGAGCAAGATTAGCTGCAGTGAGAGGAAGACAGGATGAGAAGAGTTAGGATCAGTCTTACTAAACAAGAGGAAAGCACTGAAGCCCTGTCGAATCTTACAGACAATCGGAGGAAGTTGAATATATAAGATACTATTCCCAGAGAGGTTCATTCTGGGATGTAAGATAAGGAATCAAGGGCTGTCTTAAACAGTGGAAAAGCTGGCAAGAATATGTGGTCAGATGGGCAGGACATGACAAGGATGTCAAGGATGCTGACCTGTAACAGCCTCTGTAACAGACTCCAGGGACTTAGCTTGCAGCACTCCTAGGACTCAAGTCTCTCCAGGAGAACCAAAGAGGTTTCTCTGGGATGCTCCCAGTAAAATGGTACCTAGAGAGTGACTGAGGCCCTGGAAAGGTAATGACTTACCACTCAGGAAGGCAAGAAAAAGCCCTTAGACACAGGGTAGATGTGCCCGGCCAGTTACTGTGATTTTCTTGCTGTCATCCAACCAAATGCCACGCAAGATCCAAACAGTCCTTTGTAAGTAACACTGCTGTCTTAGAGGTGATCTGGAGCTTAGTAACCGTGTTTCTAAACAGAAATGGTGTAAACAATGTTGAGTTGGTGTTCTTGAGGACTCAATGCTTTAGGGATCTGACCCTTATTCTCACTCTGGCTCGGCTTTACTGCAGTCACGTAACCTTGCCTGTCGTCCTAGTCCCAAATGGTTATGTGGGATAAACTGGAAATTCTCTTTAGACCCCCAAGTGTCATGAACACACTAGAAGGGTTCACAGAAAACATTATTGATGAGTTCATTTGTTTTAAAAGGTCTGAGTTCTTTTCAGTGTTTTCAAAGGTAAGAATAATCAACAAAGGCACACATTGTGTGTCCCTTCTCCTCTGTGCTGTTTTGTTAAACAGGAAGCCCCCTTGTTCTCTTCAGAGCTTCTCTTCACTCTTTTTTTTTAACTGTTGCTGTTGTTTCTGCCCTGGGGTTTTCACAGTCAAGTACATAAGTTACATATGTAAGGCCTGGAGAGAAAGGGGAAATTCTATATTCAGTGGTCATTTGCCTTATGAGGAATGGGTGGAGTCTTCCAAACCGAGGGATACTTTTATGAAACAGAGCTTTCAGACAAAGGCTCTTTTCAGGGATTCAAAACAACACTTAGATGGTAAACAACACTCCAGACACAGGCTCTGTCTAGAAAGGGGCTTCTTCAGGGCAGACAGAAGTGTAAGCATAGCATATGTATAGCATACATAGTGTAAGCAGAGCCTTGGAGTGAGGAACAGAAGGTTAACTGAAGAGCTGCCTCAGATTTGCCCCCAAAGCCCTTTATACATATGCCACCAAATGGTTCCCAAAATAAGGGATTTTATAGTTCAGTGTGATTTAGGTTAGAGATAAAACCAGAAGCCCTACGAGCCTCGGCATCAGTCCATGGATTTTTCCCATCTGCTGAGATCTTGCTGAGTAGGTAGAAAAAGGGTGTACAAGGAACAGTCTCTTTAAACGCACACACTCTTGGCCCTTTCTGGTGGGGCATACAGTGTGATCCCAGCAACTGGGAGGTGGAGACAGGAAGATGGGGAGCTTCAGGGGAAGCATCAGCCTCACAGTGAGTCTGAAGCCAGGCTGAGCTACATGAGGCCCCATGTCTAAATTACAAACACCAACCACGTGATGAATGGTTTCAGCAACCTCTCCTCTCTTTCCTCCTCCAGTTCCTCCTCTCTACAAGGGAGTCATGATTACACTAACGGAGTTAAAGTGCTTAGCGGATGCCCAGTCATCCTATCACATACTGAAGCCGTGGTGGGACGTCTTCTGGTATTACATCACCCTCATCATGCTGTTGGTGGCCGTGCTGGCTGGAGCCCTGCAGCTCACCCAGAGCAGGGTCCTGTGCTGTCTTCCCTGCAAGGTGGAATTCGACAATCAGTGCGCTGTGCCTTTGGACCTCCTGAAAGCCAGCGAGAACGCGTCTTCTAACTCAGGCCTGCTGTTCCCGCTGCCGCTCCGCATCCAGAACGACTTGCACCGGCAGCAGTACTCCTACATTGACGCCGTCTGCTACGAGAAGCAGCTCCACTGGTTCGCCAAGTTCTTCCCCTATCTGGTGCTTCTGCACACCCTCATCTTCGCAGCCTGCAGCAACTTCTGGCTTCACTACCCCAGCACCAGCTCCAGGCTGGAGCACTTTGTGTCCATTCTCCACAAGTGCTTCGATTCTCCGTGGACCACGCGAGCCCTGTCAGAAACAGTGGCCGAACAGTCAGTGAGGCCCCTGAAACTCTCCAAGTCCAAGACCTTGCTCTCAACCTCAGGGGGCTCTGCTGACATTGACACCAACAAGCAGTCATTGCCCTACCCACAGCCAGGCTTGGAGTCACCTGGCATAGAAAGCCCAACTTCTAGTGTCCTGGACAAGAAGGAGGGTGAACAAGCCAAAGCCATCTTTGAAAAAGTGAAGCGGTTTCGCCTGCACGTGGAACAGAGGGACATCATCTACCGGGTGTACCTGAAACAGATAATTGTGAAAGTTATCCTGTTTGTCCTCATTATAACCTATGTCCCGTACTTCCTCAGCTACATAACTCTTGAGATCGACTGTTCGATCGACGTGCAGGCATTTACAGGCTATAAGCGCTACCAGTGTGTCTACTCCTTGGCAGAAATCTTTAAGGTCCTGGCTTCATTTTATGTCATTCTGGTGATGCTTTATGGTCTCACGTCGACCTACAGCTTGTGGTGGATGCTGAGGAGTTCCCTGAAGCAGTACTCCTTTGAGGCCCTCAGGGAGAAAAGCAACTACAGCGATATCCCTGATGTCAAGAATGACTTTGCCTTCATCCTCCATCTGGCCGACCAGTACGACCCCCTGTACTCCAAGCGCTTCTCCATCTTCCTGTCGGAGGTCAGCGAGAACAAACTGAAACAGATCAACCTCAACAACGAGTGGACCGTGGAGAGACTGAAAAGCAAGCTTGTGAAAAACTCCCAGGACAAGGTCGAGCTGCACCTCTTCATGCTCAATGGTCTTCCGGATAACGTCTTTGAGTTGACAGAGATGGAAGTGCTGAGCCTGGAGCTCATCCCCGAGGTCAAGCTGCCAGCTGCTGTCTCTCAGCTCACCAACCTCAGGGAACTCCATGTGTACCATTCGTCCCTGGTGGTCGACCATCCAGCCTTGGCCTTTCTAGAGGAGAACCTAAGAATCCTCCGCCTGAAATTTACCGAGATGGGGAAGATCCCACGCTGGGTGTTCCACCTGAAGAACCTCAAGGAACTGTACCTGTCGGGCTGCGTTCTCCCGGAGCAGCTAAGCACTATGCACCTGGAGGGCTTCCAGGACTTGAAGAACCTGAGGACCCTCTACTTGAAGAGCAGCCTGTCCCGGATCCCTCAGGTGGTGACAGACCTGCTGCCCTCCCTGCAGAAGCTGTCCCTTGACAATGAGGGAAGCAAACTGGTTGTGCTGAACAACCTGAAGAAGATGGTTAATCTGAGAAGCCTGGAGCTCCTCAGCTGTGACCTGGAGCGCATCCCCCACTCCATTTTCAGCCTGAACAACCTGCATGAGCTGGACCTGAAGGAGAACAACCTCAAGACAGTCGAGGAGATCATCAGCTTCCAGCACCTCCCAAGCCTCTCGTGCCTGAAGCTCTGGCACAATAACATCGCCTACATCCCTGCGCAGATCGGGGCGCTGTCTAACCTGGAGCAGCTCTTCCTGGGTCACAACAACATTGAGAGTCTGCCCCTGCAGCTTTTTCTATGCACCAAACTACACTACTTGGACCTAAGCTATAACCACCTGACCTTCATCCCGGAGGAGATCCAGTACCTGACCAATCTGCAGCACTTTGCTGTGACCAACAATAACGTGAGTAAATCTGTCCTTCCTTTCGTCGGCCAGTGTGAGGTTGTGCTGAGCTTGTGTGCGTAACGCAGGGGAATTGGTGGACAGGTGTCCGTGCTGAGCATTCTCCCGGCTGAGCCTCGTCCCCTGTGATCGTGATAAATTACCAAAGCCCTGAGCATCAGATTCTCATCTCACAGGTATCTGTGAACAAACAGCGTCTCAGTGAGTGCTCTGTTTGTTCTCTTCTCCCATTCCTGCACGGACATCACTGCTAAAGTAGTGAAACTCATTTGTTAGCGGTGGTAGAGCTGACTTTTGTTTGGGAAGATCCTAAGTATTTAGAAAGCTTTAGGTAAGTAGAAAATTACCAAATTTTAGAAAATTTGATGAATTAGAAAACTTTGGGTAAATTTTTAATTTCACCAAAAATAACTTTTTAAAGTGGTGGTGCACAAATTCTTTTTGTTAAGAAGTAAGAAAAAATTACGTGCAGTCTGCATGTGAATCTTAAAAAGGCAATTCAAAATGAAAGGTCAGGTTCCATAATCTGAGGCTAGGGGCTTCCTGAGTCTTATTCCAGCAGCCACGTTTAAACACAAGCAGTTAAAGAAGGGGGCTCATGTTGCCCTTTTAGAACACAGAGACTCAGACATACAAGAAGTGTACCCAGCCTATGGTAAGTGGGAAATCCCTCAGAGCTTGAGGGTTACGATTACAGTAGGAGCAATAAGGACTAGTGGCATACATGAGAGCTACCTGAAAAGCGTGTTAAGATACACATTGCATGACAGCCCTCTGCTGATATGCACACACACACACACACACACACACACACAACTTCATTTTTTTTTTTTACAAATTAGAATCATGGGTACTAAACAGCCATTATGCTTTGTAGGGTATGATTAGGCAAACTAAGACCACTGATGCTTTTGATGCCAAGTTTCTGGACTTCTTGGCCACGTCTGAAAGTGTTATCACGTGCAAAGGAGGATACATTACAGCATAGGAACGTCTTAGCTTTCTAATAGGCCAAAGTAGAGTGGTATAGCCTTCTGTGCCTTGTCTCTGAAACCTGAGCAGGCCTATGGCTAAGCACCCCAGGGAGAACATGACACCTGTAAATGGGTGAGGAACACTTCCCTCAGGGTGCAGAGTAAAGAGCAAAGGGAGAGGGTAACTATCAAGGAGGACACTTCAGGGAGGCGGTTCCCCTTGGTCCCCCACTATACCCCTATGTCTGTGCACACAGGAAACTCTAATCAAAGGCAGTGGTGACAAAAGAAAGGTGTTAGGATGGCTCAGCCAGGAAGGGTGCTTTCCACCATACCTGGCAACCTGAGTGTGAGTCCCAGGACTTTCATGAGGGAAGGAGAGACAGATGACACTAGTATGGCTCACATGTACCCACTCCCATAAATACACACAGTAGACAGGCAAACAGACGGATGATAGATAGATAGATAGATAGATAGATAGATAGATAGATAGATAGAT
>JADRCG010009760.1:886268-910729 GCA_019844195.1 Rhabdomys dilectus
GATAGATAGATAGATAGATAGATAGATAGATAGATAGATAGATAGATAGATAGAGACAGACAAGTAGGTAGACAGATAGATAGATGATATATCAATGGTGGTTCAGAGGGAGGGAGAAGAGGTAGGAGATGAAGATAATGGGAGAGATTTTCATCAAAGAACAGAGGGTATGCTAGGAATCATGAAAGAATGAGTAACTTTAAAAAAATATTGTTTAAAAAGAAACTAGTTTGGCTTGGCAGTGGGGTGTTGGACAGGGGGAGGCAGGGGCGAATATTCTTCAGTACTCGTGTTCAAATATTTGAACAAATCTTGGTGAGTAGAACAGTCAGGTAAGCCTTCTCATCTGGCCATACCATCCCCAGGAAACTGAGTGTGCATTTGACATGAAGAAGGCATGGACTTGGGGTGGGACCCATCCAGACAGGTTTTCAGCCACTCGGTGGGATCGTTAAGGAAAGGTGAGGGTTCACGTTTCAGGTGTAGGTGCCAATATCAAAGTACCATCTAATCTTAAAATTCTCATGGTTCTGCACGGGAAACTGAAATATTCATGAAAATTATAAAGTAGACATTCACAATGGGTGCATAAATGTGTCCTGTAATATGAGTAAGATACTACTTACTAAGAGAACAATAAGCAGCACATAGCATCACGGGAAAACAAAGTCTGAAAAACCAAACTGGGAAATAATGAAGAAGAAAGAAAGGCAGTGAAAGGACCAGAGCCGAGAGCAAGCACAGCCGTACAGTGCTAACAGCACTCTTAGAACTGTGCTGGGCCTGGACGTCATTCTAGAAACTACTGTAGTCCTTGTCCCCCACAGGAGGGGTTCTGTGTTATCATTTCTCTGCAACAGTGCCAGTCTCAAGTTCAAGTGTAAACACCAGATTCTCAGTTCTTGAACACTGTTCTCTAGATGCAGGGGTCCTGGGTACCCAAGAATAGGATAGTGTCTGTTTCTTAAGTGATCTGCTTTCCACCATGAGTAGAGTCCCCAAGCCAGGGGAGTCCTCCAGGGGACAAGTGTTCATGGCAGAGCCCCAGGACCCCTGCACAAGAGGGTAAGAGGGTTTGCATGGAAAATAGCCAGTGTGTCTTTTTGAATTAGTTTTCATCCCAGGATTCCTCAGTTCCTTTGACATGTGAATACACACTTTGCTTCTCCAAGAGGAGACTTGCTTTGCCACATGGCTTTTTTTCTTAGGAACTTGTGGGAAGATAGAGTATTCCACAGAACATACTTTAATGACTAATGTAAAAATACAGAGGTCATGTATGATGCAGGCGTGAAAGAGGCCTGCATCATACATAGGTAACATATCAGACATATGTTACATACCGTCTTATTGAACGTCTTCTTTTGAAAATAGGATCTCAAGTACTCCAGATTTACACCATCAAGGGTGACCTCAAACTCTTGATCTTCCTGCCTCTATGCAGTGCTAGGATTGCCGGCAGGCAGGCAGGCAGGCAGGCAGGCAGGCAGGCACCACCACACAACAGTTTACACACACCTAGAGATCGACCCCAGAGCTTCAAGCATGCTAGATGAACACTCCAACACCTGGGGGAATCCCAGACTATGAATCATGTTTATAAAACATACAGTTCCAAGCCAAGTATGTTTGGTGCTCTGAACTCCAAGGTAAACTTTTTTTTTTAATGTAAATAGTTTAGCTCAGGATAGAATTACTTAATTGGAGGGAAGGCTTGACTTCCTAACAGAGCTCCTTCTTAGCTTAGGAACTTCCAGTTAGAATAGGTAAGTCAGGGCCATGCTCCTCAGCTGGGCGCTGACCTTCACTGAGTTCCTTAGATGACACCTTGGTGACTCAGGTGCAGAGTCAGGTAGCCTCCGGCATTGTCCCACCTCTGACACTGTGCACTTCCTAGTGCCATCCCTCTCCTCTCTTGAGGGCCTTCAGCAGTCACACACACCACAAATTCAGAGCTGTGGGAGAAGACAGGGAATCTAGCGGCACAGGCAGAGTGGTTCAGGCTGTTGCTCAGGATGAGCACCTAGGGGAGAAATAAGTCCTTACACATTTGGGGCCACAGGGAGTTGCAGGAAGAAGGGGACTGAGATTCCTGGATGCTGTGGGTGCTGGTGCGCTCTCCTTGCCACTGGGGACACATGCATCCTTGGTGTGAAGCGCTTCTCCCGACTGGAGGTGATTCTGCCCCCTCAACAGACATTGGCTGAAGGTAATCTGCGGTTGTTAAAACCAGGGAGAAGAGTGTTCTTGGCAGCTAGAGACAAGGAAAGCTGCTAAACATTACAGTGTACAGCCCCACAGCCAGAACTGTCCCCCCCCGGATCAGAGGCTGTCTTCACGCAGGCTGCCTCAGACAAAAAAGCTGAGAGACCCATGTGGTGCTCAGCACTTTATCCCCCATGCCTGGGCTGCTGGCACCCATGGAAGCCATTCAGTACATGTTCACGGTGTGCCAGGGAATCAAGCCTTCCCCGTTGTTAGCATGTCTCCCCGTCCCAGCTGAGCGTGTCTACAGGACCCAGCTCTGAGCTACAGGGAGCTCTGGCAGGAATAGCTTCCAAAGCAGATGGTCTGTGCCTTTCTACTCCACCTGCCTCTTTCAATACAGAATCTATACAGTTATAACTGCGCCTAAGAAGAAATGCAGTTAGCATGCAGGTTTTCCTTGCTTGTGTCTTATCTCAGTGTGTATTGACGGCCAATATGAATGTCAGTCATGGCAATGTGAACTTCACATGTGTCTTCAACAGCAAGCAGGGCTGAGGAGGGAAGAGAACATGTAGAAGAGGGGAGTTTTGAATGGAATGAGCATTTTAAATGCAGTTTTTGAGATTTTGAATTTACGTGAAAAGCATCCTTTTGAGGAGAACTCTCTCCCTCAGAGCTGGCTCAGTGGTTTTGCATCTGGCCATCAGAGGACACTGCAGGATCCCTTAATGCCCTTCATCCATGCACAACAACACTGCTTCCTGAACCAAAAGGCTAACAGTAGTCCCTCATTGTCACAAACCTGTATAGATGAGCTTTGTGGTCCATCCCAAGGCTGGAGCAGTGAGTTGATGGGATGGGATGTGCTCAGCATCATCCTTGGAGGTCTGAATGGTGAGCCCATTCCACTGCACACATAGATGTTCACCAGGTAGGGGAGCGTTCAGGGAGACCTGCCGTCAAGGTGACCTAGTTTGCAGGTGAGTTACCATATTTGACATTACCTCACAGTGCTACATGAATCCTGTCATAGATGTGAGGGATCAGGAAGAAAGACGGACGCTCAGAAGCGTGTGTCTGTGGAGGTGAGGTGTACATGTACATATTACCTCTCTCTTCTTCATCTCTGCTTCTGTTGATTACTGAAAATAAGTTTTTGAGTTTCATTCTCTAAATAAAAGCAGCTTAGGATGTAGCTTTGCCTGCCTTCAGGGGCTCTAAGCATTGCTCATTGATTATAAAGTTTGATTAAAAGTTCTTTATGAAGACTCTGGGGAGTAATTTATTTTGAATCCAGGACTCAGTAATTATGATTCTTTTGGTTACTGGCTTGTTCTCTTTAATATATAAGTGCTTTCAGTTTAAGAATCACATTAGGAGTGTTAGCAACCAAATTGTTTGTCCACCCTCACTCAGAAGAGTGTGGATGTTCACAGAAGCATTGGTCATGGCTCCATTAAATTTACAAGCAGTGTGGAGCTGCAGCCATGTTTTTGAAGAGAAGGGACAGGATGTGAGTATGTGATTGTGCTACCAGAGCCAGTCAAAACTGGTTTCACCTACTTCCTTTCTCCTTGTAGATCGAGATGCTACCAGATGGGCTGTTCCAGTGCAAGAAGCTTCAGTGTTTACTCTTGGGACGGAACAGCCTAACAGATTTATCCCCTCTGGTGGGGGAGCTGTCAAACCTCACCCACCTGGAGCTCATTGGTAACTACCTGGAGACACTGCCTGTGGAGCTGGAAGGGTGTCAGTCCCTGAAACGGAGCTGCCTGATTGTTGAGGACAGTTTGCTCAATTCTCTTCCACTTCCTGTGACAGAACGTTTGCAGACTTGCTTAGACAAATGTTAACCTAACGATCAGACTCGAGGCGAAAGCGGTTCTAAAGCAAGGCCCCAGGAAAGAAGAATGAACTTTCCTAAGTTATAAAGATGAGAGATGGTCTTGTTTATGATTATGAAACACCATAACCAAAAATCTTACCAAATAACCCAGTGTCTGAATCAAGCATTAAAAAGATATCAACACCGGAGTTTTGTGAAAAACTGTTGTTTAAATTATTGAGATGTAAAAAATATACATTGAAGGTGGATTGAGAGGCATGCCGTCATGGAAACCTTACCTTTCAAGTCTTATCTTCAGGACTCCATTCCCCCCCCCATCTCATTACTTATGTGCATACATGTTTTGTATGACCTTGTAGTCTGATATTTAACTCTGTGAAGACTCATCAGTATAAATCTCCTTGATGTATGCTCACCACTGGCTTAGATTTATATTGTTTTGGTTTTTTTAAGCAGCGTGTATCACACTGGGCAGAATTCCACCTTGGCTGACTTCTCTGCTCCTTTCTCTTTTTGCTGGAATCTTCATCTGGGTTTCTCTTATAGTCCTGGGATAGCGCTGACATTTGTCATTTGCCTAGAACAGGAGCCAGGGCTTCTAGGACGGGTGATCTGCTGAGCATCCTAAAATTTAATGCATTCTCGAAATGTCTTCTTGTCTATCACAAAGCCTTTTTTAAATGTTAATAATTTTTATATGAAATATAAAATATTTTCTACTGTATGATCTCAGATGCTATATCTGCGAGAACACAGTTTTGTAAGCAGTGAACATGTGTATCTCTGTGAGAATTTTAATGATTCTTGGTTTGGGCTGACTATGATCCTCCTGTTTGTATGCATTCTGCTCCAAACACTTTTGTACTCTTGCAACTAATTACTGCAACCAATTTGGATGACAAAAGCCTTGTGTTTTGCTCCCAAATGTCTTTGCGGGTTTCTGCTGAATCACCTACCTCTCCTGGCTGTTGTCCAAGAGTACAAGTACAACCCCTTGATTACTTAAAAACTGGGACCAAGGGGAGAGGGCAAGATCTAGATTGGAAAATTGATTGGAAACTCAGTAAGCATTAAATAAGATGTAGGTTTTTTCCCCCATCTGCATGATCTCTCGATATGATTATGATGGAAGCTGTTTATTCAGAACCTAACTGGGCCCAGTAAACTGACATCCAACTCATAGCCTGCCTTGTGACCCCTGGGATACGTCATGCTCCCCTTGACAGAGAGCTTTGTGTTTGCCCTTTGTTGTCATGCATATTGCTGAATAAATAAAATGGACTGGCTCACACTGGGGAAGTGGACATTGTAGTGTGTTTTTCTCATGGATCTAGGCCTTATGAACCCACCTCTTTTTGGACATAGCTGTCAAGTAATCCATTAACTGCAGCTACAAAAAAACTGAACAGCACTTCTAAAGAGTCTCCTAAACACAGAGCTGTGGCATGTTATTTTCTCCTGATTGTTCTAGAAAGATGAAAATATCTCTCTTCTTAGCTGCCATATATGCCTGACATTTAGAGAAGAGAATTACATGGAGGAAATCTGAGTATAGTTACAAAGAATATACCGAAGGCCCTAAGCTTCCTAACACACTATGGATAGACTAAAAGAGACATCTTAGCAAAGCTTGCCTTTGTTAGAATGTCCAAGTTCTCAGGGATCCAGGCATAACTGGTTCTCACTGGGGCTTCATGGGCAGACCCTGGCTTAGCCAGGCTTTTCTTATTTTTACTATTTTAATAATGTGAGTTGATAGTTGACATTTTCCAGTAAAATCATCATGTGGACGAATTCCAAAGTTGACTGTCATTGTCTGAAGTTTTAAACAGAAATGTAAGCGAGGTTTCAATACTATCAACCGTGCTTCATATCAACTAAAAAAAAATCCCATCCTAAGCAGTTTAAACTTTCTAAGCCTCCCCTGATAAAGGAGAAATTCCCCGTGCCTTGTTTTCCAGTGTATGCATCATTGGCTAACTGGTCTACCTCCTGGAAGCAGTTCCCTGGAAGGATCAATCCTAAGGTATGAGTCGCTTTCAACACACAAGGCTATTGTTACTGGTGGAAACCATATTGCTCTTGATACATTTTAAAGTGTCTTTCGTATTTAACACTGATACATCATTGTTGAGGTAGCTTTTAAATCTAACAATAAGACAATGGACAGCACATTTACTACCTGACAGATGGAGATCTGTGTTAGCATTGGCTTTGGTAACCTAAGTGTTGGTAGTCATTTAACTGAAGAAAATGAAATCTTCCAAATTATCATGAGATTAAAGTCTCATGATAAGAATATATTTTCCAAAAACTAAGTGTAAAGGATCAAAAACAAAATTTTGGCCTATACTACAATAACATGGGTTCATTTGCATATACACGCGAATACAGAGAGAGGTGCACATGCCTCAGTTTTGCAAACTTCAGCTTCCAATATATTTTTTCCAAAAATTGCAAGAGTTATAGGTTAGCCTAAGGATAGCAATTTTTTTTAATTCATTACTTTTAATCATGAAGTATTCATAAAATCAACTCTAGTTTGAGAAGGCACCATGTTCCCACAAAGGTAGACTTTTCCCCTCTACATCAGGGTGGATTTCTGCAGCATATTGACACTGAATTTTCATTTTAACCTTCTGTGTATTGCCATATTTCTCTGTTACTGATAAACAGGTTGAATCAGGGTACATGAAATCATTGGACTCTCAGTGATAGTGGCAAGCTCTAATTTGTGTGCTAAAGTGGTTTATGCACATAACATTATTCTTTGATAATGAGATGGTTCTGCTTGTGTTTCATAATTCTGATATCATGTTTAATTAAAACTGCATAATATTGATGGCTTCATTAAAATAGCCAACACTTACTCTGTGGACTTGACACTATTTCCTTACACTTTCAGTGAACCCTTCCATCTTTGTAGTCACATAGCACTGGTCCATCTGCACACTGTGTTCCTGCCCTCGCCCACCTCACTGGATCTGATGGACACTGTACAGCATAGCACAGCTATAGCATTGGCAGTGCCACCTGAGCTTGATCATTCCTGTTTATAAGAATCCAGCTTCTGGTCTCTATTCTCATTAACTGCATATTACATTAGAATATGAAAAATAAAAGAGACTAGTTAGAAAGAGGAAGAAAGACTTATTTTGCATCATGAATGAAATATATATATATATTTAGACAATGTAAACAAGCAGCTGCTGCAGAATGTCCTGTGTAATGGTGTCTCCTGTGTACCTGTGTACTGTGCTAAATCGGGAGGCTGCAGAACAGTTCCCTTCCTGTCTCTTGTCCACGGCTTCTATATCCACTGACAAGTGTCTGCTATGTACCTTTTGCAATGGACTTCATAAACTGCATTCTCCAAACCTTTTTTTTTTAAAGAAAATATGAACAATTTCATCAACACTGAAGTATTAACAGATTATATGAATCAGAGTACTGAGTTGGGATGACGTCTAGTTGAACTTAGTTTCATATTTAAGTTTTGAATTTATCACAAAATACACTGTAGCTGAGAAGAACAATTACAAATGCCTTCTGCATGTTCATTATTTCTAACTGACATGGTGCAATTTTTTTAAAATACAAAAGGGTATAGGGTTAGAATGGATGTGTCTGCACTCATATCTGTTGTGTGTTTGTCTTTATATTAACACTGTATAGTAAGACTTAAAATTCTAAGTTTCATTCTAAGTAAAATGATGGGCCAATCCTGGATGGAAATACTTTGTTTGGTTAGCTCCCAGCGGAGGCTGGCATTTGCTCTTTTATCTTTTACCATATACTTGGATATGTGTATCTGGAATGAATTACTAGAAAATGTATGATTATGTTCCATGTTTTTGGCCCCTGGATTCAAATCCCTACATTCGGTAGATTTGGGTAAACTTTGCTGTTTTTAAAGTATCTTTTGTGTAAAAAGATTACATTTTTATAATAAATGGCAAATGAGATGAATCGCTAGAAACTGACTGGCCTTGTTTTTGCCTTGTTCCTTCTGCTCAGCTTCCCATTCCAACTGTCATCTCTCAGTTCTCACATGGCTGTACTGTCATTTAATAACATGATGTAGTTTCATGCCTGCACGTAAATCTTGATCGTTGAGTTTTCTGAATATGCAGTAGTGGCCACAGAGTAGCAAGCTTTGGACTGAGGGTGGCCTGCATTGGCATATGCAAGGATTTGGTGAAGGAGCAGTCTGTGGCAAATCTCTGATGACGATTCAATCCACATTTCCTCTGGGAGTCTCAGGTTTAGTCTGGTTTGAGTCTGCTCAAAACCGGCTCTGCTGCCCTCTCTTCTTGGCACCTGTCCGTGTGCTGTTAATAGCATCACTGAGCAGTGTACCAGATAAATGAGATCTAAGGAACTCCAAAACACACCTCTCAGGCTTAGCGACAAGAGAGAAAACGGAGTTTCTACACAGAATACGCATGTGAGAATTTGATGTTTGGAATCAAAAACTTTTCCTAACAAAGCAGGTAAAGCACTTGCCAAGAATGCATGAGGACCCAAGTGTGGGTTCCCAACATCCAAGTAAAGTTGGATGTGGTAGTCCACAACTGTAATCCCACGCTCCTACAGCTAAATGGGAGGTGGAGGCAGGAGGATACCCAGAAGCTCAAAGGCCACCAACTCATAAGGTCCTCTAACCTTCACACACAAGATGTTGTGTGAGCACCTGCACTCACACACATGAACACAAGCACAACCCTTTTCTCACTCTGTTATACGAGTGCATTCACACATACCAGAGTCCCAGTAGACACTGAGGCTCACTCTGTAGTAATATATGAATCTTGAAACAGAGTACAAAGGAAAGTAGACTGGATTGTAGGCTACCTCTGGGCTGTGGGCTCCTCTAAGTCTGTAGGAATGGAAAACAGTTTAGAATAGTAGTGATGATTGCCTCATGCTTCCCAAGCCTTCTGGGAATTGCTTAGGTGAATCGGAGCCAGCAGCCCTCAGGAGCCTGCAGTTCCTGGGATTTCTTCATGGCAGTGTTTGCATCTTCTGTCTAGGATAGTGCCTCAAGAATGTGGTGAGGAGCTTGACTGAGGAAGGGAGGCAATGTGGTCTCCTATGGGGTTGGATTTGAGTCTCTGGAGCTGCAGCTTTTGTTCAATGTTTGCTTTCTTCCCTGGAATCTGTTCCCACTTGGTGGCCCCTGACCCTCCAAGTAGCCACAAACCAAAAAGGGACCAGAAAAATAACCATTTTCAGTGTGAATTCTTTAAAAATTTAGTCTCCGTCTACCATGTGTTGTCTCCTCAACCTTTGATGAACAAGCTTGTCTGTCTCTTGACACATAAGCCTGCACTGAGCTGGCTCTCTAAGTATTTAATGCTTCAGTTACACAGGCTTGTGGCTGTGCCCATTAGAGGGCTCAACACAGACCATTTTTTACTCTCTACCCCCCTCTGCTGCTGAGAGGAGAGCAACTCAGAAGCTCTGTATAGTCCATGTATAGTCAATGTGGCTCTAAGTTCTTCATTGGGGGAACATGCTATTCATGCTACCTGATCTAACAGAGAAAACAGACCCCCACTTTCTTTCAACCCCAAACCTCCCAGGTCATCCCCACTCCCTCACCACATTTTCACTGAAACCTCTTCTCTCCAATGCTCAAATTGCCCCATATTCTAAACCCTCCTGGTAATTTCTCTTCCAGAAGTTGTCAATTAAGGTGGCATCTGTAAGCATAGGGGAAATGTTTCCCTATGATTTGACAATATGTACAATTATCTTGATCAAGCTTCTCACTCATGGACTAAGGACCCCAACCCCACATGTGTAAAATACCTACAAGGTTTTGAAACAGCCCGAACTAGAGAGCGGCTGTTTTTGGAGTCTACTGTCTCATGCCTGGTGTGGTCCTTAAACCAATTTTTTGCTCAGATTTAGTTTCCCCTTGCCCTAGCCTCGGTCACAGCCATTTCATCTCACATGAGATGCTTCCTGGCACCAGGACAAGACTAGGGTATGAGCCCTGTGGGTCGTGAAGAATTTGATGCCCAATTAAAAGAAGAAAGACATAGTTTGAATAGCCAACATAGATTTAGTAAAGATGGAGGAAAACTGTTCTTCTCTGAATAAAGCTCGCAGGTTTTGATGTCCACTGCCCTCTCAAAAATGATTCTGCAGTAGGAACCAAGAGGCCAGTGGGGATTTGGAGGTCTAGGGAGAAATAAATCTCACAGCTCAGTCTTTGTGTCATCCATACACCTGCCAGTAGCTAGACCTCTCCTGTCTCTAAGCGTTTCACCTTCTTGGCCCAGCCCCCTCCCTTCCCAGATAGCATTCCTTTCAATAATACCTCTCCTCTTCCCCTCGATGCCCACTGCTGATCAGCCTCACCCAGTGTTCCAAGCTTACACATCCTTACCCACGCCTGAATTCCATCTCCAAGAACATTAAGTAGACACTAATTCAAAGAGGACACATTGCTTTATCTTAGCGAGATTAATATTTTCACCAGTCTCTCTTCCTGGAAGGTAAGTTTCCTGCCACGTTTTAGAATCTGAAAGAATAGAGTTTACTCTATGCTGAATGGGATCTGAGCCAGTTTCCTTTATTTATTTTTTTTTAATCTGCTAACCTACAGAACTGCAGTCGAAAGCTGGAATTAACTGGCCCCGTATTCCCAATTATTCTAATTACGTTCAGTCCTTTTGCAGATTAGCAACCCTAGGCAACTGTCCAAATGTACTCGCGTCTAGTTCAGCTTGGCCTGGCACATGGTGCCTTGTTCTTGGCCACAACTTTCCTTCTCAACAGGAGTTAGCAGGCAACTAATTAAAAGGCGATTTCACTCTTGAAATGCCTCGCAGGTGTTAGGAAGTAGAAAGGCTTTCCTCCCAGAGTTACTCAACTGCACCACTAGGGGGTATCAAATGCCGCCTGTGTGAAAGGAGGTGCCTGCCCATTTTTCCTTGAAATAATTTGGCGTCACACCTCTGCCTTGGTATGTCCAAAGTAGTGCATAGAGGTCTAAAGCCTTTGAAAGCCAGCAGTTGCCAATCAAAGTAGTCTTTTCGTAGTGGACTGGCCTTTCTTGGGCAGCTGCTCTGCGCTTCCATTGCCGTATCCTAGTTTCTGTCTTCTGAGACGGTGAGTCAGCCTCTAATCTAGATCTGCAGATATAGAGCTTGCCAGCAAGAAAGCACCATCGAGAGATTCCCAAGAGAAGGTCAGGGGTCTGAGGGAGATCACAATCCTCCTGTCGATGGAAGAAGCAGTGTTGCACACACACACACACACACACACACACACACACACACACACACCTGCTGAGTACAACTGACAACCATGCACTTAGCCAAAGCCTTGTGTCTGGAAGAGCCCAGGTCAGCAGCCATATTTCCTGCCTACCCAGGCCCAGCATATTCCCTAACAAGCTGCACCCCTTTCAGTCACAAACACACCTTTATGAGCACAACTTCCTGTTTGAAGGGCATCACCGCCTCTTGTGCACAGGGCATCCCTGACTTAGGACCTGTTCCCATTTCACACATAAGCAACCCAGCTCTCAAAGGCATCTTCTGTGGCTACCATCACTTAGAATATCCAGAGCATCTCCCATGAGCTTCATAAATATCATTGATGCTTAAATTGATGCTTAAAGCATAAGTAAGCAGTAATTCCATTTAACAGGTTAAAAATGCATTCAGGCGATTCAACGCAGCTGGGTTTTAAGTTAGAGACCAAATCTTGCACCAAATCTCTACCTTTTACATACACTAACACTGCCAAGGTCGCACGTCTAAGAAGTTTTGGGGATTTGAGTACTGTAATGCCTTTTCTAATATGAGGGTTCTACATGAATATTCTGGAAAATACTTGATATGCAAGTGTGTGCCAGTATACACACACATTTTAAACACATTTTGGCATAAATATGTCATCTAAATGACTGTTTTTAAACTGCATATGTCAAAGCATACATAGCTTTCATTTCAGAGGCTTAACCTAGAGCTTTGCATATACCTGCTCTCATTAGAGGGATGGTGACTTCTACTGGGCAATGTAGCCTAGGGCCCCTGTCTATTAAAGAGTTGTTAACGCTGTGGTCTTGCTTCCAGTTGCTGAGGAAGTTCCCAGTTTGTGTTTTATTGGAGACAAAGTTACAGATTCAGTTCCTGCAAACTCTGATTTATTATAGGAAAATGCTGGCAGGCATCTCAGACTTGCAAAATGAATTCCTCACACACTCTGCACCCTCTGCTGTGGACTTAGCTCCTTGGAGCCCGAGGAGAAGGAGGGACAAGTTTCACTGGGCGTAGTGAATTCATTCTGTGTTCCAGATTAGAAGCTGTGGCCTCAGGTTTGCATCTGGCTGACTGCATTGCTAAGCATACACACACACACACACACACACACACACACACACACACACACACACAAAATGGGAGACCCAATCTCTCACACCCTGGGCCCTGCCGCCCCATGGCCTGGCCCTCTTGGTTTTTCCTGTGTTCTTCAAATTGCTTGAGGCTGGGGCATGTGAGGTCACACATCAAGTAGCTCAGCTGCCTCCAAGGCTTGCCCACACCCAGGGACCGCAGTCCTCTGTCACACAAACTGTTTCCTGCTAAAAGATAAAGCGGGCCTTTCCCCTCCATTCCCTCTTCTGGTAAAGATGGGCGTCCAGAGGATTTTAGGTTCCTGTAAAGCCGGCAATGAGCTGAATGGCCTTGGTATTATATCGGACAATCAGAATGGGCCAGTGACTGAATGGGCCTGGAGAAAGCTGAATGCTTCTTACAGTGAGACGTGACTAAAGTGGGGTGGGGGACTGGATCTGACTGTGTGTAACCCCTGTGACCTGGTGAGCAGCTGGGCCTGCTATTGCCCAAGCTGCCTGCTGGGGAGTGGGCAGCATCCATGGTCTGATGGTCTGGTGAGGGCTACGTCTGAGTGGCTTTCCACAGCACTTCCATGTCACTCATTTCTTTTCCCAGCCTCTGACACCATTCACTTCCATGACACGAACACAACTTTTCACTGAAGAACTGGAAGTGTCAGAAGTGAGGGGGCAGAGAATCACCTTAAACGACTGATCTGCAGGGCATCCCCATCAGAGAGCCAGGTACGCAGTACAGACAAGCTATTGAAAACAGACCAGAGAGGGGCTGGCAGGCTGGCAGGACGGCATGATACTGAAGAGACAGTTCTCAGAAAGTCCTTGGCTTGTGCACAGAACTTAGAGCTGATCTGCCCCCTCTGACTTTAATATGGAAGGTGGAAAACGGCTATCATCCAGCCCAGGGTCTACCCAGGGACAGATTCCTGGAGCTCGAAGTTCTTAGGGTTTTAGTCTAGAGCTCTGGGCACAAGTATCAACTTGGCCATGTGGCAAGGCAACTGTAGGCTGGGTGTGTGCCACAGAGGGTCAGCTTCTGCCTAGACAAAAGCCGTACCCTCCCCGGTCTGGCTTCTAGAGAAAGCTATGTACCATCAGTCTTTCTGCTATGCAGAGGACTTCCTGCAGTGCATGTCCTCTGTGATCTGGGGTCCAATCTGGGCTGCTTGAGTCCTAGGCCTAGACTTTACTATACCTAGAAAAGGGTAAGCTGGGCTGTCCTGTGTTCCAGTAATAGTCAAAAGTCACTGTCAACTTAATGAGGTCTAGAACAGCCTGGGAGACGAGCCTCTGGGCGTGGATAGGGAATACTCTTGGTTAGGTTAATTGATGTGGGGAGATTCACCCACTCAGGGGGATACTAATCCATGGGCTAAGATCCTTGACTGTATGACAGGAGAACATGAGCTGAATATGAGTATTTAAGGCTTTCTTCCTTGTGACTGTGGACCACTGCTTCACCTGCCTGTTGCCACGAGGGCCTGTTGCCATGACGATCTGTTGCTGTGATGACCGTCCCCTGAAACTGTAAGTCAAAATGAGCCCTTGCTTCCTTGAGTCAATTCTGTAAGGATACTTTATCACAGCAACCCGGAAAGAAACTCAGACAGGAAGCCTGGAAGACACTTGTCTCTATCTCAGCCTTGGTCCCTCTTTTGGAGATGTAAACTCTCCTACAAATACTGAGTGCCTGCTGCCTCTCAGGTGCTTTTGCAGGGAGAGAGGACAGCTGGGCCCCGTCCTCATGAAAACGCACCACACAGCTCTGAGGGAACGTGGCTAAGAAGTAAAAAGAATCTGGTAACTGAACTTACTGTCTGTAAATCCTGGCACTGCAACACTATGATGCCCTGGAGCCTAACAGTGGACTTTCTCATATGGGAATAGGCTGAACTATGGAGACAGTCGAAGGGTAAAGCACTTGCTACCCGAGGATGCACATAGCCTGGGACCCAAGTTTGACCCCTGAAACCCATGTAAAGCTGAGAGGAGAGAACCAGCTCCACAGAGTTGTCCTCCAACCTCCACATGGAAGCTGTGGCAAGCACGCCCATGGGCATACATCGTGCATGTGCATGGACATTTACACATAGTAACAGTGAATCTGCAGTTTCCCTAAGGAGCCTTTTCATAGGTTGCCATTCTGACTCCTAAAGCTGTTTGACAATCTTCCAGGCATGACCATGTTTCCATAGTGAGTATTTCAAATATGCCCACACAGTCCAGTGTAATTTTTCTGAGCTCACTGCAAGTTTCTATTCATCTGAATAGTCCCCTTGCCTGACGGCCAAGTTCCCACTTGCACTCCATGGTCCACGCAGTTCTGAGTGTTGCCGAAGTACCAGCCTGGCCCAACAAGACTTCCCACCCTGCCTCACTTGCATAGCTGTCAATCAGACAGTTTCAGTTTGGAACTCAGAGCAGGAGACATCTGAAAGTGTCCAGGTCCAAAATGAACTTTGAAATGCAGAGTTCCCAGTCATGCACTCAATAAGTGCTGTCTCGGGTTTAAACATCATCCACTCTGCGATAACTCCTTAGATTTGGCTCTTAATTGGAAAGATCTGCCTGTGCCATTTCTCTGCAACCTTCAGAACAAGATACAATCTTTTCTGAGTCAGTCATGTGGAGTGGACTTTTCCAATCATAAAGAAACATCTGCCCTCCGTCTGCAGGGCCTGAAAAACAGGACTTTAATTTGAGTGCTGTGTAGGACACACATTCTTGTAAAGGGCATGAAATCCTTTATGGGGAGTTCGGGGCAGGGGGACTAAAATCCTGATAAATGTCAAACAGGATCATCCCATCCTGAATATCATTTTCCAAAGAGCACCCCCAAAGGCCACATTAGCTGATCAGTTTAATGAGAACATAAGCTCCGTAGTCAGCCAAACACTAGTCAAATGTTTAATATATCATGTACCACCTGTGTAGTCATATAGTTATTTAACCATGACAATTCTTGGATATGTAAACCAGAGAAGATACTTCATCTTCTCTAACAGTCACATTCTCTAGAAGGCTAGCACTAAGTACTCATGGTCCTCTTTTGATGTTTCTGCTGCCAATATGAGAGGTGGAAATACAAGAACACAGGATTGGGGCTCAGAAACCCAGGGTGTGCATCCCAAGGCTGTCACTTAGTGTGGGATGCTGGGAGAGTCACATGCTTCCCAGTTTAGCTGAAAACAAAAGAGCCTCATAGATAACACCGTGAGGCTTAAGGAAGATGATCGCCTGAGTTTCCTTGGCCGGTGCAAAATTCTATGAAAGCATCACCAGCCATCCTTTCTGTTATGAACCCCGTGATTCCTTTCTGATTGGACCCTGTGTTTGCATTCTCTGGAGATTCGTACGTTGGAATTCTAACTCACATGTGAGCATGTTGGGAGGCAGGGCTTTGAAAGGGTTGAGTTAAGCTTGGAAGAGTCATAAGAAGGAGTCCGTGGCTTGAAACTATCATCCCCAATAAATAATAACAGCCCTCACTGTCAGGAGTCCAAGAGACAGAGGAATTGAATTTGCTAGCACCTTGAGCTTGACTTACTTCCCAGGCTCTGGAGTGGCCGGAAACAAATGGCAAGAGTACCACTTTCTATCAACAACAACAACCACCACCACCACAACAACAACAACCACAACAACAACAACAACAACAATAACGATATAGCATTTGGATCTATACATAATTTTTTTGAGACAAAGCCTCACTGTGTAGTCGTAGCTGGCTGGGAATTCATTTGTAGACCAGGCTGGCCTCCACCTCAGAGATCCACCTGCCTCTGTTGCCTAAGAGCTGGGACTGAAGTCTTAGCCAGCAAGCCCAGCCTGGCTTTTATATTGTACATCCAGTACCATGACTCACCTTTCCCTTTAAGTGTGTAATTCTTAGGAGGCCCTTTAAATACCAGACCTCACAGTGGGCAAGCCACAGCTGCAAGCTAAAGAGGTCAAAAGCCCAGCTGCCCCTCCCCTGCTCACTTCTGTCTGAGTCAGGTCTCAGCGCCATTGTTCATATTTTCTTGAAGACAAAAGCAGCAGTTTTGTCAATGACAACTGGAGTGATGACTTGAAGGATAAGGCTGTGACCCTGAAAAGAATCCCCTCAAGTGAAGGGCTTAGATGCAAACTTCTGTGGCCTTCTCCTGACCGGCTTTGTTCCGCCCTGGTTCTCCCCAGCACAGGCTACAAACACTACAACCCACTGATAGTGATGTCATTGGGACCAAAGCCAGAAGCCTGGCAGTTCTGGGGAATGGCTTAGCCACCCATCCTCAGCAGGAGAACTAGAGAGACAAACAATAGTGAAAAGCGGAAGAAAGAGACACATTCATTGCAGCCACGCTGCGAAAAGGAACGCGGGGTTCTTCCCTTCCAATCAGTTTGAGACCCTTTCCTGTGGGATGACACTGACCACATTCAGGGTGAACCCTGCATCTTCAGATCGACTCTCAGACACTCCCAGAGGGGAATCTCCTAACTGATCATCACAGGGAATAACTCCCACAACCCCACAAGTCGTCAAGGAGAGACGATCTTCTTTTTCTTTCACATGTCACACTATGACTTCAGTGTTGTATGAATCACAGCAGAGACTTTGACCTTGGACTTTTAAACAAGTTGGAGACTGCTATAGACTATGGGGACCTTGAAGTTGGACTAAATGTATTTTACACTATGGTATGGCTACAAGCCTATAGGAGCCAGAGAATGGAGGGGAGTGGTTTGAATAAAAATGCTCCCCATAGGTCCACAGGGAATGGCTACTATTAAAAGGTGTGGTCTTGTGGAGTGGGTGTGGCCATATTGGAGTAGACATGGCCTTGTTGGAGTGAGTGTGACCATGTTGGAGGAAATGTGTCATTAGGGGGCAGGCTTTGAGATTTCAGAAGCTCAAGCTAGGCCTGAAGGCTCAGTGTCTCTTCCTACTGCCTGCAGATCCAGATGTAGAACTCTTAGTTCTTCCTCCATCACAATGTCTGCCTGTGTCATGCCATGCTTCCTGCCATGATGATAATGGATGAAATTTGTGAACTGTAAGTCAACCCCCAGCTAAATGCTTTCCTTTATAAGAGTTGCCATGGTCATGGTGTCTCTTCACAGCAAAAGAAACCCTAAGACAAGTTCACATTTGGATTCAGACACCCCTTGGCTGCTAATGGTTAGTGTCTGACTTTATTAGCTTTGAAGCCTCAGGAAACTCTGAGCCACAGCTTGGGGACTTACAGAGGGAGTGACAGTATCTATTCTGGAAGGCTGTGAGAATCAGATGAGTGAACACAAGTAAGACCATTCACCCTGTGCTCAGTGGATAGTGAAAGCTCAATATTGTGTCATAGTTATTGGTCTGTCTGTCTGACTATCTATCTATCTATCTATCTATCTATCTATCTATCTATCTATCATCTGTCTAACTCTCTACTCTCTCTAAGTGTGTGTGGATGTGTGTGTTTTAGTGTTTTAGTACCCAGATGAGAAACACTCTAGTATGTAATGAATACCACCCTTACACACACACATACACACACAGATCACCAGTGCTGACATCATAATTTTTCCTCACAATGACTATCAAGGATGCAAACAGAGCCTACAAATCCAAATCTCCACACAGTGTGCCTGCCTCATTTCACAGAAGTCACCAGCCACCTTGCCTGCCTGGCCTAGAAAGAATGTTCAGAGAAATGGAGTGGCAAAGGACACCTCTGTGGCCTCCTGCCAGAACAAAGCATGGATGTGAGTCCACAGAAATAAGAACACTGATTACAGTGCATCTGACTGATTGCAATGCTGTATGCTCTAGGCTAGTCAAAACATTGTGATTCCTCTTGTCTACAAATGACTCGTGGCCAGGATTTCTTCCCAGGAGACCATGCTAATAGGGCCCTGTGTGTCTGTTAGAGGAAGCAGCAGCAGCAGGTTGAAGTCCTGGGGAGGCCTTTGGTACTCAGGCTTCATTGTTGTTTATTGCAGCTCTGTCATACAGCATCATGGTCCATGACAGTCTGCTTCTGCGGGTTCCAGTAATTGCTCCTTAGGATTGCCTTTGTTCTGTTTCCAGTTTGACTCAGACATTTAGCTGCCCAGAGTTGGCACAAACATTCACAGGGATGCAGAGAAAATACCTCCATTAGATTGCCCTCGCCTCCTGTGCAAACCACAGGAAGTCTCATAAGGTCCTGGGCCACCCACACTTCTGCCCAGCTGAGCTCGGTGAGGTTGCCATGACCCCTTTATAGTCAACAGTTCACCGGGGTGACTCACTGAATCCAAAGCTTTATTAGAAGACACACTTCAAGAAGAGCCAAACAGACATATAAGGCAAGAGGGCACCATGCTCCACATCCTCTCCCAGTGGTCTTGGGGAGCAAACTGTCATCCTGGTGCTGAGAAGACAGAGCCTCTGCCACTCAGAACAGTTTGTGTCAGAATAGACTTGGGGTGGACACAAGACACCGGTAACACTAGTTATTATAGTGATATTAGCTGGTAGTTATTACAATATCAATCAAATTGCCAGAGCCACAGAGAAGCCAAAGGACCCCTGTCAGCAGTTGTCTGGCCAGCCCTTTCATTCTATTCAGTCAAGAATCATGAATAGACTGGGAGAGGCTCCCTACCCTGTCCTTGGTAGCTTTGTAACCCTCACCCTCAGCTTATGATGCAATGGGCAGCTGTGGTGGACAGATCCAAGCAGCAGCAGAAGGTCCCCTCTAGTGCTGGTGTGCCAGTGCTGGTGGCCTTGGCTACTAGACCTTCCTTCACTCCCACACTTTCGAGAGCCCCGGCCTTGTGCAGGCAGAGAAAGCGAGACTCCTCCAGCTCTCCTCAGTGGCTGGTGTTAGATGTCAGCTCAGGCTGGGCTTCAGGTGCCTAAGGGTTTTGGCCCGAAGGGTGGAAGCTCTCTGGAACTTTTCTAGTGACCTGGGTTTGCAGTTTTTCTTCTCTGCTTCTTTGTGGCCCTTTATTCTTCCTTATCCCTGTCTTTCTACCCTTCTTTGCTTTCTCTTTACCTTTGCCTCTGTCCTTGGTTTTTCTATGCACGCTCCCCCTCCTTCCACCCCCAGATCATTTCATTTACCTCTGTTTGCTACTGAAGCAGTCATGGCTGCCAGCATTTGCCACTGCCTCCTCTCCTGCTGTTGTGATGATCAGAAGCATGGTTGCTTTTGCCTGCATGGTTGTGGCTTCTAGGATTGCCACTGTTACCACCATGCTGCTGTTGGACCCTTAGATCCAAACTGGGAGACACATTCCTACAGAAACACTCATGGACAGAGGAATCGATGCAATAGGCAAGAGGTTTATTGATGATATCAGTGCACTGGGTTTTCCCCCCTCTTTCCCCCACCCCCACCCCCTCCCCACACACAGGCTAGAGGAACCCCAAGCTGCAGCTAGGAGCAGTTTTTATACCATTTTTACAGGGTGCAAGAGCAGTTTTACAATCATCTCTTAGACAATGTTATCCACAGAAGCTGATCTTAAATGGCTATTCCCATGCCCGGTTCTCTGGCAAGTCATATTTACACATTATCTTGTGACAATGAATGTTAGCTAAGTCTATCTTGTCCTAGCTTCTGTTTACCCAGGTTTATTGCGTTAAGGGCCCAGCTTCTTGAAAACCTCTTATCTTAGGTTCTGCTCCTGGAATGTATATGTAAGTCTTTGGAATGTGCTTCTCCCAGAGCCCAGAGAAGTTAATTTTTAAGTTTATGCTGAGACCTGAGATTCTTTCACCACCGCCGCCACCACCACTTATCCTCTTCTGTCATAACTTCCACTGCCACAGTTGTCACTGCTACTTCCTTCTTGATCCCAGACCTTCCCATTTTAGTAGCAACAGAGACAGGCAAGAAAAGAGTGCTCAAGAGAAGCTTTCATATTGGCGATGCCACAACAGCACAAGACAGTGTTCCCGGTGTTCCCGGTGTTCCTGGCAGCCAGCTTGTCTAGCCAGAGAGGGTTTCTTCCCACAATCACAATGGACCTCCATGTAACTGAAGGATTGTATCTGCGCTGACCATGGCATTGCTTCTTTCCCACCGGTTACAGTTCCTCTGCTAGACAAACGGGAATGTTCCGCTCTGGACTAGGTGAAATTGATGCCAGGAGAAGTCTGCAATATGTTGGGGCTGCCCTTCAGGAACTGTAGCTGGGCTACAGCCACAGGCAGCTGTGGTTGCGTGTCACCTCCCCAAAGCATCCGTGGGGTTCTTGAAACAGCTAGAGGTGGTAGCCAAGTAGACTGGCTTAGCTGACTTCACTCAAGGTATCCTGGGCATCAAAAAGGGGTTGAGTAGCTCTAAATTAGTGAGTCCTGGCACCCCATCCCCAACATCTTAGCTAATTTACAGGGGAAAATGAACATAAGAGAGATTGCTTAAAATAATGGCTTATCATGAACATTAACAATGATTAAATATCGTTGGCCGTTGCTTTAATTACACTTAATATATCTCCTATACCCCAGGAAAGATGGATTGTTCTGATTTTTCTCATCCCCAGGCCCACAGAGTCTGTGTTCATCAGTCATAAATCTTCACTGACCCTCAGTAGAGTTTTTATTGGGATTTTTCTTGGTATAGGTCATGAGTTAAATCGTTGGCCACATTGAAAATCTCAGCCTACTTCTTCCACTAGTTAGCTTATCAAGAGTTTGATCAAGAGTTCTAACACTTTAATCCATGTTGAGTCTTCATTCTAATCATGCCTTGTCCTAAAGTAGCTAAGAGATAACTGATCAGCATAAGTAGCAAAAATACCCTTATCAGAAAAGCCTAGAGGTCTTAGCAGCTAAGAACCATACCAAATATAATCTTTATAATGATAGCATACTTCCCTGGGAAGACTTAAAACCCATCAGGGATTTCAACTTCAGCTTTCTCCTTTAGTTGTGGGGAGGATTGTTTGTTGAGCAGCTACTGAGAACCAACCCTTTGGGTTATATTTGCTGAGACAGTATTTTGGCAGGTAAGCCAGGCCATTGCATGAAAGGTAGGCTGAGGGAAGCTCAGCCAGGAGACTGCAGAGAAGGTACATGAATAATGAGCTGCACAAGGTCATGTGACCTAGATGAGGGAGCAGATGTGGGAACGGAAGAGGAGAGCTTGAGGAACAAAAAATTCTAGCTGATTTAGCCTTTTGTTTTTTCTGCCCTGATTTAAATATGAAGTGTCCCCAACAGGCTCATGAGTTTTAGCACTCTGTCACCAGATGGTGGCACTATTTAGGAAAACTGTGGAAACTTTGGGGGGATAGAGCCTTGATGAAAGGCATGCCCCGGGGACTCACTTTGTGGGTCCACACTCCACCTCGCAGCTGAAGTATGTAAACACCACTCGGGCAGATGAAATACAGGGGCGCTAGGCTATATTCCATCCTCAAGCCATTGGGGTGCCTGGTTCTCAGAACTCTGACATCTGCTGGGGAGGGTGGAAGGCAGCCTAAGATGGGGCCCCCAGTCTGAGTAAGAAACAGAGCAAGCAGAGACTGAAGCTGAGATTCCCAAACTTCCGGACACCCAGACTCTACTGCGAACCATAGGAGCTGGGAACAGGGTCGTGGGTGGGTGATGAGCTGTGGACGAGGAGAGGAGAAATCCAGCTTAGCTCAGGTTGAGTGTCAGGTATACAGAGGGACCTTCTTCAGGAGACTTAGGTAGCACGACTTAATGACAAAGGCTTCCCCCAATGGTGGTTCTTGATGAGAGAGACAGTCCTTGCTTGTCCAAACTGTTTATTCATAGTGGAAAATGGATGCATACAACTTACAGAGGTTGGACTAGAGGTTAAATACCTTTTGCAAGAGAAAATGTCTGGGAAGGGAAGCTAATTGTTCAAACCCTCAGAGCCCGTCTAGATACCTCATTAGCATGAAGCACTCTGGGCTCTATGTTACAAACATGACCAGTTGCTCTGGTCTTCTTAGTGGGGTGTCATGGTCACATGCTCCAGGACAAGAACTGGTTGGGGAGCAGATCCAAATGCCTACCATTCTCAATTTTGAGATTTTCCCGAGTTTCTTAATCTGTTCTACCTGTCGGTTTTTCAGTGTGGGGACATGGTTCCACGTGATGCCCACTCTCTACTTTCTGTGAGTGGAGATAATGTGACAAGCCATCTTCCTTATCCCCCCCCATGCTTTCTGCATACTGCCACACCTTACTACCATGATGGACTAAAGCCGTCAGAAACATAGGTCAAAATAAGTCCTTTCTCTCTCTTCAGCTGCTTCTGTCAGAGTATTTAATTGTATCAGTCAGGTTTAGAACCAGATAGAATATAGCTCCATGATTCCCCCAAAGATGAAGTTAAGTCCCCTCAAACCATGAACCAAAATTAATTCCTTCATTAAATTGCTTTTGTTAATTTTTCTGCTACAATGATGTGAAGAAGAGCTAACATGGTGGAAGGTGATTCTCCAAAGCTCACAGAGTCTGGGGATTCACTCATTGTCATAAAAACACACCATGCAGGTTAAAATGAGGATAAATCCAAAATACTCACCATTAAGGAACATCAACGCATTTCAACACTAGGCCCCACAAAGGCTGAAACACATTCACAGTGGCTTCTCACAGCTCTTCCCAGATTACACAGAATGCTCTGGTTCTATTCAGGAGGACAAAGTATCCACCAGACTCTGTCAAAGTTGTTCAGGAAAGAATCAGAAGGAATAGCAGGGGTTGCTCCCAAGAGACCTGGTCCTCCTGTGTGAAATCTCTGTGTGGTAGTTATCGTCTGCAGCCAGGATACTGGACTGACAACATTGCATAAAACTTTTTGTTTTGTTTTTAGAAATTGTTTTAGGGTTTTGTGGGTTGGGGAGCATGAATCAATGCTGTATACTGAACAAATCCCTTGTCATCATGAGTAACAGTCATCCAAGGTTTTTAAAGCTTTTGCAGTTTGAAACTCTCAGAAGTCCCCTAGCATGACCCACCTCTTTGCAAGAGACAGACAAGCCGCGCTGCCATGCTGATTTGACAAGCAGCATTGAGCAGTGTCACAATGCACCCATCTGAGAGCTGTGAGAATCTAGGCCATTTGAGAGCTGGCAGCAACACAGTCTTGATCATGAAAACTTTCCAGGTAAAAAATTAATTACCATGAAATGGGGTGATTCCACCCATCTCAAGATGGACTTTGAGGTATCCAGTATCTGTTTTAGCTGTCCATCATGTGGCTAAAGCCCTCAGGACTAAGTATGGGTCCATTAAGAACCATTTGGCTCCTGGTGGACCTGCTGCCCTACTCACCTCTCTGTGTGTTTGAGCTGAGCATCACAGTAGCTGAAGCCACTTGACAGAGGCTCTTTCATGTCTTAGCAAACAGGAAACAAGGAAAGAGGTAATGCCAGAAGCATTTAGTGTAAGATCTAGCAACAGCCTCCAGTGACTGACTTCTTCCATGAAGGCCCCAACCCCTACTCTCATCACCTCTTAAAAATGCCTTCATGTTATAAATCCACCAAGGGGTTAACACACTGATTAGGTCACAGACCTTATGGTCAAATTATCCCTAGAAATGATACTGCTGATATACTCACAGGAGTGTTCCGCAAATCTTCTAGGCCTCTCTTAATCTATCCAAAGTGACAGTCACAGTTAACCATTGCTGATCCACTACTTGTCAACCTGGTATTCGAACACATCACTTTAAACCCTAAATTTCCTTCCAGGGGGCCTCGAAGAGGGACACAACCACATCACACAGCATTCAGTGCATACATGAAAACCCACCAAAGTCTTAACATTCCCAACACTATTCACAAGCCCAAGCTCAATATGACTATGACTTAGTTTTAGTTATGAGCCACTAAAATTAAAAATAAATAAATAAATAAATAAAACCAAGGGCTGAGAAGATGACTCTGCAGTTAAGAACTGAGCTGCCCTTCCAGAAGACCTGAGATTATTTCCAAGCACTCCCATGATGGCTCACAACCGAGACGGAGGAGGGGGAAGGGGACAGGGAGGGGGAGGGGGAGGGGAGGGGGCGAGGGAGAGGGAGAGGGAAATAGGGAGAGGGA
>JADRCG010009760.1:915729-946876 GCA_019844195.1 Rhabdomys dilectus
GGAGAGGGAGAGGGAGAGGGAGAGGGAGAGGGAGAGGGAGAGGGAAGGAGGAGGGGGAGGAGGAGGAAGAGGGCGAGGAGGAGGAGGAAGAAGAAGAGGAGGAGGAGGAAGAGGAGGAGGAGGGAGAGGAAGAAGAAGAGGGAGAAGAAGAGAGAAGAAGAAGAGAAGAAAGAGGAAGGAAGGAAAAAGAAAGAAAAGGAAGAAAAGAAAATTCCTCTAATTATTGAGCCCAACAACTTTAAACTAGGCCCATTCAAAGTCTCAGGACTTGAGACACAGACACAATGTAACCAGACTCTACCAGAACTAGAACACAAACAGCCTCTTGTCCACTCCCCAATAGAATCCTCCTCCTCAATAGAACCTCAGAATAGCTTTTGTCTTGTGTTTTTATCTTTAAAGACTAAACTGAAGGCAAGCACTCTACCATTGAACTATCTCCCCAGCCCTCCTTTTACTTTGTATTGTGAGACATGGTCTCTCTAAGATGCCCAGGCTACCCTTGAACCAACTCTGAAGCCCATTTTCCCAGCTAGTTTTAGGTCAACTTGACACAAGCTAAAGTCATCTTAAAGGAGGGAACCTCAACTGAGAAAATGTTTCCATAAAATCCAGTTATAGGGCAGGCAGTGGTGTCGCATGCCTTTAATCCCAGAACTTGGGAGGCAGAGGCAGGCGGATTTATGAGTTCAAGACCAGCCTGGTCTACAGGGTGAGTTCCAGGACAGCCAGGGCTACACAGAAAAACCCTGTCTCAAAAAAACAAAACAAAACAAAACAAAACAAAAAACAACAACAACAAAAAAAACCAAAACAACAACAACAAAAATCCAGTTATAGGGCATTTTAATCTTACTTAGTGATTGATGGGGGAGGGCCTACCCTATCATGAGTAGCACTATCTCTGGAATAGTGGTCCTGGGCTCTATAAGAACGACTGAGCAACCCAGTAAGCAACATCTCCACATTGCTTCTGCATCAGTTCCTGCCTCCAGGTTCCTGCTCTGCTCGAATTCCTGTCCTGGCTTTTTCTTCAATGATGGACTACAGTGTTGACCCGTAAGCCAAATAAACCTTTTGTCTCCCCAGTTTGCTTTCTGGTCATGCAACATGTTTCAATGCATCAATAGAAACCTTAAGATGAGTTGGTACCAGAATTATGAGTGTTTCTGTCACAGACCTGACCATGTTGTTTGAGGGAGGATTGTGGAAGGACTTTGGAACTTTGGCCTAGAAAAGCCTTTGAGTGTTGAGAGCTCAGTGAGATGTTCTGTGGGAGCTTGGAAAATAAGAATATTGAGAACAGTGCAGAAGATGGAGACCTGGCTTGTGATGCTCCAGAAGGAAGTAAAGACTATACCAGGACATTTGTGTGAAGAATCTGTGTTGTCTGGTCAGCTGGAGCTGAAGAATCGACTGTGACTAAGAAAGATCATCGTTACTGAGGTGAAATCTTCTGGGAAGTATTTTCTCAGGGTGAACACACAGAAGCTGTGTTGGCCAGAGATGACCAATGTTGTACCTTGCACTGGCAGCCAAACTTCATAGTATAAAAATCACCCAAGAGTGGACCGGATTTTGAAGGCATAAAGGGGTCCTAGAAAGCAGCTAAGGCTTAACACTGTGAGAGGCCAAGAAAGGACATTAGTGAGGGTGTAGCTTTAGTAGTAGTTGAAACTCAAGGATTAAAGAGGCTATGCAGAGAAGTTGAGGCTTTGTACCATGAAAAGAACCAGGACAGGCTCCTGTTGGAAGTGCAACCCAGTTGCATCAGAATGCCCCAGCATTGTGGAGATGCCAGTACCATGGGATGACCATTAAGGACAGCAGCAGCAGTAGAGTGGAGCCTGCTGGGCCTGGAAGGCAAGCTGTGTGTGAAGGAGTAACCCAAGCCCTCTGCTGGACCACAGATGATGTTGAGTGTGTGAAGGAGTGACCCAAGCCCTCTGTTGGAGCATAGGTGATGTTGAGAGAATCCCAGATAATTGCACAGGGAGTTATTCACACTTCTAAAGTTTGGCTTTGTTTTATTCAGATTTTGACCATGCCCTGATTCTTCCCTCTTGAAGTAAAGAAGTATTTAATTTATTTTTGATTTTACAGGACCCCACAATTGAGAGGGGGAATTTGAGAGACTGTGGAAGAGACACTGAGAAGTCTCCAGTCTCCAACATGACAGTCCCCGGGCTGCATTCCTGCTGTGCTCAGTGCCATCCCCTGGTCACATGAATCATCTTGTTTGGACTCTGGTCTTTTCTTTTTAAGTATTTCTTTTGGAAACAATCCCAACACAGAAACACACACTACCACCACCAATCTAATGTTAACTGTACTTCCTTTTTATTAGAATTAACTTTTAAAATTGTTATTCTGGATACAAATTCATGGTACCTATTTGAAGTTATGTTTTTTCTTTTTGGCATTTTTTTCCTGAGTGGTACTGGGGTCTTGCATGTGTTGCACCACCGATATACTGTATTACTATATTATTAATAACCATAAGTAAGCTACATTTACATCCCATTTTTAAACCATTTTATTCTTTCTGTGTATGTGCTTAACTGCATGTCTGTGTACCACTTGAACAACTAAGGCTCACAGAGGCCACAGAGAGGGCATCTGACCTTCTGAAACTAGAGTTAAGATTAGTGAACCATTGTCTTGGTGCTGGGAACCGAACCCAGGACCTCTGCAAGAGCAGCAACTGTTCTTACCCTTGGAGCCATCTTTGATCCTCTTCCTTTCCATTGTGAGTAGGGTTACAGTAAGCTGCCCAGGCTAACCTAGAACTCACTCTGCAACCCAGGCCAGCCTCGATCATATAAACTTCCTGTGCCAGTTTTCCGTGTAGCTGAGATCCCGATGCTATGCCGCACGGGCAGGCATGGCAGCTTTCCCTTCACATCTTCTGATAGGAATCCTTCATTGCCAATAGCTCTCTACTGAATCTTGCTCAGGAACAAAGATGGAGGGCTACAAATGAAGCAGCTGGCCCAGAAAAGCCTTTGTAGGAGAGGATATTCGTGGCAGGAGTGGCTAAGGAAGGGAAGTTGGGAATGCTAAGGCATCCTGTCTGTCATGGTTTGAATATGCTTGGTCCAGGGAGTGGCACTATTAGGAGGTGTGGCCTTATTGGAGTACGAGTGTCACTGTGGACATGGGCTCTAAAACCCTCATCCTAGCTGCCTGGAAGCCAGTATTCTGCTGGCAGCCTTCAGATGAAGATGAAGAACTCTCAGCTTCTCCTGCATCATGCCTGCCTGGATGCTGCCTCATTCTCTCCTTGATGATGATGGACTGACTGAACCTCTGAACCTGTAAGCCAGCCCCAATTAAATGTTGTCCTTATAAGAGTTGCCTTGGTCATGGCAACTGTTCACATCAGTAAAACCCTAAGACACTGCCTGCTGATGCCCAGCCACTCAGGAGGAATACAGGTACTGACATAATGTGAGGGGCCTGAGATTCCACTGGCCTTGCAAGGTGACAACTGCCTGCCACACTATCTTGGATGCTGTAGGAGATTCCCAGGAGAATCCTGAGTCCCAGTGAAAAGAAATGTCCCTATGCAGAGCCGTCGCAGCACCCAGGAAACCGACTGGCCTACTTCTCTTGGCTCCTGAAGCCCCAGAGCAGTAGTTCTCAACCTGTGGTTTGCAACTCCTTTGGGTGTCAAACAACCCCGGCACAGGAGTCATCTAAGACCATCAGAAAACACAGATATTTACACTACGATTTATAACAGTAGTAAAATTACAGTTATGAAGACACAATAAAAACTATTTTACTGTTGGGGTTTACCACAACATGAGGGACTGTACTAAACGGTCACATGCGTCACATGCATCAAGAATGGTGAGAACCACTGCCTCAGAGAGAGGAAAAGGGAGAGCCATAAAGCACATTAGATTCAGTGGGTACATTATAAGAGCAGAACCCTTGGGAGTAAAGAGATGGCCCAGCACTTAAGAGCCCTGGGCACTCTTGCAAAAAACCCAGGTCCCATTTCTAAATCGACCATACAACGGCTCAGAATTTTCGGTGACTCCAGTTCCTGTGGAATCTAACACCTTCTTCAGGGCTCCACAGACACAGTAGACATGCAGGACATAAACATGCAAGCAAAACACCCACCCACACACTAAATAAGTCTGGGAGAGGGGAAAGGGAGGGAGGTAGGGAGGGGAGAGAGACAGAGACAGACACCAGACACCCTGGAAAAGTTTCCTGTTGGGCTGGAGAGATGGCTCAGGGATTAAGAGCATTGACTGATCTTCAATGAGTTCATTTTCCAGCAACCACATGGTGGCTGTCACCATCTGTAATGGGATCCAACGTCTTCTTCTGCTGTGTCTGAAGAGAAGGCAGTGTACTCACATACATAAAATCAATAAATCTTTAAAAAATAAAAGTTTCCTGTCTTTCACTCAGTCCAGAAATACTATCTACATTGGACTGGATAGTGAATAAGAAACTTCCCCATTAATTCTTTCAAGGCTGTGGGCTTAGCTAGGGTTTCATTGCTATGAAAAGACACCATGACCACCACAGCAACTGTTCAAAAGGAAAACAGTTTTTTTGGGGGCTGGCTTACAGTTTCAGAGGTTTAGTCCACTGTTATCATGGCTGGAAGCACAGCAGCATGCAGGCAGACATGGTGCTGGATTGGTAGCTGAGAGTTCTACACCGGGATTGGCAGGCAGCAGGAAGAGAGAGTGACACCTGGACTGGCTTGAGCATCTGAAACCTCAAAGCCTACCCCCAGTAGTAGCACACTTCCCCCAGCAAGGCCACACCTGATCGTGCCACACCCTATGAGCCTATGAAGGCCTTTTCATTCAAACCTCAGAAGCCATTCAAAATGTTCTTACACATTCAGTCTGTAACAAAGGGCAGCTGCCTGGATCAGCAGACACACAGAAATACTCTAAAGGTCCACAGCAGGCTGCTTTGCAACAATCATCCATAAACAATTTTCCCTTTGAGCTCTCAGAACTTGCATGTCTATCTTCCAGAAGCGGCAACTACACATTTCTAAGGGACCATCATAGAACCCAGGGGCTAAAGAAAAACTACACAAATGCAATGGAATTATCTATAAGAGACTGGTGTTTTTCTCAGAAGACATTCAGTTAAACGAGTTGACAGAGCCTTTCGCTCGACTCTTTGTTTTAGTGTTTAAGGATCTGCTTATTTACTTCTTTATCCGTGTGTGCATTTGTCTGGGTGCATCTGTGCTGGTGCATGTGCCTGGGACATGTGTAGTAGCCAGAAGAAGATGCCAAGTGTCCTCCATCAACACATGTCTTCTGTCTCTATAAACCGCCATTCCTTCTGAGGCAGCGTCTCTCCCTGAACATGGAGCTCCTGTTTTCTTGGCTAGAGCTCGTGCTTTCTTTGGATTTACATAACCCAGGACACCTGATGGCCTTTGGGTGATATAAGAATGTCTAATAGTCCTTCTTATTAGTTAATTCTGTGAATTAGTCCACAGACAACCTATAAAACACTGTGGAGCTTAACTTGCAGAAAAGTCATGTCTGTTTAAGAAAATCCAGAAACTAGTAATGACATATATAAAATCCATACATAAAAAGCCAGCCTGGGCCGGTCGGTGGTGGTGCACGCCTTTAATCCCAGCACTTGGCAGGCAGAGGCAGGCGGACTTCTGAGTTCGAGGCCAGCCTGGTCTACCAAGTGAGTTCCAGGACAGCCAGGACCACACAGAGAAACCCTGTCTCGAAAAACAAAAACAAAAAAAAAGCCAGACTGCTGCAGGCTCTAGCTAGTTTAGAGGGGATGGAGGAGAAAGGGAAGAGGAGGGAGAGAAAAGGGGGAAAGAGGGAAAGAGAGAGAAAGAGAAGTTTTCCCTAGAGCAATTCAGTTATTCAGCAAATATTGACATGGTATCCTAAATTTTTAAGTTCTGACACTGTCTGGGGATAGACACGACCACCCCATGCTTAGCTTCAGATGTCAGTCACAAGAAGTGGGTTCCCAGGCTAGAGACTGGAAGTTCCCAGGACCCTGATCTCGGGTTGTCATTTGTTAGAACAGCCCATAGAATTGAAGTGGAATTCTTTCTGGACGACTGGTTTATTACAAGGGGTAATTGACTTAGTAAGTCATTACTAAGGGACCATTGACCGTCAAATGAAGAGACTGATGTTCAGGGCAGGAGCTGGAAAATACTGGAAAATACTGGGAACAGGAGATTCTAACCCGTGAAGCTCCGAGAGGTTCCAGCATGCAGACATTCTCCTGATTCTCTCTCTAATGTCTGAATTACATTCAGTGCAGTGGCACAGGCTGCCACACACTCCATGCCAAAGCTGAAAGCCACCCTCACCACCATACCCACCTTTCACAGTGGACCACTGACTGCCCTAAGCCAAACAAAGCCTTAATGAAACCCCTGACATCACCGACAGGTGGAGGCAAAAGTCTTACCCTGCACACCGTAGGCTTGGACCCACTTGGATGCCAGTCTGCACAGGTGTGACTTTCCACAGAAGGCCAGGTGTCCTTGAAAATAACTTGTTATAAATTACAGAAAATTCCCTGTCCCTTCAGGAACTAAAGACAAAACCCAATATAAAGGATCTTCCATATCTCTTACCACTTACAATGAAAGATTTGGAAGTTACAAGGCAAGAAACATAAATGAAAATTAAAATGAGTATTTCTTAGACCATGGTGTAATGGCTGTATCGTGTGACACTTGCTTATTCATCACTGGCTCGCCTGAACAATAATTCTAAGGAGTCTCTCTCCCAGAGCCATACTTTATGATCTCTCATTAAGAAGTTTGCTTCTGTTTTGCCTCATGCTTGTGGTTGGAGATGCGAGTTGTCAGCTTCCTGCTCCAGCTGCCTGCCTGCTGTTTACTGCCATGCTTCCTGACTTGATGGATTCTTATCCCTTGGGAGCTATAAACTGGGGTATGTTCTTCTGTAAAAAATTTAAACAAACTTTCAAGTTTCCTTCTCATCAGTGTTTTGCATTTAAAGAGTAAGCAATAAGACCACCGCACGAGGGCGTGTTTGGAATGAACACTACTGGGAGAGTGCACATGAATGCAATTTCTAAAACTACTGAATGAGCCCAGAGGTGCTATCACTCAGGCCTTAAAACCTGAGTCCAGTCCCTGGATCCACAAGGGTCCTGAGGAAGTGACGACATAAAACAACTACACAAAGCTTTCCTCTGATCTCCACATGGGTGCTGTGGCACATGTGCACACCCTCGTGTGTGTGTGTGTGTGTGTGTGTGTGCTCATCTTCTGCCAATAAAAGACACCAACACTGTCTATTTCGTGGGTAGCTATGGTGGTTTTAAATAAGCCAATGCCACACATACTAGTTCAAAATTATTTCCAACGAAAAGTTCACAACAGACTGGCCAAACAATTCTGTCTTGTAAAAGGATTTGATCTAGAAGTGTTTTTCCTAATTTTTATCCCCCGCCCCTGTGTGTATGTAGTGTGTACGTGTACGTGTGTATATGCTTTGTGCGTTTTAGTATGTGTGCTGTGTGTGTCTATGTGTGTGTAGTGTCTGTGTATGTATGTACATGTGGTATGTGTGCTCTATAAGCATGTAGTATGTACTGTATGTATATGCTGTATATGAAGCATGTGCAAGTATGTATGTAGTATGTGCATTGTGTGTGGTGTGTGTGCACGCTGTGTGTGCCTTCTCTCTCTCTCTCTCTCTCTCTCTCTCTCTCTCTCTCTCTCTCTGTGTGTGTGTGTGTGTGTGTGTGTGTGTGTGTGTGTGTGTGTGTGTGTGTGTAGGTGTACTCCTTCTACTGTGGGTTTCATGGATCTAGCTCAGGTCACCAGGCTTGGGCAGCACTTTTAACAGCTGAGCTGTCTCCTGTCCTGGATCTAACGTTATAAAGTCTCTTATTTTTAGGTCATTGGGCCCATTACTTTTAGGTCATTTGTCTGGTGCACATTCAGCTGCCATCCCCACATGACCTCTCAGGGAACTTCCTGTTCTTTCTGCTGTCTTAGAGGTTTTGATGGTGTAAAGTCAGAGATTTCAGAGCTGTAGCGCCAGGTGGAGTTTTACCACGCAGCCGGAATTCGCTAAGTGCTCATGGTTGCAACAATGTTAACAACTGAAATTTCAAATAGGATGTTTTCTATTCAGTTCCTTCCCCGACCCTTTCTCTACCAGAAAAGGTCTGGGTAGCAGATACATTGAGCAGAGAGAAGATTCTGAGTAAAACCCTACTAGTGGTTTTGACTAAGAGCTTAAAACTTTACTTTCGTTATTACCAGACAGAATCTACTGACGGTAAAAGCAAGACAAAACAAGAATGGCAGGTTCACCCTGAAGAGTAATTTCAGCATTGAAAAATCAATGTTATAGCCCTACCTGTATAAAATACTTAATTTTAGTGTAACTATTTTAAAGTAAGATTAAGATTTCTGAAAGTTATTAAGTTAATTAGGTCTCATTATGGCACTTCCATATGCATTTATTATTAAGCATAAATTCCTTACGAGCTACAGGATTTTGATTTCAGAGCCTCTAGTAGGAGTTATACTGCAAGACTCGGCGTAAACTGAAATTGGAAATCACACTAGGATTGCATAGAAGATCCTAGGTATTGATAACAGTCATAAAGAGAAACACAGTCCCTGGACAGGACACAGTCCTAGACTTGGTGGTGAAGGAGATATGTAAAACTAAATGCTGTGAGAAGACAAAGAAGAAATATATTTTCCAGGAAGGTGCAGGCACCTGACAGAAAGTGATTAATTATGCCTTTGAAGAATAATAACAGTTTAGGGAATCTTTCTCCTAACTAGCGCAACAATAAAACAATGCAACAGCGTTACCGTTTCCAAGCCGTCTACTGGATGCTCCGCTAACCTCACCTTATCCCTAAAGCGTGGTCTGAGAAAGAGCTGAAGTTTAACGATGAAGAAGGTTAGGACCACATAGCTAATCACACAAGATTTGAGCCCAGGTGTGTACAGTTACTTACCCTGGACCGTAGCCTTGTCCAGCCCAGAAATATCCATTCTGCTATCATAGGCTGCAGTTAACTTGTATCTGTGTAAAGTTTAGATATAGAGCTTTAATTTGGAAGCTCAAATAAAATGCCAAATTGTTCCAGAATTGAATGCTTGCTGAAAATGAGGCCAGGAGGTCTGTTCCCAGCTCAGAGTGGGAGGCAGGGATTGAGAAATGCACATAAGATAAGGAAGGAGACAAGATAGAATCTCAGGCTAACTTGCCAGCAGCAGCCTGATCTCTCGAACTCAAATTGCAGCTTGAAGATAGAGACTTCCAAGTTCACCTGTTTGCCAGATTCCCTCGTCCATATCTTGTGAACACCTGAGAGTCAAGAAAAGAGCCCTCCTGTTTTTCTGAGACCTTCGGGACCCAGGACTCACACACTGAGTGCCTGATTGCTGATCTGGCCTGTGTTTTCATAGGGAGCTTGCTAACTGTGTGGTTGTGAGTTAAGGATAACTGGAGTGAAAAGACTAGACTAGCCAAAATGAAGAGATGATCAAAGCAGTATGGTGTTATGGCTTTTAGACTAGTAACTCTCCATGTTAACATGTTAACATGTTGCATCATCAACCCCGTGTCCAGTTACAGAACTGTCCTGTCCACCCTGTTAGGCCATCACAGAGGACATCTGGATACACTCAGACAGCGGCTCTGGAGAAGTTTTGACGGAGGCATGCACATCTCATTTTCAAACTTCAACACTGTATCTATTTTTGCTTTTCATGGTAGCAAAGAAAAATGATTTCAATAACTGATCTCATGCTTTGAGTGCTTACCAAGTGAAGTGCTTGGTTCCTTTTCTTGGCGCTTTACACAGATTACAGAATCCTCCCGGCACCCTGCAGCACTACACCTAGATTACTGATGAGGGTGTTTTAGAAGGAGCAGTCCTTCCTTGAACCTACAGAGGAAGCGCAGAGGCATAAGCCTGTTGCACCTTCACCAACAATCTATGGTTTGCTGCATCCCTGGCAGTGGACTGGCCTGCCTCGGCTTACAGTCAGGCAATGACAACAGAGAGTGTTGAAGTCCCGTGGGGAGGTGTTTGGAGAACAAGACACTGAGTGGAGGTTTTCAACTTTAGGAGTTGCTTTTCTGAGATTTGTGCTTGGTTTGTTTGTTTGTTTGTTTGTTTGGGTTTTTGTTTGGTTTGGTTTGGTTTTTGCTGTTCTGGTGATCCAAACATTTGAACATTTGAGTTTAGAGCTACCTCTCATTAGAGTATTTTTGCATCTACCTGCTGCCTGACAAGGTACTTGGATCTCTCCTGCCCCTTTCTCTTTCTTAAAGCAAACTACTAAAACCCGGTCTCTGCCTTTCCCCCAGAGACACAAGTTTCTCCTGCTTCTTCAGTAGAACAGCTCACCCTACGCTGTTGGCTTGTCCTAGGTTAATGAGGTCTGTGCAGTAGTGATTCCCCTAAGGCCCCAAGGGGTTTAAGGTCGTCTCCCAGAGCCAACAACTGCATTGGAATTAGTGACAGTATAGAATTTTATTCTGTGAGCAGGAAGAACAGTTAGGTGCCTGGTGGGATAGGCTCTTCCCCCACATCCCGCTTTTTATTGTGGATTGGAAAATGATTGCCTTCTATCAACTCACCCGCAGGAGCACACAAACTAGTTATGGCTGCCGGCTGCCCATTTCTCTTCTTTCTTCTGTCTCTCCCAGACTTCCAGGACAGAGTAATTCTTTATTCATCAAGTGCTCTGAGGACAGACAGCTGGTTACTGACAAGCACTCTTTCTCTGAAGACTGCTACAGTTATCTTGTCTGCACGTTTTTCCCCCAATAGGCAAATTTTCTTTTTAGGGAGCTGCCAGCTTTCAAGATGCTAGTTTGTGCTTTCCAACTATAATCGGGCATAGGGATAGGCAGAGAAACCTAAGGTTCAGATCAATGGGAGAGAACCCCTCCCCTACACTGTCTGAACAACGGGTGGTTTGGGGCACACTGTTAACTCTTTTACACACACACACACACACACACACACACACACACACACACACACACACCCCGATCCCCTCCTCTGCCCACACAAAATCGTCGGCAGAGCTTTCATACGGAATGGCACCTGCTGCTCAGAGCCCAGAAGCCTATCTTGCAGGGTCCAGCAATGGGAGACTCCTGCCAGCTGGCTTGAGGTGGTCCAGGGGCTTGAGGCTTTGTAAACTATGGACATCAGAATTTTTTTCGTTCTCCTCTGTGCCCCTCAGTATACCTCACTAACCCCTCTCCAACCGCTTCCTGGACCTTTCACTCTCTGGGGAGGGGTTATCTCCATCCTGACCCTCTGGGAGTTCCCAGGATGGCTAATTTTAGCAGCGACCGCTCTGCTTCAACGTAGCCCAGGGAGGAGTTGCGGTTGACGGGCTCACAGAAGCCACCCGCTTTTTGGCATGGTTAGGGTTGCACACAGGAGGTAGAGGACAGATCTTCCCTACAGTGCCAGCCAGGTGGGCGGCTTCGAACAGCGCAATCATCCAGCCGCGGAGAGGCTCGATTTCCCGGTGCGGAACGCGGTGCTCAGCGGCCCGCCCAGCGCAGGCCCGCCCGCCCTAGACGCCTGGTGGTCTTGGCAGAGGAGGAAGTTCTCCGGCACCGCTGCCTGCGTCACAGCGGGGCTGGCACCTCGGCGGCGGCTCGGCAGCCGGCGGCGACCCCGGGGCTGGGCGCTGGGCGGCGCTGGCTGCCGCGGGCCAGGCGGCGCGCGGGGCGGCGCTGGAGGCGGCTCCGCTCGCAGGCAGGGAGGCACCGGGGAGGAGGAACAGGGCTGCGGAGCTGGGGCGTTAGCTGCGTCCCGGCTCAGAGCCCGCGAAGAGGACGAGGACCAAGGCGCCGCCGCGGCCGTGGCCGCAGCACTCTGGGCGCGACAAGCCATGAGCAGCGACGCCGCGGTCGCTGGCCGCCGCTGAGCCCTACCCGGACACAGCTCGCCGCGCCCTGGCACCCTCTTCTGTGGATACCCTCGCCCCCATAGGTAAGTGCTGGGGACCCGCGGAGGGATGGAGAGGAACGGCCGGCGCCCTGCCACTAGGCTCGGTTCTCTGGGCGCGCCCCAGCCTGGACGCGTCCACCCTGCCTCGTTCGTGTCCCTGCCTCCCCAGGGCTCTGGGACAGGCACAATGTGGTCGCCTGCCCCGCGAGTGGTCCTGGGATCCCGCTAACCACAACCCCACCCAACCCACGCGGGCCCTGGCGTACGCGCCAGGGACCCCCAAGCCAGGCGCCCTGTACAGCCTGGCTGCCGCAGGTTCTGGGGACTGGGGGAGGGGCGTACTAGGCGAAAACGCGGTCGCCGCAGGGGTGGCCGGGCGATTCTCCTTCCCTACCTTCAAAGCCCGGAAGATTGTGGGGCCTGGTTTTTCTACTCTTCTCCCCAGCCCCCTCGTCTCCCTGGAAGATGCCTGAAGTTACACTTTTTGAGGAAGGAAGGGAAAATCGAAGGTCTCCGTAGGGATCCAGTGAGCACCATTCCGCTCACCTGGAGGTCCAGAGGGGCGGGAGGGGGCTGCTCAGCATCCTAAGACCCTGGAGGCCAGCAGCTGCGGCCAGGACCTCTGCCTTCATCCCAAACTGAGCCTAGCAGGCTCTCGGTTTTCTCTGGTTCTGAGCATAGAGGTGTTTGGGATGGAGTTAGCCCCCTTGGGAGTCTTAGGGTGTGCTCCACAGACGCCAAAGCCTTTCTTTTTTTCCAGCAGCTTATACTTCCCTCCCCCCACACTCTGTGTACCTCATATTTTAGTTATTTTAAAATCCTTCAAGTTACCTTTCTTTGCAACGGCTCAGCCCACACCTAGTCCCCATGCTTATGCGGATGTTTTATTAAGTGGGTGAGAGCAGAACTTTACTGAGTTTCCCATTCCTTAAGCATTTTAAACTCGTAACAAATTAGTTAGGAAACATTTTCGTGTTCCCATCCTCCTTAAAGTGAAAAATAAGACTAATTGATCTTTGTGGGAGTGCCCCGGTTTGGCTCAGAGAGCCTTATTACCCGTTAGAGGTGCTGTTTCACTTCTACAGACTGCAGTAGCGTAAGAAGTGTGGCCTTAGCTAACGGTCACATTTCTGCCGAGTATGCAGTACTTCTCTGAAGCTTGGACAAGGATTTCGAGTGGACCAGTGTTAAGATGCCACCTAGGCGACAAGTGATTTTAAACCGCTTGGTTCACACAGTTCTGCAACGCTGCCAGCACCAAAGCTTTATACACGCTTCTCTTTATTTTCTGATGATTTGTAGAAAGCCACCAAGCCTCGGTGTAATCTGAACTTGATAGACTGTTACTCAGATTTGCACTCCACAGTAGATATGTGGACAAAGCTATCAGATTAGATCTGCACATCTCTGGTCTATGATATTTGAATTTCTTATGACTTAAGATCAACTGGGAGATGGGGGGGGCGGTTTTTGCAAGTACAAACACTTCCCTCTTTTATAGTCTAGACTGACAGTAGGTAGGGGCCACCGCCTCAATGTCTGTAAAAGGTGGTCAGCATAATTAACCAATTCCCATAAGCACAATGACCTCAATTAGTGCTAACAACGCTGATCTATTGTTTCTCAGATTGATGGGCACTTTGATGAAGTATTGTGAGTTTTTGTTCTTATTTCATTGTTTTGTCCGTCTGGCCTCAGACCTTGAACTTCTGATCTCCACAGTGCTGGGATTACAGGAGCACCATTACCCACTTTGTTCTGTACTGGGGATTGATTAAATCTGAGGCTCTTTGTTCATGCACGACAGTCTATCAATTGAGTTACATCATCAAGGAGTGTAATTTTTTTTTTTAAAAAAAGAGGAGGCTTTTTAGTAAAGAAAAAGTTGTAAGAACTCTAACAAAAAATGAACAACTTGACGCTTATGTAAAGTTTATCTTTTAACAACAATTCAGAGTCAGAAATTTAACTCCAAATGCCCAGTTTTTAATCAAATTATTATGATTGATTGATTGATTGATTGAGACAGGATTTCTTTGTATAATACTGGCTGTCTTGGAACTCGTTCTGTAAGACCAGGCTGGCCTTGAACTCAGGTCTTCCTGCTTCTGCCTCCAGAGTGCTGGGATTAAAGGCGTGCGCCACCACTGCTTGCCAAAGATTTTTAAATCTTCTGTAGTACTTTATAGTCATTGGCACCATGGTAAGAAAGCCCATATTTAAAGAGAAATGAGATAAAAGTTGTACTTATTTAGCAAGACTTGTCTTAATGATTTGATGACATTTCTGTGATGTAAACTGGCTGGCCTGGTATCTCTCCCATTCTAAGAGAGATGGTGCTATACCCATTTTGTATACTGGAGCTCAGAGGTTATGGCTTGGCAAATGCCATGCAGCTGGAATATGCTAAGTGGATGCAGTCAGGCACTTTACTGCTTGCCCTAGTTTTCTTTTAGGCTCAGCCTCACTTTGCCACCCAGTCTTGCCTCACAGTCCTGGCAATCCTCCTGCCTCAGCCTCTTGAGTGATAGAAGTACACATGTGAGTTCACCACATCTGGTTCTCTCTAGTTCTCAATGTTACCCTTTGTCCCTATTATCCAAAGGCTTCTTCCTCCTTTTCCCCTCCAACCTAAGGTTTTTTTCAACAAACCTTAGCACCTGCACAAGAAAACAGAAATTAAGAGCATAATGTAACCTCTCCAGAGTTTGCCAAGCCCTGGCTGATCTGCAACAGAGTTTGAATTTTGAGTAAGGACAGTCTAGTTCCAAAGCCCATGTTCTTTTGAGTGATTGCAACTAAATGAATAATTTGAAACAACCCAGTGGTCCATTCTGTCCTTTGCATCAGCTGCTCTGGGCAACAGTATCTCATGGACTCTACATTCCCAGGATTTTCTCCCTAGTCCTGGAATGTTGGCTGTGTCTCTAATCTTGGTTCATCTGTGAGCACATATTACACCAATGAAGTTGGCATTATTATGCAGGTGTCATGGAGATGTCTTTGACTCCACTTCTTTTAAATATAAATGGTAACCAGGCACGATGAGACACACCCGAAATCCCAACACTCAGGAGGCAGAGGCAGGATTGTTACTAGTGTAAGGTGAGCTTGGCATTGTGAGTTCTAAGGTGGTCTAGGCTACACAGTGAAGGCCCTTCCCAAAGGATCTCACATGACTGAACCATGCTGAGCCCTGGTTACTTTCCTTGTGTGACAGAGTTTTGGAGCCTACCTCAGTGCATGAATTCGGTGACGCTGGGCATGGAGACGGCTCCCTTCTTCTAGTGGATGAGCAGTGAGGATTCCATCGTTGTAGCCTGTCTAGAGCTGACTGAAATGTCTGCCTTCAGCTTTGGTGTCTTTTACTGGAAGGGCTGAGGACGGTGCTGCCATAGACTCAGTCCTTCCCTAGCTACCCTTGAGTTAAATGTTTTTTTAACATATCTAACTTTTGAATCACATCCTTCCCTGAAGTCTTGAGTTAGAAACACACGCTCACCTTTTTTAGCGTGTTTCTTTGTTCTGTGCTACACAGTTTAAAGAACTTACTGGAGCTGTTTCAGTGGCTTGGAATGTGTGTGCTTTGGCAGACAGACTTTCCTGTGTCTGCCACCGAAGGTCTCTCAACCTTGCTTATCTCTCAAGGCCTGTAACAATGCTGGTATCTCCCTAGCACACTCACCACCCTCAACCGTAGGCAAAACTAGGAGCTAAGTGCCCCTCCCTTCCCGCCCCTAACCTCCCTCTAGTGCTTCTGTCGGTCCAGTTGTACTTCAGACAAACACGTTAATGCTTTAACTTTTTCATGTTTAATGTTTTCATGTTCATGATATATTTCCTGGTAATATGCTACAGAAGGCAGTAAGTTGTTTGAGGTGGTAGACATTTTGCTATTTTGTTTTTCTTTGCTTAGTTGGGACAGCACCTTGATGGTTTTTATGTGCTAAATGAAAGGCAAGTCATGCATTTGTAAGCGGTCCTCCCACAGCTAAGAAAAACACCACAGTACTTGCTTACCATATAGTTAGTGGCACCTTTGTCTTGAGATTTATCTCAAGCATCTCACTTGTGTGTGTGTGTGTGTGTGTGTGTGTGTGTGTGTGTGTGTGTGTGTGAGGGCCGTGTGTCTGTATGTATATGTGTTCATGTGTGTGGGCTTATGTGTATGAAGCTGCACACCCACATGTGTGTGCATTCCTGTGGAGGCCCGTGCACACCCACATGTCTGCGCGTTCCTGTGGAGGCCCGTGGTCAGTATTGGAAGCCTTTCTTGAACACTCTGCATTTTATTCACTGAATCAGAGTCTCTTACTTGAACCAGGAGCTCCCAGTACAGCTAGCTGGTTTGCTTCTGGGATCCTCTTTCTCTACTTCTGAGCTCTGGAATGACAGGCAGCCTACAGAATCAACCTGACATTCACATAAGGTCTGAGGATCTGACTCAGGTCCTTTCTTATAGGGCAAACTCACCTATCCAGTGCCTTCCTTCACTCACTTAACTGGTATTACACCTACTAGAAGGTCACAGTTCTTAAATAAAGCCTGACTTTTCAATGCCAGGTAAGAAAAGTGCACTTTATTAGTAAATTGCTCCCGGGGCAACGTAATAAACATCATTGGATTATAAACCTGTGGAGCACATTAGTATCAGATAGTCCAGGGGGCTGTTAGCATCAGATAGCCCAGGGGGCTGTAAGTCAAGAGGGATGTCTTTAGTTAGGATATGCTTTTACCACAGAACAAGGTATGCCAACCTCAGGATATTTTGGGAGTTGTAAGCAAGGAAGACTTCAGACCTATGCTATGGGAAATAAGACTTAGCATAGCACAGCTGGCCATCTCGCCACTGATACAAGGAACAGAAAAAGGGATGCTGGGGTGCAATGCTGTGTGCCGGAGGCCACCTGCCTACTGGTCATTCCTGGACTGTAAACATGGAGGAAAGACAGTGGAATCAAGTGGAGGAGGATGCAGAGAAGCTGACATGGCCGTGGAAGTGGATGTTCCCCCTCCTTGCCCCCAGGCCCCGTGGCTAGTGAGGAATGCAAGAGAAGATTTTTAGATAGTTTGTTGGGACTCTGTGGAGAGAACCCAAGGTGAAGAGGTGGACACTGACTAAGCCCGTCTTGTTATCGGATGTGGACAATGCTGGACCATTCACTTGGAAGAGCTACTTCTCATCACAGGCTTTACCAGGAAGTCGAGGAACATTCTCTGATGTGGGAGTATTGTTTGGGGGTGTGTACACACAAAGGAGAATATGAGATTCAGTTTTACAAGCTTTTACGAGCTACGTGCATCGCATGCCCCTACCGAGCCACACCCCCCATTCGTTTTTTTTCCCGTGCCAGCTCTTGGATTTAAAAGATACTTGTGTGATTCTATAGCCTGTGATATGTCTTATCAGAGAACTGTTGATGGAAAAAAATGTAGTGAGGGCTCAGAAAAGTTTAGGAAAATTCAGAAATCAGCTGTCAGAAAGATTGATGGGGGTGAGGAGGTAGAGGGTTGGTGGTTGAGACAGAGTTTCTCTGTGTAGCCATGGCTGGCCTTGAACTCAACCACCATGCTCAGATTTTTTCTGTTCTTTCTTTCTTTTTTTCTTTCTTTCTTTTCTTTCTTTCTTTTTTCTTTTCTTTCTTTCTTTTTTCTTTCCTTTTCTTTTTTTTTTTTTTAACATTTTATAGCTTAAGAAAGTCACTGAAAATGTTTCAGATGCTGGAAGTGTTTGAGTTAGAGCAGTCCAGGATCGCTATGTGTTCCTTAAAGAATCTTTCCAAAGATCCAGGAAAAGAAAGCTATTCCCAAACCAGAGAATGCAGCAAGTTAGAACACGGGGAGAGTTAGCCTGGCTAAGCTGAAATAGCCAGAGGCCTTAGATGACTGAACGGGAGAAAGCTTTACACTCCAAGTCCATTATGTTTCTGTGGACTTTGGCCCTTGGTCGAATTGTCCCCCTCCCATCTTTCTACCCACGCACTTTTTGCTAGGGCAGAGTGAGCCCTGTCTTGGTTCTTTATTACACTCAGAAGTCACAGAAGAGCTATTTGAAACTAGAAGGCACACAGAATAGACGATATGAACGTTTTATAAATGTATGTGATGACTTAATTTAAAATGTATGTGATGACTTAGTTTAAAAATCCTCTACAATTATATTGTCATTTTGAGGTCACAAAAAGCGTGCTTAGCTAGACATGGTGGCACATGCTTTTAATCCCAGCATTTAGGAGGCAGAGGCAGGTGGATCTCTGTGAGTTAGAAGTCACCCAGGTCCATGCAGTGAGCAAACAGCCGAAGCTACACAGAGATCCTGTTTTTACAAACAAAACAAACACAAAACAAAACAAGAAAGGAGCATACTTTACTCACTCTGTATGGAGCAGGATGGGATGTGTATACGTGCGCATGAGTCTGTGTGGAAGCCAGAGGTCAGCCAGAGGTCACTCACCGTGAGCCATCCACCTTGGTTTTGAGCTAAGCTGTCTTACTGGGACCTGGTTCTCTGATACAAGGCTGGCTCACCAGCCAGCTCCAGGATCTGCCTGTCTCTGCCTCTCCGGTGCTAAGAATACAAGCTTGTGACACAATGACCAGGTTTTTAAACAAAAAAATAAAATAAAAGCAAAAAACATAAACAAACAAAAAAAAAAACCAAAAAAAAAAAAAAAACCTTGGGTGCCAGATATCTGGGTAATAATTCAGATCATGACTGACAGCTGTTTTTCCAGCCCATTGTCTTAAACTGAAACTCATTTGTAAAGAATTAAGATGATTACCTAAACTTGACACTGGCAAAATTAATAACTGCCTAAATTCATCTCCCAAACCCTTCTCTACTGTCATTCTTTTGCTTTCTGGTGGGAAGTCCTCTCCAGTTCTCACACAGTCAACACCCTTCGACGGTGCTTCCCGTGCTACGGATGTTCTGATACCAGCCATTTCTTCTTGGGACCGGTCAGTTGTTTATTGAGGATAAGTTAAAGTTTATCTGGATCAAGAATTTACACTTGTTCAGAATTACAACACACTGTTCCTTATTAAAAAGATTTTGGCGTGCGGATATTTGGGGAGGTGGGGCTTCTGGGGTTGTTCTTGGCTTCCTGGTTTCTTGTGCAAGTTCCCAGGGGAACAAAGGCCTGGGCTTCTGGTGCATTCTCTGGAGCAGTGAGGAGGCTGTGTTTTCCCAGCAGTTTCCCCGCATCTGGTGGCTGGCATGCTGTGTGGCACACACGGTCTCCACAAGCAGACACCCCTCCTCTCCCCCTGCTTTTTAACTGTAATCTCAAACATCTGAAAACCTGTTTGGTGACAAGAAACCATTCAGGATGACCAGTGCCTTGTTTGTTCCTTCTGGTCACTCAGAGTCTCTGGGACAGTCCTGAGTCTCTGCTCAGGACTATTGATGGTGTAGCTGTCCGTGGTGATACTTCTTACCTCCTAGCTGGGAACTTATCCACTTCTGATGTTTTTGTTTTGTTTACAGACAGGGTCTCTCTGTGTAGCCCTGGCTGACCTGGATCTTACTATGTAGATCAAGCTGGTCTTGAACTCAAGAGTTCTGCTGGCATTAAAGGCACGCACCACCACACCCACTAATACCCCTCTGTTTCAACTCTTTTTTTGGCATTTCGAGACAGGGTTTCTCTGTGTAGCCCTGGGCTGTCCTGAACTCACTCTGTAGACCAGGCTGGTCTCGAACTCAGAAATCCACCTGCCTCTGCCTCCCAAGTGCTGGGATTAAAGGCGTGTGCCACCACCGCCCGGCCTCTCTGTTTCAATTCTGGTAGTGAAATTTAGTGTCATTAAGAAATCATCTTTCCCAATGGAGACAAATAGAGGTGAATATATGTATGGAAATATCTCGAAATGGAATCAAAAGTTAGGAAGCAATCACTGAACTAACTATAAACTAGCAGTGAGCATATGAACATGAAGTGAAGACATCAAAGAAACCCTAGGTGAAAGCCACCTCCTCAGATAAATATAGGAGTATGTGAGCCCCAAAGTACAGTGTGTGCATTTTCATGTGTACTATGTGTGCATTTTCATGTGTTCACTAGCATGTATATTTATTCATGATGATGTATTGCTTTATGACACTTCCTACATGTATATAATACATTTAAATAGTGTTCACTCATTGCCTCTTTTGTCTCCCCTCCCCTCCCTCAGTCCCCTTCCTCTTCCCAAATACTCTCCATTCTACTTTCTTCTCTTTTTTTCCCTATGTGTCTTAAGCAATTGGTCAAAAATCAGTAAGCATTACTAGTAGTCATTTTTACATATCTTAGAGGTTTATGAAAATCAGAAACTTGTTGAAATATCCCCATGCCTTGATAAATGGGAAAGATACAGCTTGACACCCAACTTCCGGAGCAACGAGCTGGAGATTACTTAGTCAGTTATTTCTGTTTTGGAGCCTTGAAGAATGACTTCACTGGGAAAACATTGTAAAGATAAATTACTCTGCCTCCCTGCGCATTAGCAAGACCGGTACAGTGTGCATATCAGTGATGTTAGGAAACACTGTCCAGATTACACTCGGCTCTCTGGCTGATGCCTAGCTACACAGATCATTCCTCCAGCGGTGTGACTGGAGGAAGTGGCCGCAGCAGCAGTAAGCAGTGGTGTGTGTGTGAGTGTGTACGTGTGTGATTTCAGCGTTGTATGAAGTCTCTGGACAGCATGTTAGAACGTATCATCTGACACTGTGTGAGACCATGATGACAGAGCCTGGTGCTAATGAGGATGCAAGACAAGCTGGGTGGGATGAACTAAGTAACACCGAGGTGAAAGACAATAGTCAAAAGCAAGCAGTGAGGTAATGAATCTGAGGAAAGCACACAGTGGTATCATGAAGAAAATAAGCCGAGTATGTCCACACGGTGTTTACTTGGATGTGTGTGTGTGTTGTCAGAGCAGGTAAACAGAGCAACAAATGCCTGAGAACGAATACATGAAAGAAACACAAGACAGAGAAAGGCAGTGTGTCATCAGCATAATAGCCGATGGTACTGACTGGCTAGCAGACCACTGGAAATGCTTGCTAGAAGAATAATTTGAGAAGTACACCCCCTCCCCAACTCTCATGTGTAAAGAGGTTTGGGGAGATCCATCTAAAAGTGGACTCTTAGGGATACTTGATAGGAGAGGTGGATGGAAGACTTGGTTTTAAAATGTGGATTCAAAGATTATTACTAAGACAGGGTCTCACTGTGTAGCCCTGACTTGCCTGGAACTCATTATGTAGACCAGGATAGCCTCAAACTTCTGAAGATCCATTTACCTCTGTTCTGAGAGTGCTGAGAGTAAAGGCATTTTCCACCGTGCCCTGTGTTACTTACTAAACCCTTGACTGACAGCGTTCAATGGGTTGCCAGGAAGCAAATTTGCAAGAACAATTTAGCTCTCCATTGAGAGCATTTAAATTTTTCTTATGCATTTTTATCAGGAGTCTTAATTTCTTTGCAAAGATTGTGAATAAAGCCTTGCAAATAGATTCTGTCCCAGATCAAGTTTGAAACCTTCTTGATCGGTTTTGTTTCAAGTTAATTTTTTAAGTTGGAATACAAAGTAACGGGTTGCATTATGGTGTGCCTCTGTGTGTGTGTGTGTGTGTGTGTGTGTGTGTGTGTGTGTGTGTGTGTGAATGTGTGTGTGAGTGTGTGAGTGTGTGTGTGAGTGTGTATATGAGTGTGTGTATGTGTGTGTGTGAGTGTGTGTGTATTCAAGGATAAAGCATAATGAAGGTATTGCTTCAGACACTCTTTACATATTGTATTGCCCAAAGATATTTTATCGATCTTATTTCTGAGTTAAGACGTTTGAACTTCTTACCTGCTCACTCACTTTTTTAGATGTCTTCATTTATATTGTTCCTTTAGAATTAGGATGGCCAGCACTGATAATACACTTTAAAAAAATCAGGAAATATTTTTAAAGCATAATGTAAAGGAATACTGTTTCCCTATTACCGCTTGATATGGTGTGTCCACCTAGACTCTGTGTTTTGTATGTCTTATCCCATTTAGCATTCTTTCTTGTAAAAAGGTATGGCAAGAAGTGCTTATGGAGCATATCTCTGTGGTGTCCCTGTTTCTTAAGGGGTCCCTAAAGTCTTGCTTTTTAAAATGTGTTTGAATCTTTCAAAACAAATGAAATCTTTTTTTTTATCACCATGACTTCCTGGAACTCCCTTTGTAGACCAGGATGGTCTTGAACACACAGCAATGGGTCACTTGATAAGGTGCCTGCTATGTGTGCATGAGAACCCAAATTCAGATCATCAATTCCCATGAAAAGATCAGGCTGAGCAGAGTGCTTCTGTGACCCCAGTACTTGGAGAAGCTGAGCAAGGCAGATCCCTGGCACTCCTTGGCCAGCCAGCCTAGCCAAGTTGATGAGCTCTCAGCCCAGTGAGAGACCCTGTCTCAAATAATAATGTAGAGGCAGACTGAGGAAGATGGCGTTGATCTCTGGCTTCCAAACACATGTGCACCCACATAAACACATGGACATGCCCAAGCAAACACAGGCACACACAGTTGGTATTCTGAAGACCATGGAATAGTGTCTGGGAGTTTATTGTAGGCCATGTTCCACTTATAAAAGTATAGCCCTAGAACCTTCCCAGTGGGATTGTGTTGCTAAAGAAATTACCTTCCAAAGATGACATTTCAGCACAGCATGTCACAAATTAGCCTTGCTCAGTTACTATGAGGAACCAGAGAATTGTAACAAACTTGATATTGATACATTACCAGGAGCACTAAAGAGTCTTAGTGCGCACAGTAATGAACTCATAGCTTTATGAGTGGCATAAACTTACATCTTACTTTCCAGGGGGATATAGATCCATAACAGTGGACTTATCTACAAATAAGCTTTTATTTTATTGCTTACAATGAAGTTCGTGTGAGTGATCCTTTACAGAAACTAGTTGCGCTTTTGTGAGTTTACTTTGAAAATGTTCAATTATTCAGAGGATTCTCGTCATGCTCTGTTCGGCGTTCATGAGGTGATGCTCACAGCTCTCTGTTGTTGCCCACAGGATGTTTTCTTCCATGGTGTTAAAATACTGTATGCGTTCCAGAGTTCTAGAGTGTGCTTGTGTTGAGTAGCCATCTGAGGAATGTAACCCTTCAACCCCTAAAGCTGGGCTTCTGACCTTTTTGGCATTCTTTGGCGACGTACCAGTGAAATAAAGACGTGGATTGTGATGTAAGCATCGGCATAGCCAGCTATCCTTGACGCTTATGTGAACTCTTCTGGGTTTTGTGTGATTTTGTTGTTTTGCTTATTAAAGGTATTCCACACTGAAATAACATGCTACATCAGGAGTTAGAGACCATTCTTTGAAATAGGGGATGCTTTAGCAAATATCTTTCAGAAAGTAAGTTAGACAAGAAGGGTCTGAGAGAGCAATGGAAAACAAGAAGTAGAGGGAACTGCCCGGGCTCAGGTCAAAGGAGGGCTTTGTCCTGGAACCTCTGAGTGCTTCCCACCTTTGGAAGCTAAGTCCTATACCAAATGCTGCAGTCCTGCAGACTTGGAAGGGCAGAGGGTCAGGTGAAAGACTTCCAGTGGCTGCACAGTAAAGAGAAAGCCCCCACTTCTGTATACGAACTCCCTCCAAATACTTGCCTGGTCTCGGAAGCTCTAAGGGACATTCATTGGCGACTGAGCAGATAGCTGGCCTGAGTCCACGCTTGAGCCACTGCCACTGTGCAGCACACCGAGTTCAAAGTTTGAATATGACCACACCGCTGAGTGGCTGCAACGAAAACCAGTGCTTTTCAGAGGCAGAAAAGAGCAGTAATTATCATCAGGTTATCCAGTGTCAAAATCAGTTATTGATCGAGAAAATGCACGGGGAAATGTAACCCATAAAAAGACAAGGGTAGTCCGCAGAAATTAACTTGAGATGAGCCAAATGTTGCATTTAGGCAATAACAGCTTACAACTGCTGTTGCTAGCAGCATGGAAGGGACAGTGTCAAAGTTCCACAGCAAGGAAATGAAAACTGTAAATAGACAACAAAATGCAAATCTAAAACCAAATGTCCCTCGGTGAGCTTCAGAACTCATTGGAGAGCACATGTGGCCAGACACACACACACACACACACACACACGCACACACACATGAACACGCGCGCGTACACAGACATCCAAACACATACACACACATACATACACAGGCGCATACATACACATACACACATGCATATACACATGTGTACACACATACATACACAGGCACATACATACACACATGTACACACACTCATACACACACAACACACACACACACAGAGGCACATACACACACGTATACACACATATACACACAAATACACACACATACACATAGATACACACAGGTACACACATACACACACACACATTTTTTTAAAGAGCAGAGATGAAGAGGTCCGAAGAAACTGACACACAGTGACACACATATCAATACTACATCTATCTCTTCCTGTGAGCAGCCTGGGGAGACTTATAAAAGTAGTTTGCTGCTCTTAACCCAGAAAATGACACAAAACCATGCCAATCAAGAGGTACTTTTTTTTTAAAGCATTTTGTTTGTTTGTTTGTTTTGTTTTGTTTTGAGAACTTGCTCTGTAGACCAGACTGGCCTTGAACTCACAAAGATCCAACTGCCTCTGCCTCCTGCATGCTGGGATTAAAGTCATGCACCACCACTGTCTGGCAAATATATCCCAATCTTTGTGTTTACTTTAATAGCTTTTGTGAAGCTGCCCCAGCTGTCAAGGCATGCACATCCCGAGAGCCCAAAACCTGACACGTGTTGACTGAAAGGCATGCATGCATACATCATTCTGCCATTATGGTGGTGCGGTGGGCAGGGCAGGCAGAGGGTCTGTGGTGCTGAAGTGCTGCTGACGTTTTGCTGTGATCCAGGGCAGCTTCTCTGGCCACTGATCACATCGGTGTGAGGAAAGTACCCAAGGTGTGCCAGGGCAGAGCTCCTGCTCCAGTGAACCATGTCTGAGCTCCCAGCATATGGAGATGATTCCCACAGCGTAGATCACACAGAAAAAGGGTACCCAGAAGCAAGAGAATAAAGAAAAACTTAAAGCATGGGAATAAATTTAGCACAAAATGAAAATAAAGTAATGAAGAAAGAAAGGCAGTGTTCAAGGAGGCAAAACACACGAAAAAGGAAAAACTGTCAGATAATGGCTATCAGACGCCCATGCTACATAAAAACAGAACATAAACTTACTGATCCCAAGAGCACATCACACTGTAAGTGTTAAGCACAGCAAAACCATCCCAAGATTGTCACCATGGTCTGGTGACTACAGAGTAAATACAAAGAGAAATCGATAAAGGTGTGCAGAGAAAGTGAAATACATTCGCTCCACAATGCCAACAGGCAGAAGAAAAATTAGATTTTCTTATAGAAAAAGAAAACTAGGGGCTGGCAAGATGGTCCAGAGCTGAAGGTACTTGATGTACAAGCCCAGTGACCTGAATGTCGTACCTCGAACCCTCCACACCCCCATCACTGTGGTTCACAGAAGCCCATACTCACTGACACAAGATGTAATTTTTATAAATGATTGGTTTAGTGTGTGTGCGCGTGTTCGTGTGTGTGTGTGTGTGTGTGTGTGCGCGTGTTCGTGTGTGTGCGCGCGTGTTCGTGTGTATGTGTGTGTGTGTGTGTGCGCGCGTGCGTGCGTGCGTGCGTGTGTGGACGTGCACATGTGTATGTTTTACCTGCCGATGTGTCTGTGTACTGTGTACATGCAGTGCTTATGGACACCAGAAGAAAGCATGGGAGTCCTGGGTTCTGGCATCATGGTTGTTAGTCACGTTGTGGATGCAGGAACAGAACCTGGGTCCCTCAGAAGAACAGCCAGTGCCATTAACTGCTAGGCGATCTCTCCAGTCCCAATAAAACATTTCAAAAAGAAAAAAAAATGAGGCCAGAGAAACCTTGTTTGTATTTTTTGATCACAATAGAAGTTAACTCAAAAAATTAAGACTAGGATATTTAAAGGGGCTGGAGAAATGGGTCGATGGCTAACAGCACTTGAGGGTCTTCCTGAGAACTCGAGTTTATTACCCAGTACCCACATCAGGGACTTACAGCATTCATAGCTCCAGCCCCTCTGACCTCTTTGGGTAGCAGCTACACAAACACACACACACACACACACACACACACATACTCCAGATACTACAAACACACAGAGACCCACACACAAATATTTGTAATTTTGGTTGCTGAGCCGTCTCTCCAGTATGAACACTTAAATATCTGTAAAGACATTTAGAAAGGCAGGTGTTTATAAGTCACATGAATGACTTTTGTGTACCTTTAGAGTCAAAAAGAAATTCAAGAAAATGTTAAAATATTTGCAGCTAAACGATAAAAACACAACATCAAAATTAATAGGAAAAATGATTAAACATAGCTAAGATGGGCATAGGTAGGCCGGTGGGTAAACAGGTAAGAGAGAGGTCGATGGGTGGGTAAGGAAGCTTCACAGAGCCTGGCGTGTGCATATTAGGGAAAACACACAGGACTGGGGCTGTATCTCAGTGGCAGAGGTCTTGCCTGGGATACACGAGCGAGGCTCTACATTTATTCTGTCACTACTAAAAAGCAACAACCAAAACCAAAATAAAACAACAGAAAACACACAAAGAGGTTCGTGTCAGTCATCTCGTTTATATATTTATATCTGAGAGAGTAAATTAAACCCCAGAACATAGAAAGAAGTAATGAAAATGACAACAAAATTGGGGATTCGAAGAACAGATTTTAAAATTAAGTTCAAAATTTTTTAAAAATTTAAATTTATTTAAAAATTAAATAAAAAGTGGTTTTAAATTAAGCATGTCAAATGTTTGTTCTTTGAGTCAGTGCTGAGATACTCGTCGTCATGTTGATGGGACTGAACAAATATAATTAATTCTGATCAGTTATCCCTTATCAGGATATTAACTGAACTTCAAGCTTTTGTTAACGAATCTTGTTCTTTGGCAGGTTCATACATGATCTACTCCTTTCCCAGATTCATGACCTCTGGTTTTGTTCTTGTGCCTTTTAGTTTAATCAGGGCCATCTGTGTGGCCATTGGGTTGGTTGGAGGCAGTAATGTCTTCTCTGTCTCTGAATCTAGCATATAGTTCAGCAATTTATCCAAGCCTGACAGTTGATGGCTCCATTCTCATGCACATACAGAGGGTGGGCAGCTCTCTGCTGTGAGCTTCTGATTACAGATGGCTGAGTCTGGCCAAAAGATGGTATTGTCAGCTGTCTTCTGGCTCTTGCAGCCTTTCTATTCCTTGGTGTCCCCTGGGCAAATGTTTGAAGGGATGGTATGTGAATCTTGTCTATCTCTAAGCATCTGTTCTTTCAGTCCTCTGCATTTGCCACTGTTTGGTGGGAAGAGGCCTCCTTGAAATAAAAAATGTGTCTTCGTAGGCTTTCCATTTCTATGAAGAGATACCATGAGCAAGGGAACTCTTAAAAAGGATGACATTTAATTGGGGCTGGCTTACAGGTTCAGTCCATTATCATCAAGGTGGGAACATGGCAGCATCCAGGCAGGCATGGTTCAGGAGGACCTGAGACATCTACATCTTGATCCAACTGCATCCAGGGGAAACTGAGTCTTCTGGAGCCCACCCCACAATGGTGCACTTCCTCCAACAAGGCCACAGTCCTCACTTCCCATGACCCAAGCATTTTCAAACCATCACATTCCACTCCCTGGCCCCCATAGGCTTGTTCAAACACACGAGTCTAAGGGGGCCATACCTAGCCATAGCATAATGAAAGATACATTTAGTCCAACGTCAAAAGTCCTCATAGTCTAGAACAGTCTCGAGAATGTTAAAAGTCCAGAGTTCCAAGTCTCTTCTGAGATTCATCCAATCACTTAACCGTAATCCCCTATAAGATCAAAAAGCAGATCACATACTTCCAACAACACAGGATATACATTACCATTCCAAAATGTCATAGTGAGGAAATACAGGGCCAAAGCAAGGCCAAAAATCATCTGGGCAAACTCTAAACTCTGCATCTGCATGTCAAATGTCAACGCAGTCTTCAGATCTTCTCCAGTTCCTTTCATCTTTGTTAGCTGCAGCACAATTCTTTCTCTTTGGCTGCTTCCACTCCATGTTAGTAGCTTTCCTCAGCAGATAGCCCATGGCTCTGGCATCTCGAACATCTTGTGACCTCCAAGGCAACTTCAGCGTTACAGCTTCTTCTTCCACACATGGGACCACACATGATCTTGTGGGCTCTTCCAAAGGCTTGGGTCACTCTCCAGCTCTGCCTCTGTAGCACTCTAGGCTCTGGTTGATCCACTCCACTGCTTATGTTCTTGGTGCTTGTCCCATGGTGCTGGCATCTCTAACACACTGGTGCTTTTCACTGCAACTAGGATTCACCAATAGCGTTTCATAGGCTCTCTTTATGATACCAAGCCTTCAGTTCTTTGTATGACCCCTTCAGTCCTGGTACTTCTCACTGGCCAGGCATATTCAAACCCCCACAATGTGCGTTAACATGTGCTTTGATGCTGTGTCGGCAGTTGGATGCTAGTATTCAGTTATCCCAGGATTCCAGATCCCACCAGGCATGGGGTTTTGGCCAGGTCTTTACAGTAGCAGGTATAGATTCCTTCCTGTAGAGCAGGCCTCAGATCAAACCTTAACAGTAGGCACATCTCACTTGGAAGGTTGGTCTTGTAATTCAGAGTTCAAAGCTGGATAAATCACTTGCTCACTCCCCCACAGAGGACCTCCTGGGACAATGAAAGTCCCGGCAAGGAGCGAGTTGCCAGCCTAAGAGCATAAAAGCTTTTGTATTTCAGTCATTGTTGTTTGCAAAAGATTGCTAAAAAGTCTCTACATTTTAGGTGCTAGTTCTGACTAAAAAGTGGAGAAGGTGGAGGGATTGAGACTTGGAGGCCACCCCATTGTACAGTGAGACACCCCAGTTGCACAGCAAGACCCTGTCTCACAAACCTGAGGCCAGAGGGTATAGAGCACTAGTCTCACATGCACCCAGGGTTCCATCTCCAGCTCCATAGACAGAGAGGAGGGGTCTGAAAGAGCAGGGGATGCCTGCGGATTTCTACTTCCCCATCCTTAGCAGCGTGCACCCAACCCACCAGCTCCCCCACTCAGTTTGCTTCTGTAAATTGCACTGCTTCCCTCAGTGTCATGTGTTGAGAAAAAGGGAGTTTTCAAATCCTATGCTCCAAATGCATGAAGTTCTTGTTGGCAACTGTCTGGGAAAGGTGACATCCGATTTTCAGATTCTCTCTGGAAGGAGGAAACAGCCCATGAAAGGCGAAACCTCTCCTGAGCTGGTATACATCTGGACTCCGAGGCTTTCTGTACTGGAATTCATCAGTCTGGGTCTGCTGGGAGGTACTGTTTCATTTCACAGTCAGCTACACAAATTTCCTTTTACCCTGTCTTCTCTCTTGGTGAAATCACCTGTCCCAGCTTCCCTGTCTCAGCAAATGTCAACATAGCTGATGTGTACAAGGTAGGCACTCTCCTTAAACACAGACTCTGTAAGGCTGTGGATGGAACCTTCCTTCCTTGTGTTCCAGACCAACGGGAAGGTGTCGACCTGTTGAGTATCTCAGGAGTCCATTGTCAAAGTAGTCAGGACACCAAATATAGCCTCTGGCTGACCGGCAGATGTGCAGGTGACCTCTGAGCAAGTTTCCCCGCTACAGCTTTAACTGTTCAACAGATGCAAATCCACACGAAATGCGCCAGAGGCGAACACAGCAGGCAAACACCAGACATTTCTGAACGTTTTTCAAAGGATAATTTTTCAGAAATTGAAACCTGACTTTTCCATAGATAATTTTTCAGAAATTGAAACCTGACTTTTCTTTTTAGCAAGCACGCTAAAAGTTTGCTAAGCTCATGAGTGTGAGGGAGCTAGCAGAATGACCAAATTGTTTCTGAGATTCTCAGGGGCCACTTTTTAAAGGATTGCTTAGGATAAAAAGATGCCTCTGCTGTGATGAGCAATGGCTGGTCTTGAGAGGACCCGACTTTGATTCCCAGCGCCTACATGGTGGCCCCCAACCTCCTAACTGCAGCTCCAGGGGATCCAAAACTCTCATGTCTCCCCTTTGTTGGTAGCTTGCACATGCGACACATGTAAAATACGAACAAATCTTTTTTAAATAACATTGCCCAGTTACATCTACAACTAGAGAAGGTGCTTCAGGGAAACAAATGTCGTTACCTGTCTTTTCTGGACACAAGTACAACTCTGGAGTTTAGCCAGAACTAATCAGAAAATCAAAACAAGCCGTAGTCCCTTAAATCACCGAGTAAGCCAGTTAAATCGCCCTTTGGTAGTCAGAAAAGGGACCTGTACTGTTCGTTCTGAATTTCGGTGTTTAGGCAGCACATCGTCATCCATCCTAAGCTTTATTTAAAGGGCTTCAGCTGTCTCTGTAACATAATAGACCTGTAGTGTTGGTCAAAATAAAAGACTGGTAATGGGCGTCCTCAAACTGAAAACATGGGAGAGACACTTAAGGCTGGCTCATCACCTCATTTTAGACTTGCATTACTCATGCGACACAACTCTGTTCGAATCTCACCCTGAGGAGGAGCTCCCGCTCGGTCCAGTTCCCAAGCCTGCCCCCAGTTTAGATGGTAAGTCACCTTAAGCCCCTCAGACAGGAGACTTTACAAATGGCCTTTACACTTTCACACTGCACTGTTCCAACTGCAGTATCTCAGCCTGGGAGCCAATAATGGCAGCTCTGCTCTTCTCAGGTTGAGCCTGCCTGGGACTTCTCAGGACCAAGAACAGGCCATGACAAAGTAGGGCTCATGCTGCCCGGATCCTCAGCCTGCTTTTGTACCATCCACTTCTGACATTTATCTTGCATGTTTAAAAGGCAGTATATAAAAATAAGGCATATGACCTGTCAGACTTGGTCATTGTCCCATCCATCTCTGCCTTTATAGGAAAAAGTTCCCATTCCCTGAAAGTAAGAGACAACTTATTTTTCAAAAAGTTGTAACTAACTTGCTATATATATATAGAGAGAGCTCTTTTAGAATTCAAAGATTGGCTTACCCATCCATCCATCCATCCATCCATCCATCCATCCATCCATCCATCCA